>JAOTQM010000073.1:0-85534 GCA_026939265.1 Oreonectes daqikongensis | reverse complement strand
CACACATATGTCAGTATGACGGCATTGACAAAAGGGAGAAATACGAAAACCCATTGTCTGTAAGTTAATACCTTGTCTTTGTTATTTATTGTGTTATTACCTTAATAAATGGATGTTTTTTTCCATGTTTTCAAAGTAATTTAATTATTTTGGTTAATAAAAGTAGGCTACTTACCTCAAAAATGATCTGTTGCGGTCCGGTCAGTTGTTGTCGATATATGTCCCGTTGCCATGGACACCACTTTAAATATCCTCTGGTTCGCTCGTGGACCTTGCACGCGAGTATTAATACAATATTACTGCAGTTTTGTATAAGCTAATATGATGAATAATAATGTTTGATTCAAGTGCTTTTTGTATGTGACTTTTTTATATGATTTTAGCCTATATGATAACAATAGCCTAATTGAGACATGTATTGCGAACCACATTGATATATTACAATATATATATTGCTGTTTTATATAGAGCTCGGAAACGTGACATCAGCCTTACAATGACGTAGGTTCCTGAGCTCTATTAAGTGTTTTAATAATAATTTAGGCCAGAAAACTATATAAAAATTGTTATTGTAAATAAACAATTAGAAATGATTGAATTTTGATTTTTAGTTGGGTGCGTGTAGAGAGTTGTGTGTGCTAGTTCAAGATACAGTAGGTAAATGCAGACACAGACATAGGACTTAGGACCCATAAATTTGTTGAATTATTACAGTAGCTTATGTTTACAAAATATACCTGAAAAATTAAGAACATACTGCACTGTAGTCATTAAAAGACAGATGTTAAACAAATACTTGTTTTAACAAATACAAGGCTGTATAACTGTCCAACAATGTAACGGAATTATGAAAAAGCTGCAACATTTGCCCTGACGATGGTTGTTTATTAATTAGACTGTAGATAAAAGCAATAAGCCATGTGAAGCTGTAGGTTTGTGTGAAAATGTTAAACGCGTCATATGGATGTGAAGAAAAGCCTAAAACCACTGACTTTTCTACAATAACTTAACAGCTTCACATGGCTTATTTCTTGTCAAAAACTAAATGTAGGCCTACATGTTAAGAAATCAATAAGAAACACACAGAAATGTAAAACAATAATTTATTTATAACAAATATAATACATTTTTCCACAAATCAATACACTTCTCATAACTGTTTTAAACGTTTGCTAAGCAACATACAGACTCATTGGCATAATAGGCCTAATATTGATGTAATGAGTTTAATGAGGTGTTTTTTTGACCTCGGCTATCAGATGTGTACATTTAGTGACTTCATTCTTGTTCTCCTTCTCTTTGTTTGTCTGTAAATCTGCAATCTTCACAAGTCAGAACACTGCATCCTTTCTGTAACATTATTAATGTCTTCCATTCAATACAAGTAGGAGAAGTTGCCTGGCTTTCCTTCAAATACTGTTGTGAGATATCATCCAAGTGAAGGTTGTATTGAAAGTACAAAATTACAAAACCCAATTGCTAACACTGTTTTTTATTTTTATTTTGACAGCTTGTCACATTGAGTTAGAAACATCTGTCCTTGTAAGGATAAAACTATTTTAGTTCCTATTTAAACAAAATAACCTCAAACAAAACGTACGTTTACACACATTAAAAAGTTATTACAAAATGTAATGTGTTGCCAGGATGCTTTAGCCAGTGACCTTGTTCTGAGCATGCGTTTCAAAATCGTCCAAATGTGAAACAATATGGCATAGGTGGGATGTATGGACCAATTTCTGAAGGGCCGGAGATGGTCACCGCCAGCATTACGTAATTTTTGGAGTGGAGCAGTAAAACTTAGAATTTGCAAGAGGCAGAGCGTCGTGGTTTTCTCTCGCTCCAAAAACACTCCACTACACTGCAAAATAATAACATTCTTACTAAGCATTTTTTTGTCTAGTTTTCTAGTAAAAATATCTAAACTTCATAAATCAAGATACATTTTCGTGACAAGAAAAGTGACCTTAGATACACTATATATATACTATAAAAGTATTGGGTCACTCTATCTAATAAGCAGGTTTGATGACTTTAGTAATTTCCATGAGTACAAATCTTAATGTTGCAGCATATCATGATATTCTCTGGAACTGTGTGCTTCTAATTTAATAGCAACAGTTTGGGAAGAGCCTTTTTCTATCCCATCATGACAATGTCTCTGTGTATGAGACAAGATTCAGAAAGAAATCATTGATTCAGTCAGTGTGGAAGAACTTGACTGGTCTGCATAAAACCAAGTCCTGAACCCAACTAAACACACTTGGTGTGACTTTAAATGAAGACCTGGGCATTAACACCTCCCTATGCAATTGGATTATGGACTTTCTGACCAACAGACCACAGCAGGTGAGATCAGGCTCCTTCTGCTCCACCACTATCACACTCAACTCAACTGGTGTACCACAGGGCTGTGTGCTAAGCCCCTTCCTCTACTCCCTCTTCACCTCCGACTGCAAGCCTGTGAACGGATCTAACTCCATCAAGTTTGCGGACGACACTACGGTGATTGGTCTCATCAGCAACAACGATGAGACGGCCTACAGGGAGGAGATCCAGCACCTAGCCTCATGGTGCAACAGCACTAACCTGCTCCTTAACACCTCCAAGACAAAGGAGCTCATTGTGGACTTCAGGAAAGAGTCAAGAGGCACACATGACACCATCCACATCAATGGGATGGCTGTTGAACGTGTCTCCAGTTTCAAGTTCCTGGGGATCCACATCTCGGAAGACCTGTCCTGGACTACCAACACCTCCAGCCTGGTCAAGAAGGCTCACCAGCGCCTCTTCTTCCTGAGGACACTAAAGAAGAATCGGCTGTCCTCGGCTATCCTGGTGAACTTCTATCGCTGTGCAATAGAAAGCATCCTGACCAACTGTGTCACAGTCTGGCATGGGAGCTGCTCTGTTGCAGAGCGCAAGGCACTGCAGCGGGTGGTGAAAACCGCCCAGCGCATCACAGGGACTCCACTTCCATCCATGGAGGACATCCAGAGGAAACGCTGTCTGCGTCGAGCTCGCAGCATTCTTAAGGACTCCTCTCATCCCGCTCACAGACTGTTTTCTCTCTTGCCCTCCGGCAGGCGTTTCAGGTGCCTCCGGACCAGGACTAGCAGATTAAAGAACAGCTTTTTTCCCAGAGCTGTCTCTTTATTGAACTCTGCCCCTCACTGATCCCACTGCCCCTCATATACTACTACACTCTTCTCCCCCCCCCCCATTGCACACCTGACTTCACTTGTTATTTGCACTAATGGACTCTCTATACATAACATTTATGTTCATTTGCACTACCAGACTGCTCATTTGCACTGCCAACTGTTCATTTACAGTACCGACTGTTTACTATGCATCTTGCACTCCTACACTTTAACTGAAATATGCAATAACTTCTTCCACTGCACTGTTACTTAGATAGCTTCTGTCCATAATTTATTTGCACTACTCTATATTCATCGCACTGCTGCTCACCATAGCCTAACTTATTGTATACATCCACCTGTAAATTTCTGTTTATAGTAATAGCCATCTGTACATTATGTTCATAATACATATCCATCTGTAAATCTCAGTTTATAGTAATAGCCATCTGTATATTATGTTCATAGTATATATCCATCTGTAAATCTCTGTCTATAGTAATAGACATTTGTATATTATGTTCATAGTATATATCCATCTGTTAATTTCTGTCTATAGTTAGAGACATCTGTAAATCATGGTCATAGTACATTTCCATCTGTAAATTACTTCTGTAATATTTATTTATGTAATTTATGCAACCACTGTATATCCTGCACTTGCTGCTATTGCACTTCTGGTTAGACCTAAACTGCATTTCGTTGCCTTGTACTTGTACATGTGTAATGACAATAAAGTTGAATCTAATCTAATCTAATCTAATTTAATCTAAAAAATGCAGACTTTGAGCCAAAAACTCATCCAACCTGTTTAATAGATAGGGTGACCCAATACCTTTGGCAATATAGTGTACTTGGGGCCAGATTTACAAAACGGCAAAATAGAGCAAGCGCGCAATTTAAAAAAGCACTTATGGTTGTGGAAATTTTGGCGGGTGATTTACTAACAAGGCGCACTTTAAAAACACAAACGCAATGTCTTATTCCCATAATAAACAACGCAATCTTTAAGACATGGGGTTTAAGACATGCTCTTTTGGGGCATTTAATAAAGTGACAAAATAAAATGAAATGACAAGCGCAAACCTTAATAAATCCCGTTGCGTGAATTATTTAAATACTCTTCTCCCATGAAGTTTGCGTCTGAAGAGGATACTCCTACAAATGCATATGCAGTAAGGTCAGTCGCAAAAACAGCTGTGTTCACACCTTTTTTTAGCGCCAATTCTCACTGCGTGTCTTTAGTAAATACAGACAGTAGTTTTTTTATGCCATAAGAGCCGTTTGCGCTGCTGCAAACTGTTAGTAAACCTGGCCCTTAGGCTTGTTTTAAGAAAGAAAATATAAGAATTAGGGGAATTTATGTTTAAAGTATGCAAAACAATCTGTCAATGGGGTTACAAAAATAAACTTAAATTTAGTTCGACTTTTTTCTTAAGTTAATTTTTCTCAAAACATTTGCAGATTTCTTTGCTTGTTTTAAACATAAATGGAGTGGTAAATGCTACAAACTATGTCCCTCCTGCCAGTGTTCCAGGCCGACTTGCTGTGGGATCTGGTTGAAAGCGGAGTGGTGGATGCGTAAGCCCACAGATGTTGCACTCTATGCAACTAATACTCACCAACTGCAGAACAATAAGTCACAACATACATCATAGCAGACTCGCGGTGGCAGTGGTTGGCCGGCAGTCTCAGGTCTGAGTAAACAATCATCATGGTGGAGGAAGACCCAGAAAAGAACAACCCAAAAAGTCCAAACACACAAATAAATGCTTGTAGACGTTTTAGTAACACCAATAGCACCACCTAAACAACATGATGAAATAGAGCTTTTCTACAAACTAGGGAACAAACTAGAACAAAAATAGAAATGCTAGGTATCTTGGATGACCTGGATGCGCAGAATCTGATACACCACATGCAAGATGTGCTAACCTACCCCACAGGACCACCAATGTTTGGTAGCTGGAATCCTTTAAATTGCACCATCAGCTTCTTGTGTCACAATTGCAGTTATTTTTCATTTGTCAGAATGTAAAAAACAAAATGAAGACATTTGAAACATTTTTTATTTAATTTTTTATTTGAACAAAAATGAATATGTACATTTGTTTTTTGACAATCAATAGAAGTGCAACACCACCAGATTGAAAATTTGTTGTTTAAAAATCACTTAATAAACACCAACTGCTATATGATAACTGAATACAGTAGTAAACTGGAATGTATAAAGCTCACATTCACAGAAACAACTTAAAGTTGTGTTTTCATAAGCATGATGACATGTTAACTCTTTGAAGAACAGAAAAAAGTTTCACGTGAATGAGGACATATGTGTTTGTGGCTGTAAGCTAAAGGTCAAGATAAATGAGTGTGGGGCATCTGGCTATGATGCAAGAATGAATGTTGCATGGGAAATGGCATGTAATACAATGCCATGGTATGTATTTGTTATAGCTTGGCTCATCATACCAGACATTCTCGCATGCATGCTTGCTATGCAAATGCTATGCAAGTTGCCACTCTTTTTAAAGATTTTCAGGCCTCCTTTGCAAAACATTCAACTGTGGTGTCTGTGGTTCTAAAACATAGAGCAGGTGTTGTTAGTTTTGATTAATAATAACGTGTAGAAATGCTTTCCAAAAATAACATTTCCACAGCACACAAAATAACATATCTTAAAGGGATATTTCACCTAAAACCGAAAAATTGCTTTGAATTATTGAATTGAAATAATTGAATTATTTACTCGCCCTCATGCCATCCGATATGTTGGTGACAGAAAAATAGTTCTATGATCGGTAGAACAATAAAAAAGACATTTAGCTGAAACCACAGTCCTCTGTTTTTCATATAATCAAAGTAAACAGGTACAGACACTTTGAGAGATCAGAAAGTAGATAAAGTAGAAAGTTATGCCTTTGCTATTGGTTGACAGTCTGTAGTGAAGAATATGAGATAGTAAACTACTAACTAGAAAGGTAAATTTTCTGAAGAAAATGTGAAGTGGTGCTTGCGTGGCAAAACTGATGCATGTTCTGATGCATAGATATAGGTCTTGTTAAATGGTTGCTAAGTTAACATGTTTTGTTGCTATGGGCGTGGCTTCGTAGCTTAATGAAGTTCCTGTGACACTGATTGGTTGCAGTAAAATGAGCCCACCCCCTTGTCCATATATATATGTACCTAGACGCCTCATTGGCCGCTTCGCTCTGCTGCTGTGATACGTCAACGGCGCCGCCATATTGGTGAGGGCAAGAGTTCACTGGAATCAAATGCAGCTAAATGGTAGAGCTGCGGGTTAAACCGTTTATATTTATCAACTGCTAAATGCTTTATGACTTACCTGGTGTCCAATAATATCTCCAGTTACGTAAAATCTCAATAGTTTTCTACCTAATCTTGTTGTACTATTTATTTAACAGGGAATTCCGAGAGTTTACACTTGTCATGAATATTTGTAGCTTTTTTACTTGTTGGTTCAGATTTGTGTTGGCATCCCAAACATAATGTAATTCATTTCACAACAAATAAAATATATTATTTTCACAGAAGAAAAGGCTTTTCAGTGTTTTATTTCAGTTTTTGCTTTTATTGATCCTCAGGTCAGAAGATAATTTGTTCTTTTTAAATTACTCAGAAAATAGTAATGTGCACTGTAAGTAATAATTATCATATTTGAGAAAACAAACACGCAAATACATATCACACTGGCAAGCTCCTTTCTTTATTTTTACAGATATACTCCAAAAACAGATAATAACTGATGGATCCTCTATGGTGGGCTATAACAACAGCGCACCAAATATATTTGTAATTCAGTATAAAAAATGAAATGCGAATATGTACATAGTATAACTACATATACACTGAATAAATAAATTGCAGAACACAGAAAATAACAATAAAACAAATATTGTGTAGTGAATAGTACCACAATAATAGCACAACAGTTATAGATTGATAATAGTAAATTGTATAATACTACTAATAATAGTACTAATTATAATAATACATTAGAATTAAATATTAAATATAGAATTCTAAATATTATGTGAAGTATCAATTGCAATATGATAATAGACAATAAAAAGTTAAATAGTGAGTAATGAATAGCATAATAATAATTTGGTAAAATAATAAAATTAAAGGCTATATAATATCTATCAATCATCTACAATCTTTAATCCTTTGTAGGGTTGCAGAGCGCTAAAAGTCAGAGTTAAAACCTTTTAAACAAAACCACTTTGCACAGCTTTTTTCTTGAGTTGCCATGCTGTAGTGTAAGAGTGTTCATTTTGGCAATGTGGTGCATCCTTAATTTGTGGAAGACAGACACAACTAATAACAAGAGAGAAAAATTATGGTTGTCAATTCCAAACCGTGTTTCCACAATGTTGCCACTTGAGAAGAAACACATCCTCAGAACCAATCTCAGCTCGCACAAATTGACTGATCAGGGAGACTTTGACAGCTTTCCCAGAGGATGACTGGCGAATAAACCGCTCAGCTGATCTGACCACCTTCACTGTGCCTTCAGATGGAATCATCAGTCCTCCATTGTTCTTCAGTGTGAACAAGGGGTTTGCGGTCATCCCAGCCAGAACAGTCATGTGGGGCCCAGATGGGTTTGATGTGGGCTGCCTAAGTGGGTTTTAGCCCGTTTTGTCCGCGGGTTCCATGTAGGCCCCACATGGGTTAGCCCAGATGAAGTGAACACTGCTTAGTGTGCATACTACAAGGAGGTAAATGTGACACTGAATGTTGGAGTTAATGAGATGATGAAGTGATAACAAACAGAATCACTGATGGACACAGAAACAACAAGATTGCATTGCAGTTGATCTGTTTATCTGAATTAGTTTGATGATTGTCACCATTGTTGAGGTTTGTATGACGAGTGTTGATGTCTAAATGTGTCAACAAAATTAAGCAATTTTGTCTCAGAAATTTTGCATTTGTGACCATGACTTATCAAATACTAACATCTTTACAACATACCAGAAAAAGGAAACATCTCTAAGTGTTCTCTTATAGAACAGCACTTTCTTGATGCTTTACATATGCTTTCATTAAACACATTTGCAAACAGGGACAGAAGAGAGAAATTGACTTAACAAATGTCAAGAATCAAGGTCCCAACTAAAGCAAACACTGATCACAATAATGGTTTGATGAAATTGGAAAAAAGTTGTAAGTGCAAACGTTATTTTGCTTCAATGTCATTATCATTACCAAAATAAATAATTGTTAACATTGATTCAATGTTGCTATCAGGACATTAGAGTTTTTAGTATTCAGTTGTTTTATCTTGTTGGGTTTACTTGATTCAGTCATGTTCTTTTTACATGTTAATCTCGTGTTAAGAAAACATGATTCAAACATGTGGAACCACTGTCCATGATTGAATCATGTTCAACCAAAGAGCTTCTTTTTTTAAGTGCAAGTTTGAGCTAGAAACCTACACAATCATGCTAAATGAAAGTGATTTGTTTATGTAAAGTGAACAGCTTTAAAAAAAAAAATCCTTTTTTTGAGTGTGTTTTATTTCTATAGCGTGTGTTTCTATGAAACACTGACTAGTAAACTAGAAAAGTGCCAATTATACATTTACCCAGTTAGCCATAATACCATAATAACATTGTTTATAGGCACACTTAAAGATTTCCCTTTTTTTGAGCTCTTAAGTGCCATGACCTTCTGAAGACATCTGTGTGCCTCCAAGTCAAAATGTTTCCATAATCAGTTTTGCATGAATGTTAATGCAAAAAGATTTGCAAAAGAAATAAAGACTTGAGTGTAGAGTACAATATTAGAGAATAGGCTTAAGACAACCCAGACACTTAAGACATCAGTACCTATCTATTCTCATCTGTTGTTGCAGGTAATTTTCTTACTTTGATTCAAATAAGTACATTTTGTGTTAAGTTTATGTGTTTAAGTTAATTTTTTATTATTATTTTTTTTACAGGGAAATCCATCACCAATGGAAATAATGTTTCAACTGCTTTTATTCGCAGGTCAGTTTTTGGACAGATTCTTTGTATTTTTGTGTATAAAAGTTTAAATATGCTAGATCTTTAATATTGTTAAAAATATAATATTGTTAAAAATATTGTTATTTGGATGATCAACATATAAATGACTCTGGATCACATCACATAAAACAACCCAGAGTTTTAGATTTAGTTAAATATTGTCCTATCCTATTTATTCAGCTTTCACATGATGTAAAATCTCAATTTAAAGGAATAGTTCACTTTAGAATTTAAATTGTGTGATTATTTACTTGAGTTGTTCCAAAGCTGTATACATTTCTTTGTTTGGTTGAACACAGAGAGAGATAAGTAAGAGTCTTAGGGTGAGCGGACATTCTTTGTTTGTTGTTGTAAGAAGATGGCCTTAGGGATGCCTTGTTGGCACATACCTTATTTGGTCATACTATAGGACCCTGGACATATGATAACTTCCAGATGTTTTCTTGTGCCATATAAAAAGCCATGCTTCTGAACAATAAAATGAGCTAAGAACCAGATTTCCTCCTGACTCTGTTTCTTGGTTTCTTTTGCTCCCAGATATGCAGAAGGCATCCTCACAACATCCAACTTATGATTATTATTTGGTTTGAGAATAAAAGTGTGATCAAAACATAGAAAGGAGTTTCAATGATAATTTGAAACTTAACAAGTAGTCAATGGGGCCCAAACCTGTTTGGTTACAAGCATTCATACAAATATATTTCTCTGTGTTCAACCAAACAAAGAAATGTATACAGATTTTGAGCAACTCGAGGGAAAAATCATACAATTTTAATTCTAAAGTGAACTATTCCTTTAAATTTACCCTTTTGTTGTTATCACATTTTAAAATAATCTCATCAAAACTGTGGAGTAGCACAATTGTAACTTTAGGAATGTTGTGAAAGCATTTAAAATTAAGCTGTTATATTTTAGCATCTTCAAACTAGCCGCCTTTTGACTAGAATTTGCAAAACAATTGTTTTGGCATTTTACAACTTTGCAAATACATGCCAACTAACTCAATAGTCTACATGTGAATTAATTCTCATTAGACTATTAGGTTAAGGTTATAGTCACTAGAATTTATTAAGGGACTATCATAGTAATGTGTTAGCAGATAAAAGAGACAGTCTACTAATATTCTACAGACTGGTAATGTACTAGTAGTTGCAAAGTTACACACACACACACACAAATATATGCAGTGTGTAATATTTTTATATATAATATTATTATTATTTAGTATAATATATACAAAAATATATTTATATATAATTTATTACATTTCGGAAGTAACTTGCCAACACTGTATATATGTTGGCAAGTATAACAGTGTCAGTCGGCAGTTGGCGGGTAAAATGTTTATGAATTATAACAATACAATGGCTGTTGTAGTGAGAACAACAGCCAGTTTTTGTAGAAATTCGCTGTATCCAATGTAAGCAAGTCAGAGCAGCGATTGGTTGGCTTTTTTCTCGGCGTGGTCTAATAACTTTGACCTGAGAAGAAATTGCTGCTTTATTCGGAAAATTAATTTACCTTCTTTATTCTTCACAACCCGAGAATGTGGCGACACAACCCACCAAAACAGAAACATGATGAGAAAACATCAGAAAGGCATGACTAATCTCTGTGTTTTAGCGAGAGATGGCGTTTCACTGACGATGGATCAAAGAGATGCTTGTGTTTGATACTGCGACTAACACAATGGCCTGCGCCGTTTGCCAAAAACATGCAAAGGACAAGAATCTAAAAAAAACAGTTTGTTTTAGCCACAAAAAATGTAACTCGAAAATGTTAAAGAACACGAAAAGTCCTGGGGCCTCATTTATAAAGCGTGCACGGATTTGGTCGTAGCTTGTGCAATCCACAGCAACGTTCATATTTATAAAAACAATCTTTGATGTGGAAAAGTGCTTAGCGCCACATCAGGGTCCAAGCAGACGTAAGCACTTTTGCTTTTCCGAGTGCTGCAGGTTTTTGGAATTTTAAGCCGTTCTTGCCACTCGTATAGTATTTGAACGTTGACAGGTGCTGTTTTATATGTCAGTTATGGTATGAAACTTTCAAGATCATTTGCGATGTATAGATTTTACATCTGAAAGAGATTTTTTCGTTTTCTGTGCGTAAGTTCGTTCTATGAATCACACATACGCACTTTGAGAAATGATCGTAAAATCAAATTTAGGACGGTTTCTACACAACATTTTATAAATGAGGCCCCTGGTACCACTAAAACTGTGTCAAGGCTCTGACCACACTTCAGGAGCAGAAAGCTACCAAGATGAAGAATATGTTTCGCACAGTGCATGCCCTTGGGAAAAAGGGAAAGCCCCTATCCAACTTTGGATGTGCGAGTGAGTATTATTTATTAAATAAATCTAGTTAGATCGGTGTACACAATATACTGTATGGTCATATACGTTTTTATACATTTTAGAATGATAGAAAATAATATGATCGTTGCAGTCATATTTGGCTTTTAATGAACATGAATTAACAATGGGCAGTACAATACTACTTTTACAGAATTTATTGATCATCTTATCATCAAGGTAACATTAACATTTTGTCGTTGGAATTATAAGGTTCTATCTGCATTGTGAGTAGTTTTGAGATATTGAGCTTCAAAGTTTTTGCATGTCATATAGCATATTATATGACAAACAAATATATTTCATACATGAAAAAACAGAGACCCTAAATGTATTCTATATGTACAATATCAACATTTTCTGAAATTTGTAAATGGGGATTTTTGGAACAGGTCAAACGCAGATAGAACCTTCTTATTCTGAAAATCATTTTCTGTTAATAATTATAAGGTTCTTTCTTCAAAACATTTATTAAAGCAATTCATTTTCAAACAATACATATAATTTACTTTTTTGTTAAGTTTTGTTAATTTAATTTTTGTTAAAACATGAAGTGTAATAATGTGACATGGTTTTTATGACACTTATTTCTATTTTAGGATGTTTTTTTCTTGTTCAAGTTAAAGCAATTAGCACGGCCTTTTATGCTTTAAATGTTTTATTCACAAAAGATGGGACAGAAGAAACATACTTTCTAGAGATATGAGTATAGCTTAAATAACATATTGTAAAAATTATACAATAATATTGTAAGATTTAGGGCATTAAATGCATCATGAAAGTGTATGTAAACACATGAATTAGGAACCATAGACCTGGCGGATAGTGTTGTGTCTGTAAATATTAAAACAAAATCTGCTCAACAAAACCTAAAACAAAACAAAAAAAATACTGTTATTTGAGCTGCAATAAGTTATTTGAGTATCAATAAAACTGTCAACCTTGAGATTTCTTTTAAACATTGATTTGCATTGCACCGTTTCCTCTGATATTTCTCGCTGTCACTGAGAAGCCCAGCCACATGACAAATAAAACTTAACCTGATTCAAAGTGCTGATTGGTTTACAGATAGAACCTTATAGAACCAAATTAAAATTTGATTTTCTTTAAAAAAAAGTCCCAAACTGTACACATTTAAAGCAACACTAGAGAACATTTGCTCATGGGTTCACCCATGTGGTTGAAAAGCGCAATTGTCTGTTACCAGTGTTGCAAATAATGTCGTTGTTTAAGTTTCCCCGTGGGCGATACACGTGACTTTGTTTACTAAGCTGATGGAACCGGTGAAGGCAAAAATGTTGTTTGGAAACCATATCGCACTCTTCCGCAAGCAAGGGATGGGTGGGGCTGTGTGTGTACCGACCCGAACACGAAACTTACAACTTTTACCTTAGACTTACACCAAAACTTACCTGTTGTCAGACACTCCATAAACCAAAGTAGACCCTTAAAAAATCAGAAGCTATTTACTCTTTAAGGTTGAAAAACTGAAAACATAAGTATATGTGAATAACTAAATTTTTGACAATTTACTAATATATGATAAGAAATTATTTTGTTTACTAACAGCGATTGCACTGTGAACTAATATGACCAATAAACAATGCATAACTGTTTGTTTATTTACTAACATTAATAGATTTGTAAATTTAAAAATATGTTCATTGCCAGTTCAAATCAGCTAATGCATTAACCAATGTTAATAAAAAAACGTATTTTAATAAAAAAACTAATCCTTAGTGTTTTTTTCTTTATTCCAGATTGGATGAACACAAAAACATTGTTGTGGGGAATACATACTAAAATGCAAAAGAAGCTAAAGTATTACTTTGTTATGTCTATGAGACAGAGAGAAGAAAAATAAAAGAGAAATTGCAAAATTCATTGCAATCATGACTGAGACAGCTCTGTTAGTGAAGAGGAGATGGTCTATGTTTGAACATGCGTGGTATGCAGTGTGGAGTCTATGATTATAGGAAAAAAGGCAGTGGAAAGGGCAGATGCAGAAAACATTACAAATGCTGTCAAGGAGGTCATTTTTCTGGGCGAAAAAACTGGTGGCGATAACCACAGATGGCGCTGCTGTAATGACTGGGTCTTAAACAGTGCTGTCTGTCATCGAAATTTTTTTTAAAACATATGTTGTGGGGTGTAACTTCCAACTTCAATAATTGTCCAGAGTCAAGGGAGAATGTAGCAGGTTTGTTCTCAATTTTGGCACAGAACACAAGACCCTATTGTTTATTTCAGATTTTGGAGATAAATTGATAAAAGATGGAAATTGAGTGCTTGGTTGACCAGTTTTCCCCAGTCCTTTCATCCCCTGAAGTTATTTCAGACCAGTGGACCATGCTGAAAGCAAAGCTGTATCTTGAGCCCTAGCAACTGAAAACCCTGACTTGGGTGAACATAAATCGACTTCACAGAAGAACAGATCAGACACATCTGAGGATGATGGGTAATGGTCATGGTTATCAAAAGGATTGGAGTCTCATTTTCAGTCAATGAAATGATTTCATTCACTGTTCAAAGAAACTGAAAAAAATAAAGTTCATAAATCAATAAATCTATTTTGTTGTTTTTCTTTGAAGTAAAGACAAATTAAAACATTGAAAATATGTTTAGTCATTGTAGTAGTAATAACTGCATGTTTTTGCAAAAAGAGTTTCATGGCATAGAAAAATAATTACAACACAGCCTTTTTACTGTCAACAGGTCTCTTCATCCAGGGCATGTCACGTCAATATGTTCTGATCCAGGAGCAGAAGATCTGGGATGAAGCACAAGTTTACTGCAGACAGAATCACATTGATCTAGCCACTGTTGAAAGCACTGAAGACTGGACAAATCTACAAAAAACAGTTACTTTGACTTCTAGGACATATATTGGACTCTACAATGATCTGTATAGTTGGCGATGGTCTTATCGAGATGAGAAAATTACATTTGAAAATTGGAAATCTGGGCAACCAGACAACAGCCATGGGAAAGACGAGTGTGTTGCAATGCAGAGTGGCGTATGGCAAGATTCACTATGCAGCAATTTATATCCTTTTATTTGTTATAATGGTAAGAAATAATAGCAACACACATCAATATAGGTTGATATTCCATTAAGTTTACACAAAAAAATTTATTTAAGCCATGCGGATCAGTGTACATCTCAAGTCATACACAATTTGAATAATAATAATAATCCAAATCCTAAGTAAAAACTATTAATATTTTGAGCTTATATAGTCACGTTAAGATGTAAGCAAAATACATCACTTGTCGTGCATGCCATTTTGTGAAGTTTTGACTTAACATATGTTTGAAATGGTTAACCTGGACACATTGCTGTAACATTAGGTTTAAGTACTTTTAGGTAATAATAAATGTTGACATATTCAGAATAAATCAAGATTTAAGTTTAAACATCAATTAAACACTGAAATATAGCTGCAAGCAGCAATTTAAGGGTCAACCCTAACTCTAAGGGCTCAAAAGGAATATGTCTCTCATGATGAATGAATGAAATGATTCAAGCCACAATAATTAAAAACATTGTAGCTAACTAAAAAAAAAAGGATTTATAGCGTTTTGGAACCAAACTCTTCAACTGATCAAAATAATTTAAAACAGCTAAGAGTACTTAAAACACAAAATAAAAAATATTTAATTAATTATTTTTGACATTAATTTTGTATGTGTTTTCTTGTATTCGTCATCCTAAATAGGCTGTCCTCAATCTTTTGTACACCCTGTATTAAAATCAGTACATACCATCTTGTTTTCCAAGATGTATTTTTTTTTAACGTTTCAAATTTTTGTCTTGAGAGTCTAGATGTTGTATGCCAAATTTCATTTACAGTAAATTTGATAAATGCTAAGTTTTAAAATGTAAATTGTAAATATAACAATAGACAGAAAAAAGACTGCACATGGACAAATTTGGTGACAAAGTACTGAGCCCACAAATCTATTGGTTTACCAAGTTTTGTATGAATACACAAAAACATTGCAGAGACAGCCTTGCAGTTCGGCATGCTCACTATTGAATTCATACAAACAATACATATTCACTCATAAATACTGATAGCAGAATGCGTCCCTGAGATTCTAAAATGTTTTTGGCTTATCCTAGGCAAATTCAAATTACTAAAATTAGATTCAATGTTTTGAATCCAATTAGCTGGGATAGATAGGTAGTCATGATCACTTTGGAGCACATATAAATCTACAGTGATTTTCAGGTACTACTTGAGTTATGATGGGATTGATTTTGGGAAATGGCCTAAAAGTCTAAGAGAATTCGTACAATCGTTTTTATGATTAATACTTCTAAACCAGTCAAACTTCTGCACTGTAAAGTAACAGGAAGTAACAGGATTTTATTAAATAATTTGGTGTCACATTGTATTACAGAAAACGGAGCAAACAGATTTGTGTCTGTCACTGATAACTGGATGACCTGGCATGATGCTCAGAGCTACTGCAGACAGCATTACACAGATCTGGCCATCATTTGGAATCAAACTGAGAACAGTCAGCTGTTGCCAATGTCACAGAGTAATAATGTATGGATTGGTCTGTACAGGGACACGTGGAAGTGGTCAGACGGAACAAATACCAACACTTCCTCTATTAAATGGCTTATGGGACAACCTGATATAGCATGGATGACCGAAACTTGTGGCACTATAACTCCTGGTAGCGCGATAGATGATCGGCTTTGTTCGTGGAACTTTCCTTTCATCTGCTCGACTTGTAAGATTCATGTGTGATTCTGAGCTACTCAACTCTTTCCGTGGCAGCATTTAAAAAAAAGTTGCCTGTCAGTGCCAGCATTTTTGATAGGCCCAATTTGAATTTTCACCAAAATTTTATGGTCCTCAGAATATTTTCCTCCATGAATATATAAACACCAAATATATTAAATTTAATGGAAACACAATTGTAATTGGAATAATCTGCACTTGGTTTAGGATTAACTTGGCTACAGAAGAATTCTTAATAGTTCATTAATGTAAATTTCCAGGAGGCAGAAAGAAATACACTCTGTAATGTTCTTACAGATTCGACTAGACAGATTGTGAGAGTGGATGTGAAATTTCCTTCTAATCAAAATGTCTCTGCTGTTATGGAGACCATCTTACAGCGGGTGAGTATTAAATGATTGTTGAAGCTAAAACTCCTGTACTTTAGTGCGGAGCTGGATCTAGCTTAGCCCACCCAAACATCTCTCTTGACCACTTAGGGGTGGTTTTCCAGACAGGGTTTAGACTAATCCTAGACTAAAAGAAATGTAAGAGCTATCCAAACTGAAAACAACTTGCACTGATATGTCTCAAAATACATCAGTGCCTTTGTGTTGTTTCAAAATGCACACAAGTAATGTTTTTAGTAAGGTATGTTTGTAAAAACTACTTAAATTTCCCAAGTAAACTAAGGCCTAGTCCAGGCTTAAACTAATCCCTGTCTGGGAAACCAACCCCTTAGAGTTTAGGCAAAGACTGCATTAATATATATTTTTTTTTTACTATTTGTGTAATGGTTAAAAGCACCACATGATTTTCTGTTTATTTATTTGCTGACAGTAACAGCAACTTACACATACGATGCAAGCGGGGCTTAGTCTGTGGCCAAAAAGTACGACGAGCCAAAACATAACTGTCAGTTTAACACAATGCAATTGTGTTTGAACATAAAACCTAATGGCGTTAAAACAAAATGAATTGTTTAAATAAAGTGAACAGCATCGTAAAAGTGTTTAGTCTGTGGCTGGAAAGTATGATGCTTCTTGTTCCGAGATATTATTGGAAATTTGGTGGACAAGCCATTACAATGTCACATAAAGTCCTTAAAGGCAATACATAGAGATACTCTTCTAAGAGAAGAAAGACACTGAATAAACAACTAGATGACATAGATATCGGATAGGTTCACTTTAAAATAATGATGTACGCTGGTCGTAAAAATAATCAGATATAGTCAACCAATTGCAATTGGGCATCCAGTTAACAAGAATGAATCATGTTTTTCAGATAAAGCAGAAACTGAAGGATTATGGGCTAGAAATGGAAACAAGATTGACTTGGAGACTGCAGCCAGATGGAAAAGTTTTCACACCAAAACATGACTGAGATGTTGCTGTGGAACGTTAGAAAATCTGTGCAATTCTTGTAATATATGACAGTTACTAGCATTTTTTTTTATTTAGTTGAAATATAATATTAAGCATAATACCTGTGTCAGCCACCGTAGTGCTCCGAAAGGGAGGGGTGAGCGGTGGAGTGAGCCATTGGTTGTAATTCCCAACCTCACCGCTAGATGTCACTAAAAGCTCTACATTGCTTCTTTAAGCAATGGGGGGGTAACAATGCTGTTGTGGGATTTAAAGGAGTGCTTGAGTCATAACTGATGAAAATACTCTGATAAACGTTTAATAAAAATTTGCACTGCAAACATCAATAACAGCTTTAACTTGGCAAATGACCATGGTACAAGCAGGATAATCATCAGTTGTGCATTAAAGGATTTTAATTCACGATGCGGAGGAAAGAACCACACGATGCAAAGCAGAGCATTAAAAATTGAGTATCAGGACACATTTACACTGCAGGTCACAACTAGACATGGATTATATCCCTTACTTTACATGAACTGCTCTTATTGCTCAATCTGATTCTAGATGATGGGAGTATTAAATGTGTGACACCTAACTGTTTCCTCACAATAAGGCATCAGTTCATTTAAAACACTGTTTCTGTTTCTCTCAGGTGGAATGATCTGCTGAGACCACTACAATCTTCAAGAAGCTTCTGAGGACATACATACTTGACAAATTCCTAATGATCTTTAAGTCCCCACAAAGTTGTTAACATCTTTTATAGTTTAAATACTACTATTATTAGTAAACTTAAAATCGTACAGTGCGGCTGGACAACAAAACCAGTCTTATGGGTATGTTTTTCAAAATTGAAATTTTTACATCACCTGAATAAATAAGCTTTCTATTGATATATGTTTTGTTAGCATAGGACAATATTTGGTCGAGATATAACTATTTAAAAATCAAAACATTGAGAAAATTGCCTTTAAAGTTGTTAATCAGAGGTGCTGTAACAGGGCGCTGCTAAGAATGAACAGGGTTTTTTTTACTCTCTCTATTGGCTTACCACTGTAATGACGTTGTAGAGAATAGATGAACCTGAAAGCTGAAATTCTCAAAGAGCAGCAGCAGCAAGTGTTGTTTGTAGGTGTATTTCCAGCCATTTTTGTTAGCGATTTTTGCTGCAGCCACTCACAAAAATAACGTTTTGATATATTTACGGTAGGAAATTTACAAAATATATTTATGGAACATGATCTTTACTTCATGCTAATGATTTTTGGCTATTACTACAAATTGTCTTGTGCTACTTAGAAAAATAGTTTACTTTATAATTACTTTTTAATACCATTTTAATTTTTCCTACTATGGTAGTCAATGGGTAGTCAAATTCTAAATATCTTTCTGTGTTCAACCAAACAAAGAAATGTATACAGATTTGGAACAACCAAAGAGTGAGTAAATAATCATAACATTTTAATGTGAACTATTCCTTTAAGAAAGTAGTGCTTGTAATGAATAAATAGGTGGTTACATTAATTATTTTTAACATTCATTTTGTATGTTTATATATTACATTAAAGTGGTTTCCTAATTACTGGTGTGTATCTTGAGACAAACCAATTGATATATTAGTGTAATTTGTTTTAGTTTTAAGTTATGGGAAACCAGCCTATTATGTATATTCTATGCTGCTGTGAATTAGTCAATGAATGTAACTATTATTTTAAATGCATGATTTAATGTTTAATTTTATTGTAGTTTATGTTTAAGGGGCATTTACATATGTTTTTTTTACTAAAAACTGAAAAGGTTTTAAGCATTTTGGCCATTCTTTTACTTGACAAATGATACTATTGTTGTCTCTGCATAAACATAATAAAAATAATGATGTAATGAGCATTACACAAGTCTACCGGCATCTGCGACTTGGCATCCAAAACAACAATGGTGGACTACAGGACTGTATTTGAATTGATATTCAATGCTTTTGTCATCTTGATTGTCGAAATTCACCCCTAAAAAATGTGTATATGTGCAGGTGCTTACTATTTCTTTACAAAATGGTATATCGCCAACTACTGGCATGACATACATAATACAACATTTTAGTTATTTAGTCAGAAGAACACATATAAATAAATAATAGTTTAAACTGCTTAAAAGTCTGCTCTCTCTTTCCACCTTTTATGAGTAGTGCCTTTTATGCAGCTGTGCTTTAGCATGCAATCGTTTTGGTACAACTCGGTGAGTTGTTAGCCTCTCCCTCTTAGATGCTGCAACTTAAGTGCCTTCATTTACATCTGCAGTTTTACTGCTCTCAACACTGGGACTTTCTCCACTATTTTCTTACCCGTTTGTGTGCAGTAGCTTTAGCATGGAGTGTTTCTTTGACGTTATCCAAGATCTCTGCATTGTCCATGGAATATACTGTAGGAAGGTACCTATATCACTGTCATAAGGTTTTGGATTCCAGGTGGGCTAATACCCTGTACATCTCTATCTATACAATACAATACAATACAAGTTTATTTATTAAGCACATTTAAAAACAACCGAAGTTGAAAAGAAAAAGAAAAACAATAAAATAAAAGGATAAAACAACAAATAAAACAAAAATGAACATCATCATGTAATATTAAAAGCCAAAGAGAAATAATGAGTTTACAAAGTTACAAATGTATGCAAGGCAGTTTCCAAGTTCTTTACAGACAGAAATGTCTTAACCTTTGCAAGGAGACGAAGTTGATAAAAACAAGATTTAACCACCACACTTATCTGCTTATCAAATTTAAGACTGCCATCAAATAAGACACCAAGGTTCCTAACACAGGTGGTATCATAAGGGGACAAAGAGTTGAGATCAAAATCATGTGTGCTGCGTTCATTCGAACCAAATAAAATAACTTCAAGTTGCTTGCAAAGCCAGAGTTTTAAATCAGCCATGCAATCAAAAATAGACTTAAGATCACAAATATCATCCTGTTTTAATGGTAAATAAATGTGTGTGTCGCCAGCATATGAATGAAAAGATACTCTATATTTATCTAAGATGGAACTCAAAGGCACCATATAATGGTTAAACAGTACTGGGCCAAGGATTGAGCCTTGTGGAACACCAGAACTTAGCTGAAACTCGGAAGAGCAATGATGCCCAAGACATACAGAGAAACTTCTCGTAGTTAAATATGAATGAAACCATTGCAGTACTGTACTCCGCAAGCAAACACACTTCTAAGCGTGACATAAGAATATCGTGGTCAACTAAGTCAAAGGCAGAGCTAAGGTCTAGCAAGACCAAGGCCATAGACTGCCCAGTATCCGTAGTAAGCATTATATCATTCATGACTCTTAAAAGAGCCGATTCTGTACTATGACAAGCTTTAAACCCAGAATGAAATTTAAAAAGTTATTGGTTGAAAAAGACAGAAGTTGGCTAGAAACAACTTTCTCCAAAATGTTTGAAAGAAATGGTCAATTTGAAATTGGACGGAAATTACTTAGAATTGTGGGATCCACGCTTGTTTTTTTAAAAAGAGGAAAAACTGAAGCATGTTTAAGACAGTCAGGTACAGTTCCATTGAAAATAAATTTGTTAATGACAGATAACAAATCCGGGCTGATAGAATGAAAGACTTCACAGCACATCCTGAGGGCACCTAGTAGGTTTTAAACTTGCAACAATTTCTGTAAGTAAGTCCAAAGAAATAGGCTCAAAAACAGACCATGTGGCGGAGCAAGAAGGGACATTAACCAAAGAATATGCTGATGATGGCAGCGCAGATTTAATCTTAGAGACCTTATCACTAAAATACCTAGCAAAGTCTTTGCAAAGAGAAGCAGAAGTTTCAGGGAAGTGATTAATAGTAGGATTAAAAGTCAATTGTTGAAAATAAAACATTAGGTCTATGTCTATTACATAAAATCAGCTCAGAAACATACATACGTTTAGCAGCATTCGCAGCTCGCTGAAAAGCAGAGAGAGACTCTTTTCATACGAAATTTGTAATTTATCCTTCTTCCACTTATGTTCAGCTCTTCTACATGTCTGTCTAAGAGAATGAGTAATATCATTTAACTAAGGCAAAGGCTTATGTTTCGATTCCTTTAACTTAAGGGGAGCTACAACATTTAATATAGAGGAACAGTTAGAATTGCAAAATTGTAAATGTTTATCAGTCCAAATGACTTGTGTCCATATCCTGATTGGCGCGTAGCCTTACGAATAGATCAGAAAAATAATTGTTAGAATATTCAGTAAAAATGCGCGACAACCGTGGTATCTGTGTAACATTGTGAGTAGAGTCAGTAATGGGCACAGAGAACAATATTGGCAAATGGTCTGACATAGCCGTATCATTAATATTAATGTCCAGTACAGGTAGACCAAAACATAAAATTAAATCTAAAGTGTGACCCCGAACGTGAGTCGGGCCAGACACTCTGGTCAAAACCAAAAGAGTCACAACACACATGGATGGTAAAATCTCCCAGAATTAAAATTCTATTATAGTTAGAAACAATATTCCCAAGGAACTTCATTCATTCGCAAATTCATTGAGAAAACCCTTATTTAGCTGGGGTGAATGATATACCAAAGCGAACACAACAGGATTATTCAATGACATTTACATTTATGCATTTGGCAGACGCTTTTTTCCAAAGCGACTTACATTACATTGTACTTTACATTTGTACATTTTGCATAGTACAGTATTTGCCCTATTTTGATTTGAAGATGTTCTACTAGTTTGTTAAAAGATAGGTAACAGCACCCCCTACTGTACAGTGAAAACATGGATTGCTGGAAACAAACATTGTCACTGGCAGGAAAGTCTCATAAATGATGTAAATAGTAGGGAAAGTAACACGTAACGCGCGCACACGAACACACGCACACACACACACACACACACTTAAATCAAGTAAATGAGTTTACAAGTACAACACATCAATCATTTTTATTTCTCATAAAAGGACATCGCAAGTTACCTGCATTCAGTCATGACAGAAGACAAACATTTGTCTAATTTAATAAATCTGTAAAAAAAAATTATAACCCACCCAAATCCTTATGCAATAGCTTTTAGGTAAAATCAGTTTGGAAATACTAAGGGTGATTTCCATTAGGTTTTGTTTACAGTATGGGATAGCACACATGCTCAGTCCAGGCAGCACACGTGTCAATTGCAATGTTTATTTGTGTTTGCTTGTAATATCAAACAACTACTTAAGACAAAAAAGGGCATTTCTATATGGTAGTGTTGATCCACATTAATTTTAGTAAAAAACTATAACACTCATAGCTAAGACTACACTAATCCAGATACTTCTGAAAACAGAATTTTAGTCCACAATGTGATCTGAAACATTTACAAACTGACATTAACACTATTAAACTTTTGCTACAGTTGCAGCTGGCATTGACCATTTGTCAAAAAACTGACAGAAAAAGAGAAATCGTATAAACTGCGTGTGCCTACCAGATTAAGTATTTCCATGCTTTATTTTGCCATTTGAATCAAGTGCTTGCTATTGTAAACAAAATCGCTTTCTCCAGACAGGCTTTGCATGAATGGTGATGTAAACTAATTTGCATAAGGAATTAAAACCAGAATGTAGAGAGTACAGTATGACAGAAATACTCTCAAGAACCCAGGCAAGTCAATACGTGTCTTGTTGCAGGTAAATTGCGATTTATTACTGTCATTTAAAAGGGGTTCTTTTTTTTCTTTTTTTGTACTCACCTTTATTTCATTATCTGTTTGTCACCATAGACATAATTTTTTTCACTGTATTCACAGGAACATCTATCAACCGAGGAAAGGATGTTGCTTTTGATTTTTTTCTCAGGTCAGTGTGAATTTTTAGAAAGATTTTGAAAGTTTCAGCCTTATTTCCATATAGTTCACTGCAGCAAAAATAAAGTTTTCTTTTCTTTTGTTGATTGTCACCATTGTTGAGTTTCATACATTGATTCTTCATGTCTAATTGATTAGATTCAACCCATGGATTGCCAAAAATGTCAGTCAAACATCAATTTGAAGTCAATTAAAGTTTTGTTTAATGTACATTTTATGTTTTATCAACTTCAAGGTGCCTGCTGGGCTTTCTCTTGAGATCTTGGCCCAAGTTCTCTCATTTTAAAAATATGGCTGTAATCTATCAAATCAAACTAAGATCAAATACAAAATTGCACAGTAAAAATACTGTAACACTGATACAATACATTACAAATGTATAGGCAAATAAAATTATGTGCCCTGAATTCAAGGGTGTCAAAACCATTGTTTGTGGATGAGACAGGACCCACTCACTTTTTTAGATTAATGATATTGGACCCAGTCACTTTTAGCATCACTCATTTAGCGCAGAGCGCCATGAGGAATGCCTAATAAATTAAACTTCATTTCATGTTTTAGCTACAGCTTTGACTTCTGCTTCCTCATATCCAGCCCTACTTGGCTTATTCAGAGTCCATACAAATTAAACTCCATTCCGCATTTTCCGCAAATCCCTTTCACCTGAGTCTTTACACTACATTCCGTTTCGACACAGCAAGGTAAACAAAGTATTGTTGTACATTATACATTATACAATAATAATAGTGAAAATTATCAGATGAATTAAAATGATTAAATAGATGCCAACTAATTGGCACAAGACCTCTCTACTACCCCTAATCTTATACTTTATTCTTAAACACCTGTTATGAAAATAAATGCCTGTTTTGTTGAAATATTAACATTAATTGCAGGTGCAAAAGTGATACTGATGCAAAGCCATTAGATTAGATTAGATTAGATTAGATTCAACTTTATTGTCATTACACATGTACAAGTACAAGGCAACGAAATGCAGTTTGGGTCTAACCAGAAGTGCAATAGCAGCAAGTGCAGGATATACATTGGTTGCATAAGTTACATAAATAAATATACAGAAGTAATTTACAGATGGAAATGTACTATGACCATGATTTACAGATGTCTCTTACTATAAACAGAAATTTACAGATGGATATATACTATGATCATGATATACAGATGGCTATTACTATAAACAGAAATTAACAGATGGATATATACTATGCACATAATATACAGATGTCTATTGCTATAGACAGAGATTTACAGATGGATATATACTATGAACATAATATACAGATGGCTTTTACTATAAACAGAAATTTACAGATGGATATGTATTATGAACATAATGTACAGATGGCTTTTACTATAAACAGAAATTTACAGGTGGCTGTATACAATACGTTAGGCTATGGTGAGCAGCAGTGCGATAAATATAGAGTAGTGCAAATAAATTATGGACAGAAGCTATCGAAGTAACAGTGCAATGGAAGAAGTTATTGCATATTTCAGTTAAAGTGTAGGAGTGCAAGATGCATAGTAAACAGTAAACAGTCGGTACTGTAATGAACAGTTGGCAGTGCAAATGGGCAGTCTGGTAGTGCAAATGAACATAAATGTTATGTATAGACAGTCCATTAGTGCAAATAACAAGTGAAGTCAGGTGTGCAATGAGGGGGGAGAGAAGAGTGTAGTAGTAAATGAGGGGCAGTGGGATCAGTGAGGGGCAGAGTTCAATAAAGAGACAGCTCTGGGAAAAAAGCTGTTCTTTAGTCTGCTGGTCCTGGTCCGGAGGCACCTGAAACGCCTGCCGGAGGGCAGGAGAGAAAACAGTCTGTGAGCGGGATGAGAGGAGTCCTTAAGAATGCTGCGAGCTCGACGCAGACAGCGTTTCCTCTGGATGTCCTCCATGGATGGAAGTGGAGTCCCTGTGATGCGCTGGGCGGTTTTCACCACCCGCTGCAGTGCCTTGCGCTCTGCAACAGAGCAGCTCCCATGCCAGACTGTGACACAGTTGGTCAGGACGCTTTCTATTGCACAGCGATAGAAGTTCACCAGGATAGCCGAGGACAGCCGATTCTTCTTTAGTGTCCTCAGGAAGAAGAGGCGCTGGTGAGCCTTCTTGACCAGGCTGGAGGTGTTGGTAGTCCAGGACAGGTCCTCCGAGATGTGGATCCCCAGGAACTTGAAACTGGAGACACGTTCAACAGCCATCCCATTGATGTGGATGGTGTCATGTGTGCCTCTTGACTCTTTCCTGAAGTCCACAATGAGCTCCTTTGTCTTGGAGGTGTTAAGGAGCAGGTTATTGTTGTTGCACCATGTGGCTAGGTGCTGGATCTCCTTCCTGTAGGCCGTCTCATCGTTGTTGCTGATGAGACCAATCACCGTAGTGTCGTCCGCAAACTTGATGATGGAGTTAGATCCGTTCACAGGCTTGCAGTCGGAGGTGAAGAGGGAGTAGAGGAAGGGGCTTAGCACACAGCCCTGTGGTACACCAGTGTTGAGTGTGATAGTGGTGGAGCAGATGGAGCCTGATCTCACCTGCTGTGGTCTGTTGGTCAGAAAGTCCATAATCCAATTGCATAGGGAGGTGTTAATGCCCAGGTCTTCAAGTTTGGCTATTAACTTGGATGGAATGATAGTGTTGAATGCTGAGCTGAAGTCAACAAACAATTAACATTGCCAATCAACACTTTAACATTGATTTATTGTTTACTTGCTGTCAGGGTTTCTAGTGATCTTGAAGATGTTGATGAGCTTGTTCAGGTGTGTTTGATTTGTTTGCAAAACTCTGCAGGACACAGGTGCTGTGTCCCAATTCGCCTACTTATATTATGCCCTAAATTAAAAGTATGTACTGTTTTTGTTATGGAAAAGTATATACATTTTAGTGTGTAGCAAAACAACATGCACGCACTGGGACATACTAACAGGAAACGGAAGTGGCCGTTGTTGCCTAGACAACATTGTGGCCAACCATCACACACATCAAAATTAATTTTTCTAAAAATATATTTATTAATTTAGTGACGCATCAGTTATTTCAACAGTCATTTTTATTACTGGAGTGAGCTTCAATAAAGTCCGCCTACTAGCAGTGAGTTGTGGGTAATATTAGTCGTTACGATAATGAGAGGGTAAATAAGGGATAATGAGTAAATAATTTTCATTTTGGGGTGAACTGTCTCTTTAATACTGCAGAAAATTTGTTTTAGTAATTACGTTAGTTGAGTTCAAGCTTTACTTTGTCAAATTTTAACACTATAAATGTGAATTATATAAACACTTAACAATGTTATTCAATCACTGGGAGTGGCAGGGTGAAACAGGACCAAAAAAAATCATTTAAAGGTGATTTAAATCTCAGATAAAGGTAATATAATATATTCTCAGAGACCTTACACGATGAAGCGTTGTGTTTTTATTATTTTAAAATAAGCTATTTCTATCTACATACACCGCGAGTCCCCTTACATGGAATTCGTCATGTTGTTTCTACAGTAGCCTAAACGGACAAACTGCTCTACAGAGAAACGAAACATGACGACATCTTTGTCCACAGACAGATTTTAATATATTTATCTGTAAATTCTCATTACATAGTTGCAGTTGTTGTGTTTGATTCTGGTAGTGCAAAGATGTCGTTAAAACCACATCAAATAAATATGTTTATGTAGTAAAAAACATTTGTGGGTAGAAAGGTTAATGTTGCGCCATTGAATGTATTAACAATGAATTTTTTTTATAATTGATTCAGATGATGCTTCCTATCTAAGATGTAGGCCAAATGAACTTGTATGTGTATGTAGGGCGCTGGGCGTATTTGGGCCGCAACAATTTTGATTTCTAGGTAGCCATAATTAACAATTTTAGCTTTTATGCTTGTTGTTGTAAAACATCTACAATCACACAGAGAATATTTACAAATACACAAAGGCGTTTTCAAGTATAAATAAAGAGTTAACATGAGTATTTTTGTACACTGTTCCACTCAACACTTTTCTCTCAACAGGACTGTGTCTGTTCATTCGGAACATCTCATGTCAGTATATTCTGATCAAAGAGCAGAAGACCTGGGATAAGGCTCAAGTTTACTGCAGACTGAATCACCTTGACCTGGCCACTGTTCAAAGCAATGAAGACCGGACAAACATACAAGATGCTGTTCAACTTGAATTGACTTCATTAGCCTGGATTGGACTGTACAATAACATCAATAGCTGGCGATGGTCTTATCAAGATGAGAACATTATGTTAAATAGGTGGAGAAGTGGAGAGCCAAACAACTTCAATGCAATAGAGGGATGTGGTTTAATGTATTGGTACAATTGGAGTGATTTCCCATGCCTTCAGCAATATCCCTTTATTTGTTACGATGGTAATAAATTATATCACTATGTTACTAATAAGCATAAACACTACAATACAGAACAATAAAGACAAAACAAACATAAAATACATATGTATCTGTTTTTTACAGATATAAACATATACAACAGATACCCCTGACAGCAAGCAACCATTGAATCAATGTTAAAAGGATTGAATCAATATCACTATTGCATCAACAATTAGTCAAAAACACATTAACATTTCAACAAACCACCATTGTTGTGATCAGTGTTTGCTTTAGTTGTTCTCTTGGATTTTGGTGTTTGGTTTTCTATTTATTGGTACATTTTTTGAGTGTGTTGTGTAATAATAGTCTGATACTAAAGCAAATTGTGATTACAATAATTGTAGTTTATTGAAATTGTAACTTTTTTTCCAACATTAATTGCGGATGCAAAAGTGATATTGATTCAATGCCATTAACAATGAAAAATCAACCGTTTTTGTTATAACGCTATTGTTTAACGTAAAATAGGAATCAACTTTTTCCACGCCTTATTACAGAGAATGGAGCAAACAGGTTTGTTCACATCTCTACGTGGATGACCTGGTATGATGCTCAGAGATACTGCAGACAGTACTACACAGATCTGGCCATCATTCGAAGTCAAACTGACAATGACCAGGTGATGCAACATACACAAGTTGAAAGTACATGGATTGGTCTGTACAGGGACACATGGATGTGGTCATATGGAACAAATGCAAACTTTTCTTCAATTAACTGGATGATTGGACAACCTCATGTGGGTGGCCAGAACAACCGACCTTGTGGAGTTATTGGTCCTGATGGTACAGTACGAGATCAGCTCTGTTCAAATGCCCTTCCTTTCATCTGCTTGACACGTACGTTTCACATGTGACACTATCTTAACCTTAACAATGGTAATAATAAACAAAAGAAAGCGTCATGCTGCAATGCATGCTGGGTAACATAGTACAAAACTCATTCATAATTAGTTTGATGATTGTCACCATTGTTGAGTGTTGATGTGTAAGTGTGTCAGTAAATCTTTCTGTTTATTTTATCACAGTACTTTCACATTTCTAAACAACAACATTTACACTAGTTATAACACCTTTTAATGTTTTAACAGATTCAAAGAAACAGATTCTGAAAGTGGAAGTCAAATCTGGCCAAAATCTAAATGACTCCGCAGTCTTTCAAGGAGTAAGTATTACATTTGGTTCAGTCCTTCAGGAAAAGTGGCTATTTAGTTTCTCTGAACAGGTTTTCTTTAATATAGTTCCTGTTTGGAGTGTAAACATAAATGTGTGTACCATCAGTATTTAGTCACATTGATTCTGTTTTTCAGATAAAGCAGAAACTGAAGGATCATGGGATAAATAAAGACACAAGATTGTCATGGAGACTGCAGCCAGATGGAAATGTTTTTGTTCACCAAAACATGACTGAGTAGATGGTGCTGAGAAATGCAACATAACTGTTCAGACTTTCTGACGTGCTACATTTAGTCAGACGTGTATTAAATGATGTATAAGAATGTTTATTTATGACTTTTCTTCTTTCAAATGAGTCATCATAAGTGCATTTAACTAGCATTTAACACAATCAGTCCTTTGTCCAGTGTATTTGTCAGGAGAATCACCTGGTAAGGACACTGTCCAATAAGAAACCAAAACCTAAACTAATCATTTAGTTTCAAAATTGCACATTAACATACTATCAATATACACACTGCACATAGACATGTGCATTAGAGCTACAATTAGCATCAAAGTTCATGACACAATTTAAAAGATTAATATTAAGTTTTTACTCAAAACTCACTTTAAACCACCATCGAGTCTTTGTATTAACTTCCGATTGCTAGCTTTTTATATTGAGCTAATCGCTACACCTGCTTAGCATATCACATTATACCAGGGCTCTCAAGTTTGATCAAAAGTTTGGAGTGAGATTACATTTTAGGGAAGGAGCCACTTAAATTCACTTAAATACATCTCTAGTCCTTTTTAGCAGCCAAAGCTAAGCAAAAGCTTCTGGTTGCAAAGCAGATGGATAGTTTTTGACTGGATCACCCAATTTAGCATGACTTTGGCCTTATTCCCCAACATCAGCTCTCACTGTCTATCTCACTTTCAACCAGGATTCCTAAAATCCAAATGCTAAAAAAATGAAAGGGCTATTACTACCAGGGTCAGAAACTAATTTTTCCAAAATGTGCATTTCTTTTATTTCAAATACTTAATCAATTACTTCAACCAATAAGAATAATGACAAATTATAGACAGTAAAACCTTATCCTTATCAACATTAACAAAAGCCATCGTTAAAGTAATATAAAAGTGAATACATCATTTTTGCATGTCATGTTCTTTTAGACTTCGCAGACAAACTATTTGAGGGTGATTATTGCGTTTTTTTTATTAGCAACGTAAATCTTCACATTGTTTCTTTTTGCATGCATGAACCAAAAACACTTCACTAAAAAAGTGACTTCTGTTATAAGTTTAACGTAATGAGGTGACAGCATGAAACTCCCGTTATAATAAATGAGCCTGACTAACCTGTATGACTTGTTCCTGTCAGCAAGCGTGCAGTGCACCATAGCAAAGCTGTTACGCCAATGAATCATCTAAACTTCTGATTGGTCACTACATTCATTTGCTGACCAAAAACATTTAAAATAAGTCTAGTATAAGATCCCCACTAAAGTAAACACTGATCACTGTTATTTGTTAAAAGCAGGTGTGAATGTATTGTGTTATCATTGGTTGTGTCTAAACTTGAAAATATGATTTAGAAAGAACCATTTTCCCTGTTGAATCAATTAAACATGAAGAATCAGTGTATGAATCTCAACAATGGTGACAATCAACAAAATAAAACTTCATATTGAAATGCATGCTGGGTAACATCATAGTACAAAACTCATTAATGACTCCCAGCATGCATTGCAGAAGATCTGTTTATCTGAATTAGTTTGATGATTGTCACCATTGATGAGATTCATACACTGATTCTTCATGTCTAATTGATTTAGATGTGAAACAGCCTTTTTCAATATGTATTCTGTTAGTTGGCCATAATACTGCTTTAATCCTACACTGCATTATCACAAAACTTTCACACAATAATAACACAACACTGTTGAAAGATATTAAGATAACATCCAACTGATTAGATGGTGATATTGATGTCTCTATCATGTCCTTGGGGCTGTTTCAATAAGGAGATTCAACCAACTCTAAGTTAAATCATGAACTCTGAGTTAATTTACTTTGAGATGAGAAACTTTGCTTTGAAGGGGGGAGGAGATCGAAAGAAATTCTGGGTTTACGAAAGAAAACCTGTTCCCTGTTCACCAAAACATGTGAGGGCTATGTTGATGGAAAATTATTCAATAGTGAGTCAAGCTGTTTCTTTAAAAACCAAAGCTATCACAACATCAGATAATGTTGGCTTGCCATCTGCTTAGTCAGCTCCTAAGTATTTTACAAGCGCTATGTTTATTTGACTTGTTTGCACTCTTATTTGTCAACACCTGAGCCAGTAATAATGGCATTGTTTCTGTTTCTGTGTGTAGCGTGTTTACTAAGACCGGTTTCATAGCACTTACGCATTGTTGCCCTTTTGTTGGTCTTACTGTTTCCATGGTTTGCCTCATTTGTAAGTCGCTTTGGCTAAGATCGTATGCTAAATAAATAAATTTAAATGTTTTATCTGTTTATCTTGCTATAACATATGATCATCAGCTTTTGTTAAATATTAGAAACTGGAGACTTCAGGGATACACCTATATTCTGTTATATTTATCAGAAGTTCATACACCATGGTGACAGTTCAAGATGATGTGCACACTTGCAGATGTAAAAAGAGAGCCACATACACAAAGATGCGTGCAGGCAGAGTGACTTACATTATTTGCAATGACATTTAAATGAAGCGCTTCGCATTGCAAATGAAGTAAGAATGGAAATCTCCAGACATTCTGCATCTGAATAAGGTTTAGAATAGAAGAAAGGATTAAAAAAACACAGAGCACACACTATACTACACAAACCATAGACATTTCACTACTGTTCTCGGTCAGGTCTTTTGATTCTGGTAAAGTAAATTTCATTTTGTCCTAAACAAATCATTTGTGTTTACCTCTTTTATTGTACTCACGCACTTTTTAAACATGCTTGTCATTATTTAACTGGTTTCATATTTGTTTCAGTAAATTAGTCACCAATGGAAAGGTTGTTTCATTTGCTGCTTTTCTCAGGTCAGTGTGTAACAGAATTATATTAAATATCTGTAAATTCCGTTATAATTGCTTTTATTAGTATGGTTTTTTTTTTTTTTTATCAAAATACTACATCACAAAATCCCCAGAGTTAAATCAACACTGCAACAGTGATCAGTGTTTTCTTTAGTTGACCTCTTATTAGTGCAACGGTTTTTTTGGGGGGGGGGGGGGTCAGCTGTAATAGTGTGTTTCTGAAGTTAAATAATTGTTTCCTGTAGATGGTGATACTTGAACTCTTTTGTGCTGAATTTAGGTGTTTTATGGACCATTTGTGTTGGCTATACCGATTATGCTACTAGGTAACCAGAACATTTTCCTATAAAGTCTGTCAAAGCAAAACAAGTTGCAACCTGTCTGGTACAATTGTTTCTCAAATGGGGTTTCTTTGTGGGGTTCTTTGTGGGAGCTCCTATTTTGCCTATGTTTCAAAGTTTTTATATGTGCAAAACAATATGTGTTCATGTTTCGATTTTCAAAAAATGTTTTATATATTACATATTTCGCCTGTGTTTTACACCGTCATCTCAAATCTCAGAAAACAGGCTGTTAAATTTCTGGTTCTATGAAGTCCCTCCTTCTGAAGCTCTGATTGGTGAAGCTGAGCCAGTCTTTTGTGATTGGTCTACCACTTAGAGTATGTGTTGAGATGTTCTGGAAATTGATCTCTGACTCTGATAAAAACAGAATCAGAATCAGAAAGAGCTTTATTGCCAAGTATGTTTTCACGTACAAGGAATTTGTTTTAGTCACAGGAGCTTCCATACATAAATGTAAACATAAGACAGTGCAAACGTAACAGACATTAAATTAAAATAAGAATAATAGTACAGTAATAATAAATGGGGTGAATATACTAGGCATAAAGTGACATAGTGCAATAGCTTAGAGACATGTTATTTACAGATGTGCGTTATAATATTATTTAAGGATGTTCAACTTACAATGTTCAGTACAGATGTATAGTAATGTATAGTGCAATAGTTATAGAGATGTTAATTACAGATACAAAAGTATTTTTAACATGTTCAATTGCATTCAGTGTGTATAATGGTCAGCATCGGAATTTGTTCTTTAAACATGAAACAGCCTGAGGGAAAAAGCTATTCTTGTGTCTGACTGTTCTGGTTGTCAGTGCTCTGTAGCGCCGTCCAGAGGGCAACAGTTCAAATAAGGAGTAACCCACTGAGCAAAAGCTCCTTCTTATAGACGTCTTATAGACGTCGCCTGAGGAGCCAGAATGAAAGTTTGTCTGACGTCTTTTTCTGACGTCTTCTGGACGTCCAATGTTGACGTTCATAGACCATCTACCCACTGAGCAAAAGCTCCTTCTTATAGACGTCCCCTGAGGAGCCAGAATGAAAGTTTTTCTGACGTCGTTTTCTGACGTCTTCTGGACGTCCAATGTTGACGTTCATCTATAGAAGATACGAATTTAGTTGAAATGTGGTCGTTGTGGACGTATATTCAACGTCTTATAACATCAACGCAGAATCTTTTTAGACATTATAACAAAAATAGGTGTTACATTATGCATTATATTAAAACATATTTATGTCATTGAATCAATATCAGTTTTGCACCCACAATTAATGTTGAAATTTCAACAAACCACCATTTTTGTGATCAGTGTTTGCTTTAGTTGGGATCTTGATTCTTAAAATTCATCAAGTTAACTTACTTTCTTTCAATGTTTGTAATTGTGTTTCAATAAGAACACTTGTGCATTAATAAAGAAATAAAGGTTTTGAAAAAGATTTGAAGGAGTAGTTTGCTTTATGACAAGTGTTAAGCAGTAGTAAGTTTAAGAAACTTCTCTAAATTATACTGAGATTTGATCCATTCATGATTGATGTTGACATAAATGTTTACAAGTAAATAAGTACAGAGACAAAATATCAGAAAATGTTTGCTGACAAACTTAGACATCAATGTTCATCATACAAACCTCAGCAATGGTGACAATCATCAAACTAATTCAGATAACAGATCAACTGCAATGCATGCTGGGAGTCATCAATGAGTTTTTGTACTATGATGTTACCCAGCATGCATTGCAGTATAAAGTTTTCTTTTGTTGATTGTCACCATTGTTGAGTTTCATACACTGATTCTTCATGTGTAATTGATTCTGCAGTGTCACAGGTTTTTAAATCACGTGCTCTGTTTGTCGTCTATAAAACTTCTTTAATCTCTTTAAACTGCATCATAACACAGTGTTCACATATTAATAACTAAACACTTAAGCGTTGTTTGAGTGACTTCATAGTGATGAAATCACCAACACTTTCTGATCCAACTGGATCATTGTTTTTTTTGCCAAAACAAATGTGTACGAACACAAATTGGCAGCCAATAAAAACATGACATTAAACCAAGAGTCAAGAGCCCAACTAAAGCAAACACTGATCACAAAAACGGTGGTTTGTTGAAATTTCAACATTAATAGCGAGTGCAAAAGTGATATTGATTCAATGACATAAATATGTTTTAATATAATGCATAGTGTAACAATTATTTTTGTTAAAATAATGTCTAAAATGAGTCTGTGTTGATGTTATAAGATGTTGAAAATACGTCCACAACGACCACATTTCAACTAAATTCGTACCTTCTATAGATGTCATATGGATGTCAACATTGGACGTCCAGAAAACGTCAGAAAAAGACGTCAGAAAAACTTTCATTCTGGCTCCTCAGGGGACGTCTATAAGACGTCTATAAGAAGGAGCTTTTGCTCAGTGGGAAGCTGGGTGTGTGGGGTCCAAAGTTTTTTATTGCCCGTTTTCTCATTCTGGAGGTGTAAAGTTCTTGAAGGCTGGGTAGGGGGAAATAATGATCTTCTCAACCGTCCTGACTGTCCACTGTAGTCTACTGATGTCTGATTTGGTAGCTGAACTGAACCAGACAGTTATAGATGTGCACAGGACAGATTCAATGATGTCCGAATAGAACTGTTTTAGCAGCTTTTGTGGCAGGTTGAGCTTCTTCAGCTGGCGGAGGAAGTACAGTCTCTGCTGGGCCTTTTTCCTAATGGAGTCAATGTGATTGAAACAGAATACCTTACCGCCTGTTTGCATATACACTCAAAAAAAATGAACTTTCAAAGCTGTTCACTTTACTTTTTATGAACAAATCACTTTCATTTAACACAATTGTATAGGTTTCTAGCTCAAACTTGCACTTAAAAAAAGAAGCTCTTTGGTTTAACATGATTCAGTCATGGACAGTGGTTCCACATGTTTGAATCATGTTTTCTTAACACGAGATTAACATGTAGTAAGAACATGACTGAATCAAGTAAACCAAACAAGATACTCTTCTGCACAACTCCTAAAACAAACATCACAAAAACTCTTTAAAACGCCAACACAGCCAAATACTAAACTCTAATATCCTGATAGCAACATTGAATCAATGTTAACAATTATTGATTTGTTAATGTTAATGGCATTGAATCATAATAACGTTAGCAATTTTCAATTATTGTTGAAATTTTTTTGAAATTTCATCAAACCATTATTGTGATCAGTGTTTGCTTTAGTTGGGACTCTCCTCCTCTCTTCTGTTCTCTTTCAATGCTTGTAAATGTGTTTCATGAAAGCACATGTAAAGCATCAAGAAAGTGCTGTTTGACAAGAGAACAATTTCAGATGTTTGTGCTTTTTGGCATGTTTTAAAAAAGCTAATAAAAATGGTATTTTAGTATTTAGAATATATAGTAACCACTGTATGTAACTGAGTCATGTTCAACCAAAGAGCTTAACACAATACAAACATGTTGATTCAATTAGTTGCAAAGAAGTTACACTGATATATTAAAATCATGTTTAATCTACAAATGTATAATGTGTTCATATAACATATTCAAAGCAATTCATGTTTACTTGATTTGATTAGATAATGGATGCCACGATTAAATCATGTTCATTCAACAATTTATTTTTTTGAGTGTAGCGAGGTATCCCAAGTATCTACAATGTTCTCTTTCGATACGGTTCTCTTCGTATTGTGTTTTTGCAAAACGCTATGGGGGAACTCCTGTTTCATCCAATACTAAAGCCTATTGGTTAACATCTGTGAAAAACAGACCAATGGAGTTTGAGCCCACTATTGGGGCGGCGGTGCTCGTCTATATAAGTCTGGGCTGAACACCATTCAGTACCATTTTTCTCCTTCAGCACGATCATCTTGCTGCTCTGAAGAAAAAACCTTCTCTCGATCAAGTCTTTTGACACTCCCCGTGTTCCCCCACCAGTCCCTCTTCCTCAGAGGCAGACAAGGCTGTGGGGCCTTGCGCAAGAACGCAACAGAGCAGAGGAGTTCACGCTGTCTGAGCCCCGGCATGCACTCCGCCGCAGCACAGCGATCCGGTGTGCTTCACCAACAACAACCTCCGCCCCTGCTACAGTGCTAGTGGCATGGTCTCGTTCGGAGATTACCCACTGAGCAAAAGCTCCTTCTTATAGACGTCTTATAGACGTCCCCTGAGGAGCCAGAATGAAAGTTTGTCTGACGTCTTTTTCTGACGTCTTCTGGACGTCCAATGTTGACATTCATAGACCATCTATAGAAGGTACGAATTTAGTTGAAATGTGTTTATTGTGGACGTATTTTCAACGTCTTTAATAACATCAACGCATACTCAGTTTAGACATTTTAACAAAAATAGGTGTTACACTATGCATTATATTAAAACATATTTATGTCATTGAATCAATATCACTTTTGCACTCGCTATTAATGTTGAAATTTCAACAAACCACCGTTTTTGTGATCAGTGTTTGCTTTAGTTGGGCTCTCGACTCTTAACATTCATCAAGTTAATTTACTTTCTTTCAATGTTTGTAATTGTGTTTCAATAAGAACACTTGTGCATTGATAAAGAAATAAAGGTTTTGAAAAAGATCTGAAGGAGTAGTTTGCTTTATGACAAGTGTTAAGCAGTAGTAAGTTTAAGAAACTTCTCTACTGAGATTTGATCCATTCATGATTGATGTTGACATAAATGTTTACAAATAAATAAGAACAGAGACAAAATATCAGAAAATGTTTACTGACAAACTTAGACATCAATGTTCATCATACAAACCTCAACAATGGTGACAATCATCAAACTAATTCAGATAACAGATCAACTGCAATGCATGCTGGGAGTCATCAATGAGTTTTGTACTATGATGTTACCCAGCATGCATTGCAGCATGAAGTTTTCGTTTGTTGATTGTCACCATTGTTGAGTTTCATACACTGATTCTTCATGTGTAATTGATTCTGCAGTGTCACAGGTTTTTAAATCACGTGCTCTGTTTGTCGTCTATAAAACTTCTTTAATCTCTTTAAACTGCATCATAACACAGTCTTCACATATTAATAACTAAACACTTAAGAGTTGTTTGAGTGACTTCATAGTGATGAAATCACCAACACTTTCTGATCTCACAGGACCATTGTTTTTTTTTTTTCAAAACAAATGTGTACGAACACAAATTGGCAGCCAATAAAAACATGACATTAAACCAAGAGTCAAGAGCCCAACTAAAGCAAACACTGATCACAAAAACGGTGGTTTGTTGAAATTTCAACATTAATAGTGAGTGCAAAAGTGATATTGATTCAATGACATAAATATGTTTTAATATAATGCATAGTGAAACACTTATTTTTGTTAAAATGTCTAAAATGAGTATGCGTTGATGTTATAAGACGTTGAAAATACGTCCACAACGACCACATTTCAACTAAATTCGTACCCTCTATAGATGTCATATGGACGTCAACATTGGACGTCCAGAAGACGTCAGAAAAAGACGTCAGAAAAACTTTCATTCTGGCTCCTCAGGGGACGTCTATAAGACGTCTATAAGAAGGAGCTTTTGCTCAGTGGGTCGGGATGCAATTGGGCTGCCTCGGACAAGGATGCTGCCCTGCTGGCAGAAGAATCCAGTGACGCCCGTCCTCGATCGGTCTCGGACTGGTCGCCTCCAGTTGAACCTGAACACAGCCATCTGGACGACTGATTCTTGCAGCCGGGGCGCCGTCAGCAGCCTCCCCGCCAGAGACCCGCTCCCTTTTTTCCCAGAGGTCCAACAAAAGTTCACCAGAGCAGATGGTCAAGCTGCTTCCGCCATTCACACGATGGCGGTGCTTCAGTTGTTTCAGGCAAAGCTTCTCCCGACCTGGTGCTATACCATGAGCTGCGCAGCGCGACAGATCTGGCTCTGTGCGCCACCAAAATCGCCACCCAGGCAGTCGGACGAGCCATGGCCAGTCTAATGGTATTGGAATGGCACTTATGGCTAAATCTTATGGACATCAAGGATGCCGACTATGTGGCCCTCCTTGATTCTCCCGTTTCACCAGCCGGTCTTTTCAGCTCTGCTGTAGATCACAGAAGTCATCGCAAGCAATGCACCACTTTCTCCCTAAAAGAGCGGGCCCTTCTGCTGATGCCAGCCGTCCAAAGCCGCCGCCACAGCTGCAACAACCCAAGCCGCCGCCTGCACCACCGCAGCCTCAGCAGTAGCATAAAGCGGAGCCTGGTCTGAAGCACCATCTCCACACAGCAAAATCCCCAGAGTTAAACCAACTTTCCTCAGAGTTTTTATGGGTCCAATCTACAGAGAGTTAAAGTAACACTGAAGCAGAGTTAAAGTTAATGAGATGATGAAGGTGATTAATTATGTGATGATTGAATCATTAATGATAAACACCTGCTGTTAACAAACACAGTCACTAAAGAAAATATCAACAATATAAAAATCACCATAACAGTGATCAGTGTTTCTTTTAGTTGGGCTCTTACTTTAGATTTTTTTTGTAAGTGTTTTTGTGCAGCTCTAATATTGTTTCTAAATCACATTTATAACAGCCAAACAAAATCTGAATTGCCTTTGATGTTCACTGATGGTAAATGGTACAGTAGTAAATTTATTTAGTCATTTACATACTTAATATTGCTCTTAATATTGCTAGTTTTAGTGTGTAAAGTTTAATGTTGTGTTGCAAAAATATTTTTAATTGTAAAAAAAACTTATCACACATAAATCATTCAGACATTAAGAATCAGTGTATGAATCTCAACAGTGGTGAGCGACAATCAACATAAGAAAGCTTTGTGCTGCAATGCATGCTGGGTAACACCCATGTTGAACTCATCCATGACTCCCAGCATGCATTGCAGCATGAGTAAACAATACTACTGAACTTTACTTTTGTCACCGTTGTTGATATTCATGAACTGATTCTTGATGTCTGAAAGATTAAAAGCGGAAATTTTCCCAGATTTCACACGAGATTAAATAAAGTACGCAAAACAAAGCCAAAAATGAAAACAACCAAAACAATTTAATTCAGCTCAAACTAGTTCATGAATCACCATCTACAGAAGAAGATAATTCAGTTTCTGTTCAGCTGTTATCAACGTGCTTCAGAAACACAATATTACAGCTAAACAAAATCAGAGTAAGAGCCCAACTAAATGAAACACTGATCACTGTTCTGGTTTTTGTTCTTATTGTTCATGTTTTCTTCAGTGATTGTGTTTGTTAACAGCAGGTGTTTATCATTAATGATTCAATCATCACATAATTAATCACTTTCATCATCTCAATAACTTTAACTCTGCTTCAGAGTTACTTTAACTCCCTGTAGATTGGACCCATATAAACTCTGAGCAGAGTTGATTTAACTCTGGGGATTTTGCTGTCCAGGCTAGTGTTGTGGCAGATCGTCCTCCCAACAAAGAAAGAAGTCTCGCAGACGAGGGTTCCAGATGTCAAGAAGTCAAACTTTATTTGCTCGAGCCAGCAAAGTGAGATGCACCGAGTACAATACCCAACACATCCAAAATTACAGTGTTTTACTTCATGTTTTATGCAGAACTTTCAGGGCATTTTACATCATTCACCAATCATATTTCACATGATGTAACCTTTTTATTAGTTCGTCCCCTTAGTACCTGCAACCATTTAATCTTAGTCTTCCTTTGTTAAAATCTAACTGTGCCGGCACTTTCCGGAATCATGCGCTTCTCCCCAATGCTTCCTACGCCTTTTCATGGCGCCTTATCACGTATCCTTGAAGCATGATTTTTGCTGACTCTTGATTTTGTGCACTGCTCAATATTATCTAGTGTGTGTGTGTGTGTGTGTGTGTGTGTGTGTGTGTGTGTGTGTGTGTGTGTGTGTGTGTGTGTGTGTCTTACTGAATTAAACAAATTAAAATATATTTTGTGTACATGGCGTATGTGCAGTTCGTGTTCTGTGCTCTCATGTGCTCTACGTGAGGCCTACATTTGGCTTATAACAAATGTGCATGAATGTGCATGTTATATCAGCAAATATTATAATATTGCTAATAAAAATAATATTAGATTAGATTAGATTAGATTCAACTTATAGATATATATCTATATATCTTAGAAACCCACCATACTAGGCATCCCTGCAAGCAAGCCTGCACTGGCACTTTAGTCGGTAGCTGTTAATGTACGCATCTCTTGTCTAGCAATTAAAAAGCACGGAACTGGCTGTTAACGGTCGCATACACTGCATATGGCCCCCTTGTTTATAATTCCAAAAATTTAGGGTCCAAGGTGCTTCAGAATTGTGCCTTTCACTGAAGAGGCTGTCAGGGGACAAAAGGTTGCAGAGTCTCGAAACTCAACACGGCCGACCGCTGGGGCCCCTCGAGCTAGGATCTCGAGTTTCGTGCTTCTAGATTACCCCGAAGTCCCTGTTCTTGAAAAAAGATTGAACCCCACTTTTGTTTAGTTTGCCCATTCAAGAGCCGCTGTCTGGCTATGAGAGGAAGAAGCCTGTGAAAGAGATTTTTACCAAACCCATTTAAAATGTTCCCTCTACTCTAGAAAGCTGTACTCTCGGTATGTAAAACAGGGTCCCATAGACTACCAGAATCTAAAGTTTTGGACCCCTTTTAAGTTTTGTGTGCTTTTAAAATATGTTTGTGATGCTTATGCAAATGAGAAAATTATCTTATGGGCTTGTTTGGTGGTCGTTAAAATCATCATTGTGTTGATTCACTGATGTGTGTTTTGTTAATCTTGAAATTACATTTAAAGATCAGGCACTGGCATTTTGATTTTTATTGGCAATTTTAAGTTGTATGAAATATGAGTGCAAATAAAACATAATCTACAACAGTATATAGAGAAACACTGACATCAAGAATCTGTGTATGAACCTCAGATATGGTGAGACTCAACTAAGGACAACTTAATACTGCAATGCATGCTGAGTAACATCATAGTAAAAAAAAAAAACCCTCAATCATGATTCCCTGCATGCATTGCTGTTGCTCTGAATTAGTCTGTTGATTGTCATCATTGTTGAGATTCAAACACTCATTCTTCATGTCTGTGTGTGTGTCTGAGGTCTGTTACGGATTTAGTTTGGAAACTTCCAGATTGCGGAACTTTTTCTAGAGTGCTTTTCTTGGACTTTGTTCTGGGTTTTTTTTTTTTTTAAATCACACTTCAGTCACAAATGGTACTGAATGGCATTCGGCTTGGCCTTATATAGGTGAGCGATGCCACTCTAATGGCTGGTCCATTGGTCTGTGTTTTTTTTTTTTTTTTTTTTTTACAGTATCAGATGAAACAGGAATTTCCCCATAACGTTTTGCAAAAACGCAATGCAAAGTGAACTGTCAGAAAAAAGGTGCAGAATTTGTACCTCTAGGGGTACAATGACTTGTCACTGGGACAATACTCTCAAAGGTACAAATATGGTTCACATGGGTACATTTTAGATTAGATTAGATTCAACTTTATTGTCATTACACATGTATAAGTACAAGGCAACGAAATGCAGTTTAGGTCTAACCAGAAGTGCAATAGCAGCAAGTGCAGGATATACAGTGGTTGCATAAATTACATAAATAAATATTACAGAAGTAATTTACAGATGGAAATGTACTATGACCATGATTTACAGATGTCTCTAACTATAGACAGAAATTAACAGATGGATATATACTATGAACATAATATACAGATGGCTATTACTATAAACAGAAATTTACAGATGGATATGTATTATGAACATAATGTACAGATGGCTATTACTATAAACAGAAATTTACAGGTGGATGTATACAATAAGTTAGGCTATGGTGAGCAGCAGTGCGATGGATATAGAGTAGTGCAAATAAATTATGGACAGAAGCTATCTAAGTAACAGTGCAGTGGAAGAAGTTATTGCATATTTAGTTAAAGTGTAGGAGTGCAAGATGCATAGTAAACAGTCGGTACTGTAAATGAACAGTTGGCAGTGCAAATGAGGAATCTGGTAGTGCAAATGAACATAAATGTTATGTATAGACAGTCCATTAGTGCAAATAACAAGTGAAGTCAGGTGTGCAATGGGGGGGGGGAGAAGAGTGTGGTAGTATATGAGGGGCAGTGGGATCAGTGAGGGGCAGAGTTCAATAAAGAGACAGCTCTGGGAAAAAAGCTGTTCTTTATTCTGCTAGTCCTGGTCCGGAGGCACCTGAAACGCCTGCCGGAGGGCAGGAGAGAAAACAGTCTGTGAGCGGGATGAGAGGAGTCCTTAAGAATGCTGCGAGCTCGACGCAGACAGCGTTTCCTCTGGATGTCCTCCATGGATGGAAGTGCCTGTGATGCGCTGGGCGGTTTTCACCACCCGCTGCAGTGCCTTGCGCTCTGCAACAGAGCAGCTCCCATGCCAGACTGTGACACAGTTGGTCAGGATGCTTTCTATTGCACAGTGATAGAAGTTCACCAGGATAGCCGAGGACAGCCGATTCTTCTTTAGTGTCCTCAGGAAGAAGAGGCGCTGGTGAGCCTTCTTGACCAGGCTGGAGGTGTTGGTAGTCCAGGACAGGTCTTCCGAGATGTGGATCCCCAGGAACTTGAAACTGGAGACACGTTCAACAGCCATCCCATTGATGTGGATGGTGTCATGTGTGCCTCTTGACTCTTTCCTGAAGTCCACAATGAGCTCCTTTGTCTTGGAGGTGTTAAGGAGCAGGTTATTGCTGTTGCACCATGTGGCTAGGTGCTGGATCTCCTCCCTGTAGGCCGTCTCATCGTTGTTGCTGATGAGACCAATCACCGTAGTGTCGTCCGCAAACTTGATGATGGAGTTAGATCCGTTCACAGGCTTGCAGTCGGAGGTGAAGAGGGAGTAGAGGAAGGGGCTTAGCACACAGCCCTGTGGTACACCAGTGTTGAGTGTGATAGTGGTGGAGCAGATGGAGCCTGATTGAACCTGCTGTGGTCTGTTGGTCAGAAAGTCCATAATCCAATTGCATAGGGATGTGTTAATGCCCAGGTCTTCAAGTTTGGCTATTAACTTGGATGGGATGATAGTGTTGAATGCTGAGCTGAAGTCAACAAACAACATACGTGCATAAGTGTTCTTATTGTCCAGATGTGTGAGCACAGAGTGCAGTGCCATGGAAACTGCATCTTCTGTGCTCCTATTGCTGCGGTAGGCAAACTGGTGTGGGTCCAATGTGGATGGCAGAGAGTCCTTTAGGTGTGCCAGGACCAGCCGCTCAAAGCACTTCATGACAATGGGTGTCAGTGCTACAGGGCGGTAGTCGTTGAGGCACTTTGGGCTGGAGTGTTTTGGCACTGGCACAATGGAGGTGCATTTAAAGCATGTTGGCACAGCTGCTTGGGCAAGAGACAGGTTGAAGATGTCAGTGAAAACCCCAGCAAGCTGCTCAGCACATGCCCTGAGTACACGTCCAGGGATGTTGTCTGGTCCAGCGGCTTTGTGCGCACTGATCCGGCTCAGTGCATTGCAGACGTCTATGGAGGAGAGTGTGATTGGAGGGTGATCAACTGAGGGTTTGAGCTTGGTGGCAGTTTCTCTATTGTCCCTCTCAAAGCGAGCATAAAAGTCATTAAGCTCGTTCAGGAAGAGGACATCAGTGGCTGCGGGGGTGGAGTGGGTGGGTTTGTAATCACTGATGGCCTGGATGCCTTGCCACATGCGTCGAGGGTCGGAGTTGGAAAAGTGCTCCTCTACCTTCAGCTTGTAGCAGTGCTTGGCCTCTTTGATTCCCCTCTTCAGGTTAGCTCTCGATGTGCTGTAGGCTTGTGCATCACCTGATCTGAAGGCAGTATTGCGTGCCTTAAACAGGAGGCGCCCTCCTTGTTCATCCATGGCTTCTGATTTGGGTACGTGATGATCTGTTTCTGAGTGGTAACATTGTCTATGGTGGTGTTGATGTAATCCAGTACAGAAGAGGTGTAGCAGTCAATGTCCGTGTGAGAGCCACTGGTGGCCTGAGAAGCAAATGTACTCCAGTCTGTGTGTAGAAACCTTTCCTGGAGTGTGAAATCTGCCCCCACAGGCCACACTTTGATGGTCTTCACTGATGGCTTCACACGATTGATGAGGGGTGAATACTTGGGGGTGAGGAACAAAGAAAGGTGATCTGACTGTCCCAGGTGGGGGAGGGGGGTCGCAACGTAAGCTTCAGCCATGTTTGTGTAAACATGGTCTAAGGTTTTGTTTCCTCTGGTGTGACAGGAAACATGCTGGTGAAATTTGGGGAGAACTGACTTTAAGTTTGAATGATTAAAATCTCCCGCAACAATAAACGCAGCTTCCGGGTGAGCGGTCTGTTGTTTACTGATGGCTGCATGAAGTTCTTTCATAGCAAGCTTGGCATCAGCATCCGGGGGAATGTAGGCTGCAGTTATAATGGTGGAAGTGAACTCCCGTGGCAGATAAAACGGTCTACATTTAACCATGAGAAACTCAAGGTTAGCTGAACAATGTTTTCCGACAATAACAGAGTTCGTGCACCAAGCTTTGTTAATGTAAATGCACAATCCACCACCTCTGGTCTTACCGGAGCCATCTAACGTTCTATCCGCCCGGTGTGTGTGGCGTCCAGCTAAATCAATAGCATTGTCCGGTATGCCGCTGTGTAGCCATGTTTCCGTGAAGATCATAACATTACAGTTAAAAAGTCTCTTGCTGTAAGTGATGCTGAGTCGAATCTCCTCCATTTTGTTCACCAGTGACCGAACATTGGCGAGGAAAATGCTGGGTAAAGAGAGCCGGTGTGGTGTTAGCTTTAGCTTAGCTCTTAGTCCTCCGCGCTTCCCCCGCCTTTGTTTACGATCTCGACGCCGCCTGTGAGCACTTCCGCCCGGCCGGGTAAAGTGAGCGGCCTCGGTTGTTCTGGCGATCTCAGGAAGGAGTTGAAGGTTGTCGATAAAACTGTCAGGAAGTCGCAAACCAATATCCAAAAGCTCATGTCGGGTGTACGATGTAAAGGCACAGCTGTTCTGCACGAACAGACCCGAGATGAGCAAGAAAAATACCACACAATTGCAGAATCTGGAGAGACCCTGAGCCTCGCGATGTGATCGCGCCGCCATCTTGGATCTATCCAGGGTTACATATCTGTAACCTTACAGCAGTGTTTCTCAATCCAGTCCTACAGGCCTCCCCTGACAGAATGTTTTAGATGTCTCTCTATTGAACACATGAACAATTTAATGAGATAATGAAGTGATGATTGAGTTATTAATAATGAACACCTGCTGTTAACAAACACAATCACTGAAATAAAACATCAACAATAAGAACAAAAACCATAATAGTGTTTAGTGTTTCCTTTAGTGGGACTCTTGACTCTTGAGTTTCAGTGTTTGGTTGTCTTTAACAGTTCATGTGTTTAAACATACAAGTTGAAAAGAGTAACCATCAGAACATGAGAGTAGCTGCAATATTACAGTAAAATCACAATTTGTAACCAGTGTTAAGCCATTGTACCCCTAAAGGTACTTTTTTCTGACAGTTTGAGTAACCTTATTGTTCTCTCACTTTCAACTCTTGTTTGCTCATGAAGTGAGGGGGCCTCCTATCCAGCTAACAAAAGTTTGTTGTTAAAACATTCCTTATAAGTATTTTTAATGTTTTTAAAACATTTAAAATGTCCAGTTTTTTTTTTATTTAAGATCATTCCCAGCTAACAAAAGTTTCAGACAGCAAGCTAAAAGCTAAGAATCAGTGTATGAAACTCAACAATGGTGACAATCAACAAAAGAAACAACATGCATCATAACATCATGGTACAAAATTCATTCATAACTCCCAGCATGGATTGCAGTTGATCGGTTTATCTGAATTAGGTTGATGATTGTCACCATTGTTGAGATTTGTATGAGGAGTGTTGAAGTGTGTCAGTAATGATTTCGGTTTTCTTTGTTGCAGTGACTTTACAAACATTACAATTTTCATCAGTCACAAAAAGCATGTCTTTTGGTAGCTGTTTGCAGGGAGAGAGGAATCATACAGAGGCTAACATAACATTTTTTGAAAAAGCATATTACCTATAGCATCTTTAAACTACAGCAGAATATAGACAAAAACAGACATCACGAATCAGTGTATGAAACTCAACAATGGCGACAATCAACAAAATAATTCATTCATGACTCCCAGCATGCACTGCAGTTAATCTGTTTATCTAAATTAGTTTGATGATTGTTACCATTGTTGATGTTTGTATGATGAACATTGATGTGTCAGTAATCATTTTGTCTCTGTATTTTTATACTTGTACGAGAATGTTGACACAAGCCATGAATGAATCAAATCTCAATATAATTAAAGAATCTTTTTGAACTTCCTACTGTTTACCACTTGTCATAAAAGCCTAACCCTAACCCTTCCTTTGAAATATAAATGTTGAAAAAGAAGCGCATTAACTTAGTAAAAGTCCAGAGTCAAGAGCCCAACTAAAGCAAACACTGATCACAATAATGGTGGTTTGTTGAAATTTCAATATTTTTTCAACATTAATATCGGTTGCAAAAGTAATTCTGATTCAATGCAAATAACATTGACAAATCAATCAGTTTTCAACATTGATTCAAGGGTTTCTTGCTATCAGGGACATTTGTTTAATAGAACACGTCCAGAACTTTTCTTCTATCCAATGTTATAAATAACACTTTTCTCTCAACAGGACTCTGTCTGTTCACTCAGAGCATCCCCTGTGGATATGTTCTCATCCAGGAGCAGAAGACCTGGAATGAAGCTCAAGTTTACTGCAGACAGAATTACATTGACCTGGCCACTGTTCAAAGCAATAAAGACTGGATTGAATTACAAACAGTTCAACCTGCACTGACTTCAGTAGCCTGGACTGGACTGTACAATGATATTAACAGCTGGCGGTGGTCTTATAAAGATGAAAACATAACATTAAAGTTTTGGTCAAGTGTAGAGCCAAACAACAATAATGCAAATGAAGAATGTGGTGCAACATTTAATGGATCATGGAGTGATTGGCCATGCTTTACGCTAAAGCCGTTCTTTTGCTACAATGGTAAGAAATAATACCAACACATATAATGTGGCTGTTCTGATTGAAAAAAAATTTATTCATACTACACTCTGTAAAAAAGTGTGATTCAACTCAGTCATGAGCCAGAGTGTAGCAGGCATGTGCTGGCCATCAGGTCTACCAGGAGATTCCTGCTGGGCCGTGGGCAATGTTTGTGGGATACAGGCCACACGGGACTCTGTAGCTCCCCCTGGAATGCAAAAAAATTGTATATAGTTCTCATCAACCCAAACAACTTTCACACTGACACCAATTAGCTCCGCCCAACATGAAGTCAGACATTTTGCAAAAAGTGCATGTCATTTTTGAATACTCCTCATAGGCACTTAACTTGGTGAATGTGATGTCAAGATATCGGAGATGCTACATATGTGAATGGATTTTCGATATCTTGAACGGTGTTGCTATGGCAACCCATCAAACTTAAATGCTACTATATTTAGATGTATTTCCATTACATTTAAAGCATGTATCCTGCTTAAAATGGAATGGAATTTGACACACACCACTGCTGGTGTTCTTTAGCCATGTGCAAAAAATTAGAGATAAACCGGATGGGGGGGGGGCTTTGTAGCGCCACCTTTGGACTAAAATGGTCGGGTTAGTTTTACCTACAGTTACCAAACTTGATACATATATTGTAACCCTAACTTTCAAAATTACATTCATTAGCTCCTCCCAACAGGATTTTTTGACAGTTCAGACCTGCAAACTCGGAGGAAGTGAAAAAGGTGACATACAATTGACCGTTTATAGGGCAAATAACTATATTTGGTATATTTGGTAACCAATCACAACAGCGTTTCCATGCCTTTTCGTGAACTTGTTTAAGTGAATAGATTTCTCCCAGCCAATCAACAGACATCTGTCTACATCACAGATAGTGTCACCAAGGCATCTGACCAATCAGGAGTTACCGGGGCCCAGATAGCAAAATTGTTGCGGCCCAGATTCGGCCCAAATATGACACGTTCATTTGGCCCACATGTGGCATGGAATGATGGCACTTGGGCGGTCCGCTCCTGTTTGCCAGAACTGAGCCACAAGCAAACCAATGCCACATGTTAGCCAAATGTACACCAAATAAACTAAAGTTGACCCTACTCTGGCCCACAGTTCGCTTTTTTCTGGCCCATATCCACTCCAAACCTGACACTTTCATTTGGCTCACATACAAGTGTCCTGTTTTTTTTTTTTTTTTAGACATTTTAAGAACGTTTCCAGCTAACAAAAGTCACCATCATGATGATCAGTGTTTCCTTGTGTTGGGCTCTTCACCCGTGACCTTCATAGATTACATTTTTTGTGTGCAGTGGCTGTGTGCTTTTAAAGTACATTTGTGAAGCCAATGCAAATAAGAATATAATCTTATGTGTCTGTTTGGAGGTTATTAATCTCACCATCATGTTATTTAATTGATGTCTGTGTTGTTAATCCTGAAATAACAGTTTAAGATCAAGATCAGGGTGTTTAATTGCAATTTGTCTAGAAAGATTTCAGAAATCTGTATGTGAATGAAATGTAATCTACAGCCGAACTTAGACACACACAGACATGAAGAATGAGTGTATGAATCTCAACAATGGTGACAATCAACAGACTAATTCAGAGCAACCACAATGCATGCTGGGAATCATGAATGAGTTTTGTACAATGATGTTACCCAGCATGCATAGCAGTATTAAGTTGTCCTTTGTTGATTCTCACCATTACTGAGGTTCATACACAGATTCTTGATGTCTGTGTTTTTCTGTGTTCTGCCACAGATTGTTTTATTTGCACCCATATTTCATCCAACTTCTTAGAAATCTAAATGCCACTGCCTTATCTTATAATGTTATTTCAGAATTAACAACACAGACATCAGTGAATCAACATGATGGTGACTCTAACGACCACCAAACAAACCCAGAAGATTAGATTCTCATTTGCATTGGCTTCACAAATGTATTTTAAAAGCACACAGCCACTGCACACAAAAGATTTAACCTGTGATGATCAAGAGTGAAGAGCCCAACTCAAGGAAACACTGATCACCATGATGGTGACTTTTGTTAGCTGGGAACGTTCTTAGAACGTCTAAAAATAAAAACTGGACACTTTGCGTTATGTGGGCCAAATGAAAGTGTCAGGTTTGGAGCGGATCTAGAATAACTCATTAAAAGAATAAAAGTGAACTGTGGGCCAGATTAGGCTCAAATTTAGTTTTTAATTTAGTTTATTTGGTTTACATTTGGCTAACATGTGGCATTGCCATGGTTTGCTTGTGGCTCAGATCTGGCAAACAGGAGCGGACCGCCCAAGTGCCATCATTCCATGCCGTATGTGGGCCAAATTAACGTGTCAGTTTTGGGCCGAATCTGGGCCGCAACAATTTTGCTATCTGGGTTTTGACCTCATCATGAGTATTCTGAAAGCTCTTTCCCACTGAGCAAAAGTTCCTTCTTATAGACGTCCCCTGAGGAGCCAGAATGAACGTTTTTCTGACGTCTTTTTCTGACGTCTTCTGGACGTCCAATGTTGACATCCATCTATAGAAGGTACGAATGTAGTTGAAATGTGGTCGTTGTGGACGTATTTTCAACGTCTTATAACATCAACGCATACTCATTTTAGACATTTTAACAAAAATAAGTGTTACACTATGCATTATATTAAAACATATTTATCAATATCACTTTTGCACCCGTTATTAATGTTGAAATTTCAACAAACCACTGTTTTTTGTGATCAGTGTTTGCTTTAGTTGGGCTCTTACTCTTACTCTTGGTTTAATGTCATGTTTATATTGGCTGCCAATTTGTGTTTGGCAAAGAAAACAATGATCCAGTTGGATCAGAAAGTGTTGGTGATTTCATCACTATGAAGTCACTCAAACAACGCTTAAGTGTTTAGTTATTAATATGTGAACACTGTGTTATGATGCAGTTTAAAGAGATTAAAGAAGTTTTATAGACGACAAACAGAGCACGTGACTTACAAAACCTGTGACACTGTTGAATCAATAAAACATGAAGAATCAGTGTATGAAACTCAACAATGGTGACAATCAACAAAAGAAAACTTCATGCTGAAATGCATGCTGGGTAACATCAAAATTTTTTTAAACCTATTATTCTCTAACACTTGTCATAAAGCAAACTATTCCTTCTAATCTTTTTCAAAACCTTTATTTCTTTATCAATGCACAAGTGTTCTTATTGAAACACAATTACAAACATTGAAAGAAAGAAAGTTAACTTGATGAATGTTAAGAGTCAAGAGCCCAACTAAAGCAAACACTGATCACAAAAATAGTGGTTTGTTGAAATGTCAACATTAATAGCGGGTGCAAAAGTGATATTGATTCAATGACATAAATATGTTTTAATATAATGCATAGTGTAACACCTATTTTTGTTAAAATGTCTAAAATGAGTCTGTGTTGATGTTATAAGACGTTGAAAATACGTCCACAACGACCACATTTCAACTAAATTCATACCTTCTATAGATGAACGTCAACATTGGACGTCCAGAAGACGTCAGAAAACGACGTCAGAAAAACTTTCATTCTGGCTCCTCAGGGGACGTCTATAAGACGTCTATAAGAAGGAGCTTTTGCTCAGTGGGTTGTGACATCTCTATGACATCACTGTGACATCAAATTGTTGACTGGGTTAGAAGGGCACAGCTCTTGAAGTAGGAATTCTGAAGGGAGACTGGCAATCGATTATCTGAACACATAGCCGTTTGGATTACACTTGGCAAACTGAGTAATAATAATATTAACATTTTCTCTTTATCCAAGACAACACTTTGAGTTGCGTCTCCAAAAATTATGTTTGGAACGCGCTCTTCCTGATGTATCTCCGGACCGATTGCCTGACTTTGTTGCTTGTTTCTGTGTTTTGAATTTTCATTGGAACCTGAACATATAAATCACCTACCACTACGGATTTTGGATATCTCAATTGGTGTTGCCATGGCGAGGCAATACATTTATGGTGAAATCATGGAAAGATGAAGTGCTCATACTTGCTGCATACATTGGGGTGATTTAGATCAAGTGTAAAACATTTAATTAACTAATTTCAATTTGTTTCAACAGAGAACAAAACGGGGACAGACAGGTTTTTTTACATCAGTACCAAGAAGACTTGGTATGATGCTCAGAGCTACTGCAGACATAATCACACAGACCTGGCCACCATTCGCAGTAAAAGTGAAAATGACCAGCTATTGCTAATAAACAAATATTATTCAGCATGGATTGGGCTGTTTAGGGACTCATGGAAGTGGTCAGATAAAACAAACATCTCCACTTCTATTGCTTGGACAATTGGGCAACCTAATGTAATGGGGATCTACCGACCTTGTGGGGTAATAGGCCCTGACGGTTTGACAGATGATCTGCTCTGCTCAAAAGCCCTGCCTTTCATCTGCATGCAATGTAAGTTTTATGGTTATCATTTGCTACATTTCTCATTAAAGACTTGCATAATCAAATAAAACTCGCAAATTTCAAGTAAAAGATTCAGTGTCTCTGCTAAAGTAAATGTCTCTTGTCATTATTCTGCTACAGAATGAACTTAAAACGTAACTGTTCTGTAGGTGTTCAGGGGCAAACTTAGGAAAGTAGCCAAGTCTTGTAGTGCTCAGTTTAAGGAAACCCGTTTTATTATCAAATAAAAACATGCAAAAATGATTTAGCCCAGATTTGTCCACAATGTTGTTTTAGCATAAAACACTTCATTTTAAAAAGCAACTTGTTTAAAGTTCCCAAAACATTTAATTCCCCAACAGATTTAAAGAAGCAACTTGTGAGAGTGGAGGTGAAATCTGATAAGAATCAAAGTGACCCTGCAGTGATGGAGACTATCTTACAGGAGGTAAGTGGATGCCTTAGGATGCCAAGAACGTTAAAAAAAAAATGACTTTGCTTGGGGGGTAGTGTGTGTGTGCAAGCAGTAATGAAAAATTGATTCTGTTCTTCAGATAAAACAGCAACTGAAGAATCATGGAATAGAGAAAGACACAAGATTGACATGGAGAGTACAGCCAGATGGAAATGTTTTCTCACCAAAAGATTGTGCTGATGACAGGAATCAGAAAGGCTGTTCAGACCGGCTTTTTTAAAATATAACAGTTGCAGATGTGGCCAATGCAATTACTTTATGTGGGATCACAAATTCCTGCAGGCACGCTTCTTAGAAATCTCAGTTGATAAAGTATTTTCTTCCATCAAATATTAAATAAGCTATAGTGTATTATATTACATGTTTACCATAGAAACACTGCAAGTTTATTATTTTGACTGTAGGGAAACCGTAGTAGATTGACTCTTTGCTTAAAATATTAGATTTTCTTTGGATTCTGTAACTGTGTGATGACAACATTGTAATGGTGGGATGAGGTAAGAAAAATTGTCATCTTGTGGTAGTTTGTTGTGAGATTTGTCTATAGATTTACTCATGACAATTTTTTCTGTAATGCTCACTGATGCTATGAATGAGACTAACAGAATAATATTCTGAGGGACTTTACAATACACGATTTACAAATCTAACTGGACTAGCAGATATCAATAATAAACCTATTCATCTCAACAATGGTGACCACAAAAACAACCACATAAGATAAACGCAAGGCATTCTGGGTACCATCAAAGAAGACTTCTCCGTGGACTGTTTGTAGTCTACTCAATTGTTTACTGTTTACGTGCTTTTCCCGTAGTTTTTACGGAATTTCCATTACAAATGGAAATATGTGGACATTTCTGATGATGAGTTTTAAACTTTTGACCACTAGGTGGCAGTGTCACTAAACGTGTGATGGGAACAAGATGACAGATGATACATACCAAAGTTCATGTCAATACAAAAAAGTTTTGCAGAATTAAGAGCTCTTGTCATAAACGTTGTTTTATAATAAAAAGTGTTATTTGTTAAAGCTAAAATGAAGGCACAATTGTTTTTGCTAGATTCAGCTTGACCCAGTTTTCATTTTCCCGTCCTGCACCGCGTTGTTTAAATAGCAAATACATTTGCACCCATTTGTGCGCCCATGCGCGTGCTGGTCTAAAAAAGATGTGTTCAGGTGCATTGTTGGCGCGTTGCTATTTTGAGGATCTGAAAATTGATCAACTCAAACCTGGTCTAAAGTCGCAATATATTTTTTTGTCATTTAAAAAGCGTGTTACCCACTGAGCAAAAGCTCCTTCTTATAGACGTCTTATAGACGTCCCCTGAAGAGCCAGAATCAAAGTTTTTCTGACGTCTTCTGGACGTCCAATGTTGTTGTTCATAGGACATCTATAGAAGGTACGAATTTAGTTGAAATGTGGTCATTGTGGACGTATTTTCAACGTTTTATAACATCAACGCATACTCATTTTAGACATTATTTTAACAAGAATAAATGTTACACTATGCATTATATTAAAACATATTTAACATTAATTTATGTATTAATGAATCAATATCACTTTTGCACCCGCTATTAATGTTGAAATTTCAACAAACCACCGTTTTTGTGATCAGTGTTTGCTTTAGTCGGGCTCTTGACTCTTGGTTTAATGTCATGTTTGTATTGGCTGCCCATTTGTGTTCAAACACATTTGTTTTGGCAAAGAAAACAATGATCTAGTGGGATCAGAAAGTGTTGGTGATTTCATCACTACGAAGTCACACAAACAACTCTTAATTGTTTAGTTATTAATATGTAAACACTGTGTTATGATGCAGTTTAAAGAGATTAAAGAAGTTTCATAGATGACAAACAGAGCACGTGATTTAAAAACCTGTGACATGGCTGAATCAATTACACATGAAGAATCAGTGTATGAAACTCAACAATGGTGACAATCAACAAAAGAAAACTTCATTCTGCAATGCATGCTGGGTAACATCATAGTACAAAAACTCATTGATGACTCCCAGCATGCATTGCAGTTGATCTGTTTATCTGAATTAGTTTGATGATTGTCACCATTGTTGAGGTTTGTATGATGAACATTGATGTCTAAGTTTTTCAGTAAACATTTTCTGATATTGTCTCTGTGTTTTTTGTATTTGTGAACCTTAATGTCAACATCAGTCATGGATGGATCAAATCTTAGCAGAACTTAAAGAAGTTTCTTAAACTTACTACTGCTTAACACTTGTCATAAGGCAAACTACTCCTACAAATCCTTTTCAAAACCTTTATTTCTTTATCAATGCACAAGTGTTCTTACTGAGAAACAACTTCAAACATTGAAAAAAGAAAATTAACTTAATGAACGTTAAGAGTCAAAAGCCCAACTAAAGCAAACACTGATCACAAAAACGGTGGTTTGTTGAAGCTTCAACATTAATAGCGAGTGCAAAAGTGATATTGATTCAATGACATAAATATGTTTTAATATAATGCATAGTGTAACACCTATTTTTGTTAAAATAATGTCTAAAATGAGTCTGCGTTGATGTTATAAGACGTTGAAAATATGTCCACAACGACCACATTTCAACTAAATTCGTACCTTCTATAGATGTCATATGGATGTCAACATTGGACGTCCAGAAGACGTCAGAAAAAGACGTCAGAAAAACTTTCATTCTGGCTCCTCAGGGGACGTCTATAAGAAGGAGCTTTTGCTCAGTGGGTAGTAGAAAATGCGTGTTAGCAACTATTCCATGGCGCGAGCGCAACTGTCTCTTAAAGGGAATGAAAGATTAAACTGTGATTGGTTTACTGCACGTTTTGACCAAAACACACCCATTACTCATTAATACCATGCGCTCAGATCGTTAAAATAGGGCCTATTGTCTGTGGTGATAGTCACTTGTTGCTCTTCAGAAAGTCCCCATGATGTTAAAGCGATAGTTTTAGATCGCGAACGGGACGTGTGCAGAGAAGATCGCGAACGGGACGTGTGCAGAGAAGATCGCGAACGGGACGTGTGCAGAGGCTGTACAGTATGGCTAATATTATTAAAAATAACAGTTTGATGAAAATATCCATCGATTCGCTTCACAAGACGTCAACATGTCGCCAGGAGACGCCTTTTGGAATGTTGTGTTTTAGGAACAGCTGGACCCCATATACTCTCATTATATGAAGCATAGAAGGCAGCGAATTTACCCAAAAATCTTTATTGTTCTACTCAAGTCAAAATGTCACCTACATCACGGATGGCCTGGGGGTGAGTAAATAAACAGCAAATTTGAATTTTGGGGTGAACTATCGCTTTAAAGCTTCTTTTAAACCTTGAGACATATTTTCCCCAGTGTGATCTTTCGGAAGAGTATGCTGTTTGCAAGCATCAACTTTTTATTTTAAAGTTGTCATTAATATAATGGACCGTTAAACTCCATTATTCTGCTGGACCACATATCTGTGGTCGTGGCGTAGTATTTCACCTGCTTAAGTTCGGATTCAATGCCCGTCCGCAATACATTTCTCATACATTTTGGGAATAGCAACCCGTGTGCAATGAGTGCAAGAGGGCAGCTGGTACCTTTTGTCAAGTGTTTGTATTAGTCTTCAGAAGCCGTCTTTACTGACGATGTACGCAGGCATCATGTTTTTGCATATGTGATAGGTGATCGCATCTGTAATTTCTTTGTGCCGTTTTATGCCTTTTTCATAAGGTGTGATGCTTGCAAATGCTTGAACGATGGATACTTTTTCAGGCTGGCTTTGTTAGTTTCGATGGACTTTGTCGACATTAATCATACAGTTTTTAATGCTGCTGTTTTAAGTGTTGGAACAGGTTTGTTGTATTGTCCCGTTTCGTTGCAATAATCATTTCACAGGTCTTGGAATTTACCTTGCTCTCTGACACATCCTCTCTCCTGAATCCAAAATACTGATGTTGAATTTCTCTTTGGCACCAAATTATTTTTATTCTGACCTGCATCCAAATTTTACGTTCTTTCCTACCATGCGCCTATTCTGTTCTTCCAACACCAGCTTTTTCATAATTTGCGCGGTGCGCTGAGTGAGCTTGGTTAACATCTTAAACATGCGCACCCACATCAAAATCCCGAGTTAAATCAACTTTTATATTTTATATTTATATGTCGTAAGTCGCATGGGTATATTTGTGGCAATAGCCAAAAATACATAGTTTAGGTCAAAATTATAGATTTTTCTTTTATGCCAAAAATCATTAGTATATTAAAGGAACAATACTTGATTTTGAAATAAATGCAATATAACATACAAAACTGTCTCTTCAGAGGTGTATAAAGACTGTACGTAATGAACAGTTATGTTTTTATTACCTTAGAATAACCCAGTTTTATCTACATAGGCGCGGGCCTATATATGTGGAGTTTTCCATGTTGCGCGGCCATGTTTGGTTACAGCAGCACTAAACGGACAAACAGCTCACAGAGCACATTTAGTAATTCATAGAGGCAGCTTGCGTCATCACTGAGTTAAAGACCACGAAGAAGTTAGTCAGTCGTAGTACGAAGAGAAGGAGGAGTAGTCGTCGTCATCATCATCTAGCTGAAGCATAGATCGTTCTGATTTTAGAAGTTTTGATACAATGGAAGACCTAAGTATTGTGCACAAGAGCCGACAGAGCGCGAATCTCCGTCGGTGAAGCGCAAGTGTGACAAATTAGAGACAAACGACGGCAGAAATCCAGGATAAACATCGGTGTAGCTATTACCAGATGAAGGACAAATGTTTTCATCGTGACGCAGAAGTTGCCTGTTTTCTGCTGGGCTGGTAAGATAATTTAACTTTTGTGAAAGTGAAACCAGTTTTTTGGTAACGTTAGCATTGGATACAAATGGGCATATAACCTACGAGAGACGAACGTTTTTCCTTATAAGTGTAGAAATAATGTAACAGCGACATGTTTTTTTTTACTGTTGCGGCCACTGTCGTACTTCGAAAGGGAGGGATGAGCAAATGACTGAAAGATTTATTGCAAATCTATACTGAAACGCTAGTGGCCGCTAAAAATCCAAAACTGCGCCTTTTAGTAAAGATCACGTTTCATGAAGATATTTTGAAAATTTCCTACAGTAAATATATAAAAACTTTATTTTTGTGAGTGGATCCCTCAAAATCGCGAACAAAAATGGCCAGAATCATGCCTTCAAACTTCACTCGCTGCTGCCGATCTATGAGAACTACCCATTCAAGTTTGGTATCTATGTAAAGCTTAGACTTTCTGCTTTCAGGTTCATCTACTCTCCCCAATAACATTACAGCGGTAAGCCAATAGAGAGTGTTAAAACAAATCTGTTTCCTCTTAGCAACAGCCTGCTACAGCATCTTTGATTGGCTGGATACTTGGTCACGGTTACTGTTCAAAACATGGATTGTGAGGTAGCGCGTTTGCACAATCTAAATGCTTATGACAGCAATAATTTAACGAACCTAGTAAATTATCTTTTAGCAAATCATTGGGATACAGAATGTCCAGAGACCGGCTTGACAAAAGAGGATGCCCTGGAAGACGACAAAGTCAATCAATGTTTGGGTCACTTCGACTCCTTTATGGAAAATGACGCCATGAAGAAATACAAAGTTTTTACTGTGGACTGTGAATTCGGAAAAGACCTCAAAGTTCAGGTGAGTCAGTCGCAAGCATTCTAGTGGTTTTCATGAGGGTTGAGAAACACTGTGTTTAGCTACCCAGCAGGACATGGACTAAAATTTAAGCGCGTTCACGCGCGTGTCACCATTATTGAGATTTATAACCTGATTCTTGATGTTTGAAAGATTGAAATGTGAACTTATTAAATTCAGTGCAAATTAGTTCAAGTATCACCATTTACATGAGAAGATAATTTAGCTTTTTTTTTATAAATGTGCTTCGGAAACACACTATTACAGCAGAAAAAAAAGTGAAGAAATCATGGAAAAACTGATCACTGTTAGAGGGACTTCTTATTGTTCATATTTTCTTTAGTTATTGTTGTCATTAACTTTAACTCTACTTCAGTGTTATTTTAACTCTCTGAGACAATATAAACTCCGAGCCAGTGTTGATTTACTGTAACTCTGGGGATTTTGCTGTGTAAAGACATATGTATGATTTAGAGTTCCTCTGTAAATGAACACCTGGCACAAACAACTATCATAATTGTCCCAGAGACATCTGCTGAATGTTTTTTTAACATACATGATGACTTTTTACATTTACATGTCCTCATATAGCAGACAATTTTATGCAAAGTTATACAAATGAGGCGATTGAGACTAAGCAGTACAGAACCCAGAGCACAAGGTTTATTCTCTAACATGCTGCAATAAAAGTGAAGATGGTAATGGTGTTTGTGAAGTTGTTTAATTCTCCTCTGTCGAGAGATTTAATGATTTATTTTATGTAAGTCAGTTGTTGTGTTTCATTTCTTTCTGTTCTTGTTGTTTATGTGTCCATCAGTGATTCTGTTTGTTATGACTTCATCATCTCATTAACTCCAACATTCAGTGTCACATTTACCTCCTTGTAGTATGTACACTAAGCACTGATCATTTAATCTGGGCTAACACATGGGGGGCCACCATGGAACCAGCGGACAAAACTGGCTGAGACCAACTTAGGCAGCCCACATCAAACTATCTGGGCCCCACATGACTGTGCTGGCTGGGTTATTTAAATAATTAGCTTCGCATTGCAAATACAGTAGGAAAATATATCAGTGTCTCCACACAGTCCGCATCCGAAAAAGGTTTTGCATAAAGGGAAATGTGTATAAAAACAAAGTAATATTTACAAGCATGTAGTGACTATATTATGCATACCATAGGCATTTCACTACCATTTCATCCTCAGTCCTGTCTGATGTAGGTAAATCACATATTTTTTTTATATAAAAATGATTTGTTTTCCTCTGTATTGTACTCACTCTATTTCTCTTTTCTTCTTAAATATGTTTTTCATTTTCAAATTTGTTTTAGTAAATTAATCACAAATGGAAAGGCTGATTCATTTGCTGCTTTTCTCAGGTCAGTGTGTAACTGTAAATAGCTGTTGGAAAGAAATCTTATCTTAATAACTGTAAGGTTTAAATTAATATGTGATGCGATTATTCCCTAGTGTTAAAATATATATAACATACCCTATGAAATCCATTTGAATAAAGTGAAAGTAATGCATAGCATTAATATAAAAATGGTGCTGGGCACACTTCAAGGATGAGCACTGCATCACTGGGAGACGAGCTAACTTTACCCTTTCACAATTCAAAAAACAGCTGAAGACCCATCTCTTCCATGAGCACTTAACTGTCTCATAATGTAAAAAAAATAAAAATAAAAATAAAAAAATTCTACCTCTATTTTTCCTTTTCTAATGTTCTCTATATACTTGCTTATACTATCTTGACGTTGTATTTGAAACCTTGTATTACTAGCACTTCTCGTGAATATTGCTTACTTAGACGAATCGCTTGCCGTTTTCCTCAATTGTAAGTCGCTTTGGATAAAAGCGTCTGCCAAATGAATAAATGTAAATGTAAATGTACCCTGAAGAAAACTGCAACTTAGTAAGTAGTAGTGATGCAAAATTTCTGTGGTTTATGATGGACATAGTCTCTGAACTTTCGATCATCCCATTCACACCAGCTTCAGGCGGCAAGCTTCGCCATCCCATGATAACGTTGTTTAAAAAACGTTCCATGCCGTAGTTAACACGGGACAAGCGGGAAATGTGCATTGATTATTTTGGTTATTTGGTTACTTTGATATGTGAACTGCCTTTGTATTGTTAAGTGAGGGAAAGCTGTGGGCAATTTATTTCACCTCCGCCAGTATGTCCTAAACATCAGCTTGGCATTATAAATGCAATAAAACAAGTGAATTTTGCCAAGATGTTTTCAGAGATGATAGACAAGATGTTATAGAATAATAATGTAACAAAAATCCATTAAATTATATATATATTATTAATTTGAAAACAGGATTCAAAGCAGATATTTACTCACATTCTTGTTGTATCTGTAAGTCATTAATTAAAGGAATAAACAGCTAAACTAATGATAAATTAGAACTACTATGTAGAATAAAGACAAGTTATTGTTATTAAAATTAATATCACATTAATCTTTTTAACATCGATTCAATGGTTTGTACCTGTTAGCTTGCTGTCTGGGTACCGAGACACAGATTAGGTGAAGTCTGGATAGGCTTTAGTTAAATGAGGACATTTAAATAGTTTTACAAACATGCTTTACAAACAAAACTAACATTACTGGTTACATTATCTTAAAACAAACAATGGCACTGACATATTTGACAGTCAGTGCAAGATGTTTTGAGTTAAGACAGCTCTAACATTTGTTTTAGTCTGGAAAACTGCCTATAACATGCATTTAACATTCCAAATACAGTTATTTAATGCTGACTGCACTTTTAAAATAAACTGTTGATTCTATCCACTTACAATCCGGATGTTTTTTTTTTTAAACATTAAAATTATACAGATACTCAACACTTTTCTCTCAACAGGACTCTGTCTGTTCACTCAGAGCATCCCCTGTGGATATGTTCTCATCCAGGAGCAGAAGACCTGGAATGAAGCTCAAGTTTACTGCAGACAGAATTACATTGACCTGGCCACTGTTCAAAACAATGAAGACTGGACTGAACTACAAGCAGTTCAACCTGCACTGACTTCAGTAGCCTGGACTGGACTGTACAATGATATTAACAGCTGGCGGTGGTCTTATAAAGATGAAAACATAACATTCAAGTTTTGGTCGAGTGGAGAGCCAAACAACGATAAAGCAAAAGAAGAATGTGCTGGAATATCTAATAGATTATGGGATGACTGGCCATGTTCTTTTAAATATGCCTTTTTTTGCTACAATGGTAAGAAATAAAACCAATATGTCAATAATGTATAGTGAATGATATAATAAATTAATTTGTAGTCATTTTACACTGTTTAAAATACTTAACCAAAAATGTAAATCTTTACCTCATTTAGTCAACACCTATAAAAAAATTCATTTTTCAGCTGAATGCAAATAATATTTTTTAAAGAATGTTTGAAACCAAACCTACCAAAGTAGAAAAAACTATAGTCATTGGTGCCCCAGAACTGTTTGGTTTCCCACATTCTTTAAACAACACTTTGGGCGAACTATTAACTCTTTCCCTGCCCATTAATTTTTGGAAGATTTTTTTTATGATGGCGCCATTATGTCTTCTGAAAGGGTAAAGCATACTGATCCAAAAACAGCAAATACATCTTTCTGAATCCACACTGTAAAGTCCTGCACAGGTTTCTCTGCTTTTGTTCCAAATGTATTTTGAAGAAGAAAAAATGAAATCAGAATATTTTTGTTCATTTATCTTTTATATTGCGTGTTCATGTATTCATAGAAGAAAACCCAGATAGCAAAATTGTTGCGGCCCAGATTCGGCCCAAATCTGACACGTTCATTTGGCCCACATGTGGCATGGAATGATGGCACTTGGGCGGTCCGCTCCTGTTTACCAGATCTGAGCAACAAGCAAACCATGGCAATGCCACATGTTAGCCAAATGTACAGCAAATAAACTAAAGTTGACCCTACTGTGGCCCACAGTTTGCTTTATTCTGGCCCAGATCTGCTCCAAATCTGACACTTTCATTTGGCTCACATACCGCAGTGTCCTGTTTTTTTTAGACGTTCTAAGAATGTTCCCAGCTAACAAAAGTCACCATCATGGTGATCAGTGTTTCCTTGAGTTGGGCTCTTCACTCTTGACATTCATAAATTACATTTTTTGTGTGCAGTGGCTGTGTGCTTTTAAAGTACACGGTTAAACGGTGGTGGGGAAAGAGTTAATGAAGTGATGAATGAAATGATAATTGAGCATTAGTGATAAACAATTGTTATTAAACAAAATCTCTAAAAAATAAGAGAGATAGAGAGCAGCAGCAGAAACAAACCAATTACAACAATGAATCTATTGAGTTTAAGCATGTTGTCATTCCTTAATCAAATTAAGACAAATTGCAAAATCTTTTTACAGAAAATGAAACAGGAACAAACAGATTTGTCTTCATCAATATCTTGAAGTCATGGCGTGATGCTCAGATCTACTGCAGAATGTATCACACAGACCTGGCCACCATTCGAAGTCAAAGTGAAAATGACCGGTTGGCATCAAGTTCAAGAGCATGGATTGGTCTGTTTAGGAACTCATGGAAATGGTCAGATGAAACAAATGTCTCCACTTCTTCCATTCTTTGGAAGACCGGGCAACCTAACATAGATAAGATGAACCAGCCTTGTGGTGTTATAGGTCCTGATGGTTTGACAGATGATCTGCTTTGCTCAGAAATCCGGCCTTTCATCTGCATGCAAAGTAAGTTTCATGTGTTATCATTTACATGAGCATCTCATTACTGACTTCTGTCACAAGCAGTGGGGTATATAGATAGAAATAGCTCATTCTAAGATAACAAAACAAAACGTTTTATTATGTAAGATCTATAATACATCTCTGAACACATGTATATTATATTGCATTTCTATCAATATTACACATTGCACCTTTAAGTTCCAATATTTGTTATGTCTAAACAGATTCAAAGAAGCAGATTGTGAGATTGGAGATGAAGTCTAATCAGAATCTAAATGACGCTGCAGTGATGGAGATCATCTTACAGCGGGTAAGTATAAAATCAATGCAACCAAACACGAACACATGCATTGAACACAAGATAAAATGGGGGGAACAATTTCCACAGAGAAATGTAGTTTGCAATTGCATTTAGGGTAAATGCCCCATTAAGCTTACGTATCCATTAAGCACACTTCCATCTTTTAGCTCATCTTTTATAAAAAGGAAAAAAATGATTTATTCCCGAGGATCAGGATTGAGAACCCCTGAGGTGAACCACTGACTTGATTTGACTTGAGACTTCTGATGTTTACCCTATTTACAGAAAATTGAAATTGTCCAAAATGGTCAAATATCAAAAAAGATGTTGTCAATCCAGGCATAGTAGTGTGTGCAAGATGTAATAAAAGATGTATTCTGTTCTTCAGATAAAGCAGAAACTGAAGGATCGTGGGATAAAGAAGAACACAAAATTGACATGGAGAGTACAGTCTGATGGAAATGTTTTTTCCAAACATGAATGAGAAGATGGTGCTGATGAAAGCAATCTCAATCCGAACAATTGTTCAGACTGGCTTTTTAATATATAACAAATGCAGGTGTGGCCATTAAGATCAGGTTTTAGATTGTTATATTTTACATATAGAATAAACATCACTCTCAGGTAGCATCTAATAGCTGTATGGTAGAAACGTAGTAAACTATAGACAATAAAATATCAATAAGAAATAGTAATGTTACACATATTTAAGATAACTGTATTTATATACTCTGACTAATTTGAATTCTTCTGACACTGATCTGTTATGGTTTCTGCAAATAAACTGTTACATTATGATGTAATGTGTATATCTTTTCTACTTTGTTTGCATTTGTGTATAAGGACTTTTTTTCTTGCCCTCTAGTGGCTGTTTATGTTCTTTTCTTTATTAGAGGTGATAGCGTACACCGGCGTCCCCGTTGTGGATTTGGCGCATATAAACTGGTGCTGGACCGGAAACGGGGCGGGGCCTTGACGGCGGCTACACACAAGCTTGCGTGGCAGTTTTGCCTTTTGTCCTTTGTCTCCTCCACGAAACCGAGATTTTAACTTTATTAATAAATCTTCCCTAGTTGAAATGAGCCTATGTGTTTTTCCTCAATGGTGTTATGTTGGTGCCCGTAACATAAACTTAGAAATTTGTACGTGTTGTTTCCATCTGCATGTTGCGTGAATGTCTTCTTGTTGAATATACAGATCTGGCCTTTAAAAATGTGCAGGATCCTGCAGTTTGCCGCAGGACTGGTCTGACCTGTTTTTTTAAAAATAAAAAAACTGTTACACTTCCCAGAAGATCCACCAGGTGGCACATCGACTTGTTTTAGGCCTGTAGCGTGATGACGTACTGGATCAATCCAATACGTCATGGATGTTGTACTACGCATGCACCGTGGTGTATTTTGAAGACGCATGAGCAATAATGACGCGGATAAACAGAATATTTGTTATTGTACGTAGGCCTATATTAATGCTTACGTTGTCTTAGTTTGTTTAAGGTCAATAGTTTCTCTGAACATACGTGCAAAACGTTCAGTATATTGTTTATTAGGTTGACAGCTTTTATCATAGGATCTTAGCTTTAGAAGCTACATTTAGATGAATAGTATATAAACTATTATTAATGTTAAATGATTATATTTCAATGTTAAGTAATATGTAATTATATAATGTGTTTAGTGTTGCATTGCACAGCCATGAAACATCTACCGTTACCAATGTTATACTGTACAGTCAAAATTTTTATAATAAAACGATTTATTCATTGCATTTGAGTCATATGTACTGTTTAGTTGAAGCAAAAATTAGGCAAGTAATAGTGAATTAAGAATTAATTAAGAAACGCAGTACGTTTTCTCAGTTGTTTTTTTAAACGTGGCAGGCGCAGCAAATGCGTGTCTTTATGAATGCGCAGAAACACTTCATGATTCTTGTATCATTAGTTTCAGAAACTACTTGTTGAAAGTTAAAACAGATCATAATATTAAATCAAAGTTGTTTGACACACTTTAGGTTAATATAGTGGGGAGTTGCATATGGGAACATTTTCGTATTTTGGGCATGTTTTTCGACGCATGACCTCACAGCCATTGTCAACTTTAGATATATACAACCATTTCCCAAAACAAAATTGTTAAAATGCCCTGGGTGGCTAGTGTAACGGGGGCGAATTTTTCACTAAAATATGCTATTATTTGAAAAATGTTGATTCGAAGCTCAGTTGGAGCAGGTCGTTTGAGTCTATGGCTAGGTTTTGAACAGTAGGTTATTCTTGACCATCTCTTTATTAGCGGGTTTTTCGTTGGCTTGTATTTTTTTTCACATTTTTGATTTGGAGTAAAAAGATACATGTATAGATATAATGTTAGTTTGTTGTGGATATTTAAGTTCTGAAGTTATTTGTTTTACATTTTACAACAGAAGCAAAAAAAAAACTGAAACAGAAACTTAAGAAAACGAACTGTTAACTGTCACTGATATTGAAAGATTGAAAATACTGTAACTCTATTTTGTTACATTCCAGTGTGGCAAACCTGACGCTCAACAACGACTGGAAGAACAGTAAACAGTCTGTTAATATAATTGTTTCTGTTGTTTTCTTTTTTCCACTTGAGCCCCTGCCCCTCAAAATGGCTGTGCACGTCCCTGCATAATATTACCAAATATTGTGAATAGTAAAGTAAAGTTTACAAATGATAATCTTATACCTATAAACAGGGCATAATACTGTGCACTGTAAAAAATGTCCGTGAAATTAACAGGAAAATTCTGTAGTTTTCACAGAGAAAAACTGTTGTCAGAAGACTTCCGTATAATCCCATATTTTTTACGGAATTTTACTGGCAACCACAGCTGCCGGTATTTTTCCGTAAAGACTACGGAACATTTTTTACAGTGTGGCTAGTAGTTTTCCAAAAGTGACCATTCTAAGTACTTTGACCCGCTCCAACTGAGCTTTGAACCAACGAAACTAACTTAGGCTAAGGGCCTGTCGCTAGATTCCACATTGAAGTCAACACGCAAAATGTTTTTAAACTGCGGATTGTTCAAATAATAGCATATTTTAGTGTAAAATGGTTGCGCATCGTAAACTTTGTAAATTAGTTTTACAAAAAATAAAAACCATTTTACACTTTAAAAATAAATATTATGTTAAAGCAGGTAATGCCCGCTTTAAAGTGCTGCTGCGTGTTCAAAATGTTTACTGTTTTGTTTTACTTGGTGATATACAAGTGCTGGTCATATAATTAGAATATCATCAAAAAATTGATTTATTTCACTAATTCCATTCAAAAAGTGAAACTTGTATATTATATTCATTCATTACACACAGACTGATATGTTTCAAATGTTTATTTCTTTTAATTTTGATGATTTTAACTGACAACTACTGAAACTAGACACAAAAGGTCATTGCAAAAGAGTCTGGCTGTTCCCAGATCTCTGTGTCCAAGCACATTAATAGAGAGGTGAAGGGAAGGAGAAGATGTGGTAGAAAAAAGTGTACAAGCAATAGGGATAACCGCATCCTGGAGAGGATTGGGAAACAAAACCCATTCAAAAATGTGGGGGAGATTCACAAAGAGTGGACTGCAGCTGGAGTCAGTGCTTCAAGAACCACTACGCACAGACGTATGCAAGACATGAGTTTAAGCTGTCGCATTCCTTGTGTCAAGCCACTCTTGAACAACAGACAGCGTTCAGAAGCATCTTGACTGGACTGCTGCTGAGTGATCCAAAGTTATGTTCTCTGATGAAAGTACATTTTGCATTTCCTTGCAAAATTCTCGATGTGTTTTGGAATTTAATCCCACAACTTCTTCAAGCTTGCTCTTCACTGTCTGAGGCATTGCTTCTACTATGGCACTTTGGAATAATGTCGTCAGAATTTGGACAAAACTCTTTGAGCGCGTAAACCCAACGCGCAAGCGAATTACAGCAGCGCAAGCACAGTAACAAAGCTTGCAAGTAAAATATAAACGTGCACAAACCGCAAATCCCACACTCGAAACCAAAAAATCAAGGCTGTGCACGTAAATCAACACTTGCGAGCGGAAATCACAAACCGCCGAGTCCAAGCAGATCGCTCGCGCACAGTACCCAGATAGCACATGTACGTCTGGCCGACGTCGGCCAGATATAACAAGTTCCATCGTCACGATGTCGATCTGAGAGCGTTTGCTAATCGGGAATATGTCGCCGAGACATCGGCCTTTAATCGCAAATGATTAGCGGCCGCTGTTTAGACGACCGCCGTTATAATGCGCGCAGCTTTCACGAGCACACGCACGCACACACATCCACACCTCCCGAGCGCTCGCACACATCACAAAAACATCAAGGAGCACACACAGAAACTTGTAGTCAATGCTGCATCAGTCTTTTATTAACAAATGGGCTTCACTGCATAATTGCTACATAATATTTCTTAACAAGGAGGAAGTTAAATCACTATTTTGTTAAATAACTTACAGCTTCATTGTAGAGAGTGGAACAAATGCAGGATATTAACACACACAACTACAAATAAAACTGAGACAGACAGCCTAAACATATAAAACATCCTAGCAACAAACCAAAATCCATAGGTCCATAAAATTATAATTGATAATTATAACACTTATTTTAATGTTAAGGCTTTCTACTGCTGATTTTAGAAAAGGTTTTAAGAAAAAAGGAAATGTATAAATGCTGTTATGACACTCTACTTGAAAGCACATATGTGGTACTAACATGATTCAAGATAAAATGTGTTTTTATTTTTACTATTAAACAGGTATGAAGTATTAAAGTTAAAAAATACAATATGAATAGTTCAATTAAAGAGTGCAAACTGTGGTAAGCATGTGCTTAATAACAATTATTCATGAGGGGGTCCTTGACAAATTGTATCAAAAAATATCTTCATTTTGTGTGTGTAGCAGTCTCTGGTATAATGAACAGACATGATTCAAGTTCATACACTGTAATGATACCAAAAAGACCTCCAGGAGAAAAAACAATGTAGTTCCAGAGTAGAGATGGATTCTTTCTGGCAGCCTGTAAAAGAAAAAAAAGCAGTTAGGACTTAAGTTTAAGAAAATGGGGACATTTTAACTGTTTACTTTAGCCAGATTAAGTGCTTCAACAATGGGACATCAGCATCAAATGCTGTAGAGCGGTACATTTTGTATTTGACCAGTTTAAGGACAATCCCTATTTTGCTAAGGACAAGATGTGCAGATAATTTCACCACATTGGACATGAATACTACTGAACTACAAACAGAGAATTTCTCTGCTCAGCATCTAACTGTCTGTACTAGTCACTGGGTCTGTTTGCTTTTGGACCTAAATGATCCTATATGATCTAAATGACAATAGCTGAATACAAACAATTCCCTTGTTTTGGCAAATGCACTTTATTCATTATATTATATTACAGTTTGACACATTAATCAATAAAATGTAAATGTAAGGAAAATGTAAATGTAAATGTCATGTAAATATTCATTATGTCTTTGATTGAAAAAGTTTGACACCTTTGAAATGTGTAATGAACTGAGCAGCATCAGTGTGGCTTAGGAGTATTTACAGTTAAACTGCAAAGTAACAAATCCCTAGCCATGTTCACACAGCGCCAAAATACGGTTGTCACACCTGTATTTGAGTCCTTAATACGGTTGTGTTCACACGCAGTTCAGTTATTTACCGGTGTGACAACCGCATTCAACCGCAAACTCACACCTGTACATTTTCAGAACTCACAACAGTATTTACTGAGAAGCCCTGTTGTGTGAACAAGAACCGTACTGGACAAAACTTTTTGTCATATCGGTCTTTTTACATTAAATAGCAGCACTAATGCGATACTGTATGGGCTTTCATAGACACCACAGTGTAATGTCAGCACTCTTATGTAAAAATACTGCACGCAGATGAATATTGCACGCATATGAATATTGCACGCAGATGAATATTTGCGCTTGTTGCGCAATAAGTGAGATATATGGAGTATTGCATTATGAAAATATAAAACCTTAAAAGTGGTATTAAACGTTTGATAGAGTGTTATGTGTATAATTAAATGCTTAATATAATGTTAAGTATATGATATATGTGTTTAGAAAGCTGCTGTTGCTTTAATTGTTCACCAGCAGATGGCGGCACCTCAACGGTCATAAAACTTTACTCTTGTAAGATGAGGTGAGTGGTTGGCTTGGTAAAACGTGCGATTGCCATCAGTAATGTTATTTAAAATTATTTTGCAGATTAAAATAAACTTTAAACATGCAAATCCTCTTGTAAAGTCGTCTTTGCACGATGGTATGTGTAACATGCTTCTAATTTTATACACCGCGAAGTCCATTGCAATATTTACGTTGTGTCACTATGGTTAAAGGCAGCACGTGCAGATAGAATACGGGCGTGAGTTTGGTTGCTCGTTCATACAGACAGTATACAAGCCACAACTGTTGCTGTGTGAACAGGACATTTCGAGACTCACACCTGTAAGTAAATACAGTTGTCAATCCTAAAAAATGACATGTGAAAAATGCCAAAATAGTTGCGGCTTGTATACTGTCTGTATGAACGAGCAACCGAACTCACACCCGTATTCTATCTGCACGCGCTGCCTTTAACTATAGTGACACAACGTAAATAATGCAATAATTATACATGTAACACTCTATCAAACATTTAATAACCGTTTTAAGGTTTTATATTGCCATAATGCAATACTCCACTTATTGCGCAACAAGCGCAAATATTCATATGCGTGCAATATTCATCTGCATGCAGTATTTTTACATAAGAGGGCTGACATTACACTGGTGTCTATGAACGTTTATATAGTATCACATTAGTGCTGCTATTTAATGTAAGACGACCGACTGTGCATAACACTGAGGTAATGCAATGCAGTTTTTGCAGTCGTTTTCATGCTCTGTACATTAACACAGTGACAGAAAATGATGGTTACGACACAGACAACTTGTTGTTCAGTACGGTTCCCGTTCCCACAGCAGGGCTTCTCAGTAAATACTGTTGTGAGTCCCGAAACTGTACATGTGTGAGTTCGGTTATAGAATGCAGTTGTCACACCCGGAAATAACTGAACTGCATGTGAATAAAACCATATTAAAGACTTAAATACAGGTGTGACAACCGTATTTTGGCGCTGTATGAACGTGGCCTTTGAGACTCACACCTGTAACACGGTTGTCAATCCTAAAAAATGACAGTGTGAACATAGCCCCTCTGTTTATATTATTTTTAATCCACAACCTACATTCAAACTGCACTGCTTTAGCACGAGTCAAAACCACAGCTGTAGTTCAATCAGCTCACCTTTACTTAACAGCTCACCTTAAGTGTGGTCTCTGCCTCCACGGCATGCCAAGTCCATCTTGGCTCTTTGGTTTTGTATTGCCTTTTCCAGCTCATCCTCTGTGCTGTACGTCAGGGCACCATTCCTAAGAACTGAGATTACAAGAAATTATTGAGGTACAATGTGTGGGGTGCATATGGGTATACACAATACAAACATTACAACCTTTTACATTCCATACTAAAATAACACCCCTCACTCTCCCTTTAACAACCCCTACCTTTTCCATTGATCTTAAACCTCCTCTGAACTTAATTATTTTCAAAAAATTCAATAGCCCATCGTCAATTATTCCTTATTTGTATAAAATGCATTTTAATTTGGCAGGCTGCATATCTTTTATAGGTAAATAAATACATTAAACAGATTGCAAACTGTGTTTGTATTTGCAAAGTTTTAAACTAAAATCCTACAAGCACACTCAAATTCTTATTTCTGACTACACCACACAGTTATAAACAAGTGCCAATCATGTGTGACATACCTTTCTGTAAGGACAGGATTGATGCTAAACGTATCGGGAGCCTGTATGAAACAGAGACAAGCATAAACATGATCAAAAAGTCTAATTTACAGCTGTTTTGTGTTAAGACCAGGTCCAAAAGGTACTCAGTCAGTAACAAATCAAGGAGGACCACATGGAATTTTCTAAAATAATTTTCTCCTTTGTGACAGCTATACCATTTCGTTTATATCCCACAATGCTATGCATATATTCATGTGTGTAACTGACCTGCCGTCCTATCTGCGTCATGTTGTGTATCACTAAAATTAGAAAAAAAACAACGTTAACAAAGTGGTGTAGTATATTTAACCATGTTAAACAGCCTTGCCTGGCACTAAAATAACAGGGGTTTTCACAATCATTGCCAGTATCTAGTACTTTTTTTTTTTACATTAAATACTTCTTGCTGATGCATATTACATATATCATAGACTTTTATGACCGTACGAAGCTAATACACAACTCACCGCTGTGCAGCTGGAGACGCACGCAGACAGCACGCAATGGAGCAAATGGAAATCCACGTTAATTCCGTCCTGTCCGATCTTCGTCTAGTGCGATTAGTCATCAATACTTGCTTGGGCAAATGTAAACGCGTACAACACTGTAACATATAAAAATACAAAATAAAGACAAAAACTGAACAAGTTTTCTCGAAATATCAACATATTTGAAAGCCTTACGTTACCTCGGCTAACGTTATGGTAATGCGTCCACAGCATAAACAATGGGCACACTTGCTATTTTCTGCCAATTATTTCAATATTTCACACTGAAAAACACAACAGCTATGTCAAGTCAGCTATAAAGTAACGTTACAACAAATGGTAACTTAATTAGTGTTTATATCGTGGTAACACATTAACGTTGAGCCGTTGTTGTGTGATATTCAGTTCCCGTGAAAAACTGTTCCAGTGGGCGTGGTATACATGAATATTCATAGGTTCGCTCCGCGATGGGCGACGCCGTTTCGCCAACAAACAGGCGATAGACTGGAAGTTGTTGTTGTTTTTCCAGCGCTAATTTCATGACTTATGTGAATAAGGTAAAAACGCTGAATGGTCATACGGTCTGTTAAGATGTACAACTGTTCATATTCTTCACACAATAGACTAAAATGCTTTGCACGTTATCAGAATCACGGCTACATAACATCATTTTGCGGTAACATCATTTTACTAATAATTTCGGTGATGATACTAATATTTCTCTTGTTCCTTATTGTTCTTTATCGTGTCTTTTTTGTAAATGATGTTGGTGTTTTAAAAGAGTGAATGCGCTGCTGTGTGTATACCAACTGTTGTTCAAATAAATATTTTTAAATGTTCTCTGGCGGTGTTGTTTTGTGTTACCTCTTGCTAGTTTATAAGTTATTGAAGTCGTAAAAGAGCCTTACTAAAAGGCACCCTTTGTCATCATTCGACAGTTCAATTCATTCAGATTTGAAGTTACATATCTTAGACCTATGGGTAAAGAAAATATATAATAAAATTTAATTTACAGAAAGTTGAACAATACAAATTAGTTAAATGTGGTTGATAAATACAACAACAATCAAAACCAAAGAAAAAGCACATATATTATACTGTATATAAAGTTTGGCAATGTGTTCCTTATATCATGCACACTGAGGGCACACAAACTGAGCATTTAGGCTACTTATATTGTAACATTTTAATTAATTAATGAGCTAAATTAATACAATTGCTAATCATCCAATATTGCATGAGCTGGTGTTGAATTAAAAATTAAGGGTTTTCTGATAAATAAGTCTGTCCCTGTACCAACAATTTTCTGATTGCAAAAATGGATAGACCAACTTTTCAGTTGTTGTTTGATTTAAAAAAATCAGATGTCTTACCTGAAGGATTAGCAAAAAACAAAAAGTATGTACTTTTGAGAAAGGCAAAGAACTTCATGATCAAAGGTGAGTGGTTCTGGTGGTAGAGCTTGGTAGTTGAGTTCAGGCCTATTAAGATCATTTAATGAACACAACTTACTGCTTTTAGATGAAGTTTTGTACTACATAAGAAAACAGGGAGAGGGAGGTTTGGCTAAAGTGGTGTGCTGCAGAGAGGAGGCCAAAAAGGTTTTAAATGAATTCCACAGCAGTCCAATTGGGGCCCACTGTGGCATTATAAAAACCACTGATGCCATCAGTCGTCGATTTTACTGGCCTTCCATGACTGTTGATATCAGAAATTGGGTAAGTAGAAATAAACATGTAATGTTTTGTGTGTACATACATTCCATCCAATATTGAATGACTCTGTTTAGGTCAAGCACTGTGCTGCCTGTCAGACAAAGCAAGGAGATATTAAAAACCATGCTGATTATACTCCTATTGAGGTATGATTATTAGTATGATGATGGTTGTACTATTTTATAAAAGCAACCACATTAAACATGTCACACATTTTCTCAGGTGGCTGAGCCATGGGAGATAGTTGGAATGGATTTAGTGGGAAAGCTCATACCAACTGAAGATGGTTACCAATACATTTGTGTTATGGTAGATTATTTTACAAAGTGGTGTGAGGCTTTCCCACTAAAAACCAAAAGCGCAGAGGAGGTCACAGGTTGTATTGTGAAACTGTTTTACAAATTCGGTGCCCCAAAAAGGTTGTTAACAGACCAAGGCCGAGAATTTGTGAACAAGGTATGGTCTTCACCTGATTTCTTGTCTTTAATTAGTTTAAGTATATGTACATATAAAATAGTTTATTTTTTTATATTTACATTCAGATCAACATGGGTGTTTGTCAGCATCTTGGAATAAGCAGGAGTTTATGTGCACTCTACCATCCGCAGACCAATGGATTGGTGGAAAAACTCAATCACACAATTCAGAGGTAACTGACAATTCATAATTAAATTTAAATAAAATTATTGCCTATTGATAGATTCAAATTTCACATGGATTGGTTAAAACTGGCACATATCTTGATAATGTTTCAGTGTTTATTCCTTTTTCTTATTCAAAGATCATTAAGCAAGCTGGTGGGAAAGCAGCCGCACAAGTGGGCTGATTATTTGGAGGCCACAATGTTTGGTCTCCGTACCAAAAAACAAGTGACTACAAAGTATTCGCCATATTTCCTCATGTTTGGCCGTGAGGCAAGATACCCATGTGAGGTACCTGAAAAATATGAGGTTAGTATATTAATTTTGGCATGATACATTATATTTCTGCCAAATTAAAGTGTGCAACATTTTTTTTATAGATCAATGAAACCATCGAGGACATTCTAGCCGAGGAGTGCGTTTCAGAAAGCATAAAAATGCAGGACAAAATTTATAAGACAGTACTGGAAAATATCAGTAGTGTGCAACATAAAACCAAAAAAAGGAAACTAGAAGAGGGACTGTGTCTGAACATTCAAGTTGGAGACCGGGTACTGCGACGAAACATACGGAGCAGACAGAGAAAGGGAGGCAAACTGGACCCAGACTACATTGGTCCATACACCGTGACAAATGTACAGGGTAAATCGATTGATTTAGAAGATGACAAAGGACATTCATGTCCCAAAATTAACAAGGACCATTTAGTTCACTTTTTCGAATGTCCCCATAAAGAACCAGAACACAGTGAAGGTCCCATTACCATGCCTCCTGTCTGCTCTTCCACCACCGTGCCTCCTGTCTGCTCTTCCACCACCGTGCCTCCTGTCTGCTCTTCCACCACCGTGCCTCCTGTCTGCTCTTCCACCACCGTGCCTCCTGTCTGCTCTCCCACAACCGTGCCTCCTGTCTGCTCTCCCACCACCGTGCCTCCTGTCTGCTCTCCCACCACCGTGCCTCCTGTCTGCTCTCCCACCACCGTGCCTCCTGTCTGCTCTCCCACCACCGTGCCTCCTGTCTGCTCTCCCACCACCGTGCCTCCTGTCTGCTCTCCCACAACCGTGCATCCTCTCCAGACTAAGTGTGCACTCTGTATGTATTGTTTTTATGACATGCATGTATCTTTATTTTAATAACTTATTACAATGAATTCATTAAATGGAAGGGACATAATTTTTTCTCAAACAGTGTTACAAGAAATATGGGCCCAAAAAAAAGGTGGCACACTCTGTAGCAAAATTGGCCCATATAAAGTATTTACCTGGGACATTGAACGCCTCAGACCTGGGGAAATGGTTGAAAGTGAGGTAAGTGATGCAACTCATCCATACCTGTGTTATACAATTGTTTTTCCAAAAATGTTTTGTTTTAATCAGTTGTCCTACGGATATAAATACACTGTTAAGGGTAAAACTGTGTACACATTTTCCACTTTTTTTAGGTTATCAATGCATATTTCACCTGGCTTTGTAAAAAATATGAAGGCAAGGCATACGTGCTAGATTCCTTTCAGGCATCAAACATCTGGAAGGGTACTGCCTCTTCTATGAAAAGGGTAAAAATAAATCCAGATTTATTCAAATGGAGCTTTCATGTTATCAGAGAATATAGTGAAATGAACTGTTGTTTATGTCTATGTATCTCTACTGTAGCTTAATCCAGATGAGTACGATGTGCTGATTGGGACTATTAATGAGAACACCAACCACTGGACACTCCTGGTCTGTTTTATTTTTCTGTAAGCTAAAGTGATTACATTCAGAGATAAAAATTATTTCTATTTTTTACAGGTTATTTATCCTAAACAATGGAAGATGTTATACATCAATTCATTTGGGGAAAACCGAGGAAAACTAGAGAGGTGTAAAAAGGCTGTAAGGTCAGAACAAATATATGACCTTAATGTATTCATGTATTAATTGCTGGTGTGATCGTTAATTGGTATTGACATTTTGTACTTCTGAACCCACAAACAGCAAATTTATGGAAACAAAAGGAAAGCTTGGGAATTGGGAATGTGGTACTTTACCACACAGCTACCAACAGGATGCCAGTTCGTGTGGAATCTTTGTATGTAAAGTAAGTTTTTCATTATGGATATCAAAATATTTGAAGTGTGGATTTATGTATTCAAGGTTTTATGACCTTATTTTGTAGTTTGCAGAAGCTATACTGACAGGTGGTAGTCTGCAGTTTTTAAACACAGCGGCCAACATTGATATGTTTCGCCAAGACATAGCCCTGTGCCTGCTACGAGAAACTGGTATTTATATATTATATATGCACACAGACTGTACCATATAAATATTTCTATATATATATGGCTGTGTGCATGTACACTGTATATACAGTATGGTTCAAAAGTGCTTTTGTTTCCACAGAAGACTTGTCAGATTCATGTATGGCTTGTGGGGACATCTATCCTTGCACACAAGACAGTCAGGACTGCTGGGTGAGTTAATCAGCAAACTGTTCTTAGAATTTAAACCTTGCTTTAAAACATTGTTGTAATCTCATTTATCTTTCTTTTCAGATTCAATGTGACTGCTGTGATGGATGGTTTCATTGGGAGTGTGTAAACCAGCCTGATGTAAAAGCTGTTTTTGTTTGCCCTGGGTGCAATGGGCCCATTTAATTTTCGATTACCTTTTTTAATTTTATGTGCATGAGCACAGTTAATCATTTTGTGCAGCATATGGTGTGAAATGCATTGTTTCTTGCATTTATAATGAATAAAAAAAAATAATACCTTGTGTGTGTGTGGGTGCGACTGTGTTTTAAGGCACTATATATATATATATATATATACACAAGCACAGCCTTTTCATACCCGCTTAAAAAACCCACCATTGAACATCATCTCTCAACTGCTCAGCGTATAATGGTATTCATATATTTTACCAGTAAATGTCATGACTCCTGAGAATCTGGCCTCAGCGAGTCTTTAGGTCTAAGATATGTAACTTCAAATCTGAATGAATTGAACTGTCGAATGATGACAAAGGGTGCCTTTTAGTAAGGCTCTTTTACGACTTCAATAACTTATAAACTAGCAAGAGGTAACACAAAACAACACCGCCAGAGAACATTTAAAAATATTTATTTGAACAACAGTTGGTATACACACAGCAGCGCATTCACTCTTTTAAAACACCAACATCATTTACAAAAAAGACACGATAAAGAACAATAAGGAACAAGAGAAATAGTATCATCACCGAAATTATTAGTAAAATGATGTTACCGCAAAATTATTTTATGTAGCCGTGATTCTGATAACGTGCAAAGCATTTTAGTCTATTGTGTGAAGAATATGAACAGTTGTACATCTTAACAGACCGTATGACCATTCAGCGTTTTTACCTTATTCACATAAGTCATGAAATTAGCGCTGGAAAAACAACAACTTCCAGTCTATCGCCTGTTTGTTGGCGAAACGGCGTCGCCCATCGCGGAGCGAACCTATGAATATTCATGTATACCACGCCCACTGGAACAGTTTTTCACGGGAACTGAATATCACACAACACCGTCAACAGTAAATGTGCGTGTGCTATCTGGGTATTGACTACGCGTGCGCGTTGGTCTGCGCACACGCGCGAGCTGGAAATCTACACGCGCGCAAGTCATTCCGAGTTTTGGCACTCAGGGGGCGGGACACTACGACTTTGTGACAACAAATGCCATTGGCCCGGCTACTTCATGGAACTCCTGCTGTGATTGGCTGTTGCTGCCGCCATACCATCAAGTCGATGAAACCTGAGGATGTCGGAGAGTAATGAGGTAATTTTTCTTCCGAAACAGCTTTTAAAGCATCAATAGTGTAATACTTCATTTGTTAATCTGAATCTAGTCAGTTAAATAGTCAGGGTTAACATTAATTTACTTGTTCAAACGTAAAACGAGAGAGAAAAGAAGTCGATGACAGAACGCGAGATGTTGTTTTGTGAAAAGAGGTTTTTATTCCTTCGTTGTCTTTTTAATGATTTTAGGTAGTTTTAAGTAATGGATGACCAAAATTTGCATGTAAGTGATTTAAGTATTGTAGTATGTTTACGTCAACTGTGATGCGTATCCGCTTGGTAATGCAGTTAACTTAACCTTTCCAAATCGAAGCCTTTACTCGTGTTACGTGAGACTACTATTAGTTATATAACGTTAGTAATATATATATATATATATATATATATATATAGTAGTAAGTAGATATATATATATATATATATCAGTGGTGTGCGGTGGTCTTAAAAACTGAGGAGGCAGATTCCTGCCATGTCATTTATGTTCATCTCTGCACTTTTAACAAGTGCATTCTTTAGAAAACCAGTGTTTCTGTGTCAATGTGTGAAAAAAGTTCATTACAGTACCTCAGATTTTTTTGCATGTTTTTTTTTTTGCACCTACGGAACTACAGTAGGAGCACACAATAACATTACAATATTGCATTTATACCTTCCTGTTGTTAACATTATGCACGCGTACGCGCAGATTGTCAACAAAACACATGACTTAAGTTTCACTTACCGCGTGCGGTTCATGTTCGGCATCTTTTAGCACTGGGACCGCAACATCTATCAGTTTCAAACGATCTCCAAATTCAGCTTTATATCCACCGTTTATATAACATCCATCACCGAAATGCCGTGAACAAACTACTGACTTCTGTCACTATCACAAGAGCTGCAGCGCAACCGATCTTGACACAATGCAGACAAGGCGGAAAAAAATAATTTAATATAAAAAATGTATATATTTTTTATATATAATGTAAAAAATGTATATATTTTAGCGCCAGCAGTTTAAAATTGATGATGAAGACGAGCAGGAAGACGGGATGACGTGAGATCACTGATGAGCTAATCCAATCATAGCCCTTTGGACGCATTGCCTCCTATCACATGACTTTTCTCCATTCTTTTCAATAGGACCCACTCAAACTCACCGCACGCTTTAGGGGTTACATTGAAAGTCAATGGGCTCAGAGGAGTCAAGAGAAACGCTGCCTTCCTCTGGAATTCTGTCAAGCGGTGACGCTGTTTCACACTGTTGTACACGCTTATTGATCTCATATTTAGCTAAATATGTTTTGTTCCGCGGTCTTATTTTATTTCTGAACTGTTGATAATTTTCTCATTTATTTTTTTGAGGGGGAGGGGAGACACTGCCTCCCTTGCCTCCTCGGAGGAAACGCCACTGATATATATATATATATATATATATATATATATATATATATATATATAGTAGTAAGTAGATATATAAGCACTATTTATTTATGTTACACGTTTAAGCTAAGAGTATATAAAATCATGGTGTACAATACAGTCTTTAGACCCACGGAATCTCTGACAGCAATATTAATTAATTAAAAATTAATCTTGCCATTTAGTATTATGTTGTGAAGATAATGGTTAGGAAGGTTTTTTTTCAGTAGTGTAGGTTTCACGTTTTGAGTGTATGTTAGCATTTTAACCTTTGCCGTCTGATAGAACACTTTGAGGTCATGTTTTCTCACATCATGCTAGTGTTTGAAGATAATAGATTGTGGATGAATTAATTATTTAAAATAACTGCTTGCTGATTCTGATTTGTGTATGTTCCTAGGACATTCTGAGATTTCAGATTCTTTCAAGACTACTATCAAAATTAGAGCTAGCTCTCATACGATCACCTCTTGATCTTGACTTCTTGGAATTTACATCTTGACGTTGTATTTGAAACCTTGTATTACTAGCACTTCTCGTGAATATTGCTTACTTAGACGAATCGCTTGCTGTTTTCCTCAATTGTAAGTCGCTTTGGATAAAAGCGTCTGCCAAATGAATAAATGTAAATGTAAATGTACATGTCGTCAAGAAATGTACCTGTGTCAGACCCTGTCAAGACATGTTGATGTGCCACCAGTAGGGTTGTACCGATACCAGTATTGGAAATACTGCCGATACCACAACTAATTTTGGCATTGGTATCGGCAAGTACTTGAATCCATGAACCGATCCGATACCATTTTCTTAAATATAGACCAAGCTATCAGAAAATAATTCTTCGCTGTCACTGATCAGAGCAGCGAAGAAGAAACGAGAACCCGCTACTAGCAATATGTTAGCTGTTTGGAAATATTTTAAACTTGGTGAACCAGCCAGTAAAATGGCAACATGTCTAATATGCCATTCTGCAATTTCGAAGGGTGGTTTAGTTTTTCACTAAAGAAAAAGATATTAATAAACAATCATACTGTCAGATAATAATAAATATTATTATGACTGTTCACTGTATGTATTTGTTCATGTTTTATTAGGGGATAAGTCTGAAGCACATAATAAAATAATTTTATCACTTCATACAGGGCTAGCAGTATATACAGATACACACCCAGGTATCGGATCGGTACTCGGTATCGCCCGATACCCGGAGCCCAGGTATCGGAATCGCATCGAAAAGGGAGAAAAGGGTATCGGAACATCCCTAGCCACCAGCAATCATCCAGGCCTTGCAGGAGCTCTTTGCTCTTGTCAGGCAGCAAATAGAACTTACAGCTCCATCAACTGAAGTAACTACTGTGGCTGGAGGGACAGGGCGTCCAAGATATGACATTGACAGGGAGACTTTGGCTGAGCTTTGTGAACTAAATTTCTCAAAGCACTACATCGCAAAGCTACTAGGTGTTTCATGTCGCACTGTCTGTAGACGAATGAGAGAGTTTGGATTTTCCACAAAAACATACAGCAACATAATGACCAAGACCTTAATAGTTTGGTTGTACAGATTAAACATGAAATGCCATCTGCTGGATACCGAATGGTCAAAGGTAGGCTACAATCTATGGGGATTCACATTCAATGGAGAAGAGTTGCTGCTTCAATGCACAAAGTGGATTCGATTGGAGTTCTCTCAAGAATGTATGGATTGGGATGTGTGGTACGACGCACATATTCTGTTAGAGACCCCCTGTCTCTTTGGCATGTAGACACTAATCACAAGTTTCACAGTATTTCTCCACATTAAATAAATAAACTTGTTTTGGTTTGAAACATTAGCAAATATACACTAGTCAACATCTGAAGTGGCTCAAAACCTTTCATCAAAGTTCTACATAAATGTTGATCGAATTTTGATCCACTTCAAATGTTGATTACTGTAATTTTATTGTAACAATATTAGTTCATGTTTTTTTTTTTCTTATATTGTGCTCAAATCTTTGTTTAATAGGTACAACATTGTAATTTTTGGAGCAGTGGATGGATACTCTAGGAAGGTAAGAGTAGTGTAAGGTTTTACTTCATTTAAGTTATTATATTTTCATATGATGGTGGGTGTATCAGCAAGTTCATGTGTTACAGATAGTGTGCTTAAATGCTGCAACAAACAATCGTGCATCAACAGCCCTTGGCTTCTTCAAGGAGGCAACTGAAAGATATGGTGTACCCTCAAGGTAAGTTTTTTGTACACAATGTGAACACTAACTATTTATAGTACAAAATATGTAACACTGCATAAGTATGCAATTTGGCCTACACCTATTGATTGCATCATGTGTTATTTTAGTAATATATATTGACAAATATTAACTAATGTCACCAGCATCACTTCAATGACAATTATCACAAGTAGTATACATTTTATATGAAGTTAACACAAGCCTATTTATTTTTCTCTACTTTTTTTAAGTTTGGTTCCTTGCCATAGTCAGAACCTTGCTTACTAGGGGATAAATGATATCCAATGAAACAGTGTCATGGCAAGGACAGACGGGAGACTCAGATGCGGGGGTAACAATGAGTTTATTTCAAAGATAGACGTGAGAGAAATATACGTGAGTATAATGTCCACAGCACAAACTGCAACTTAAAACCCAACGGGGAATTCCTCAACCCGGACCACTCGCAGAGGAGGGAGCATATAATAAAAACTCCTTCAGGAGAGCATAACTCGTCCGGAAGAATCCGCGACGCTCGCTGGAGAGCAGTTGCCGGGGTGCCGTGGGGAAATCCAGTTCGGGCGGCCGTTGACAGCTGCGGGGCAGAGGATTAAACAGCAGAGGCAAAAACAGAGGGAAACAAAACAAAAGCTACAAGGAGCCCAAAACCACAAACTGAGGTAATCACAAGACTGAGAATAGCGACTAAGGAACAAGACTTTAAACTAGCTGAGCTAGAACACGGGCAGTCAGTGTTGACGAAACACGTAACGGTCTGACAAAGGACAGGGAGACGAGGGGGGAATAAATAGGAAAACTAACTAAAGTCAATGGGGAGCAGGTGGCAAAAGAGAGAGAGGGTAGGGGTGCTAAACGGGGGAAACAAGCTACAGGTGAAAGAGTGATCAGAGGTAAGTGGGGAAACACCAGAGGGGGAGACACGAGGGAGGGGCGAGTGACGTAGACACTGAACACATGGAGTACTGTCAAAACAAACGCCATGTGTACAACAAAAAACAAGATACGCGGACAAACAGGCAGAAGACAGAGCCAGAAAGCCCAGGGTCATGACAAACAGTATATGTATTGTTTTACAGTATATATATATATATATATATATATATACACACACACACTATATTGCCAAAACTATTGGGTCGCCCCCTCCTAATAAACAGGTTTGACTACTTTCTGTGGGTAGCAATCTTAATGTTACAGTATATAATGATATTCTAGGAAATTGTGTGCTTCTAATAGAAAGAAATAATTGATTCAGTCAGTGTGGAAGAATTTGCCTGGTCTGCATAAATCCAAGTCCTGAACCCAGCTGAACACATTTGGTGTCATTATAAATGCAGACTTTGAGCCAAAAACTCATCACTTCACATCAAGGGCTTGTACACAGTGGTACAGTCATTTTAGAACAGAAAAAGGTACTTCGGAAACGGTTCAAAATTGCATTTATACAAATGCCATCTTAAGAATTTTGTTTCCATCTCAGTTGCAGCAGTTTTGGAAGCACCTTTTTTCTGTTTTAAAATGACTGTACCACTGTGTACAAGCCCTTGATGTGAAGTCAATTATTCACAATAATTAATTATTTCTTTCTGAATCTTGCCCTTTACACAGGGGCATTGTCATGATGGAATAGAAAATACCCCTTTCTAAACTGTTGCTATAATATTAGAAGCACACAATTGCTACTCTCGGAAATGCCTAAAGTAGCCAAACCATATATATATATATATATATCGCAATATAGTGTATATATATTCTGCTGTGCTAGACTTCTTGTGACAATCATTTTTACAGTTGAAATTTTGGAAATTTACACAATTCTATAATATAGAACTTTCTGTACAGCTGTTTGGTAATGACAAATCTCATCCCCCATTGACTCCCATAGTATTTATCTTCCCTACTATGGCAGTAAACGGGGGATGAGATTTGTTTGGCTACTGACATTCTTAGAAATATCTTCCTTTGTATTCATCAGAACAAAGAAATGAATACAGGTTTGGAACAACCTAAAGGTTAGTAAATGATGACAGAATTTACATTTTTTTGGGTGAACTATTAAAGGAAATTGCTTTTTCTTATTTCCCTCCATTCAAGGCTCTCACTCTGGTACTACTGTTCTTTTTACCCTCATTCTATCCTACATTTCTAATTCTCTAACTTATGTATGTTTTGATATTACAGAGTCAGAGCGGACCAGGGGGTGGAGAATGTGGAAATAGCAAGGTTCATGTTTTCAGTCCGTGGAACTGACCGTGGAAGCTTTATGTCTGGGAAAAGCGTTCATAATCAAAGGTGCACCATGCCACTTAATTCTTTATACTGTAACGATGAACAAAAACACTTTAGGGAAAGGCATTTACTAAAAGCATCCCTATAGCTTAAACAGGTAAATGTGGTGAATATCTTTATTTATTTCCCTTTTTTATATAACACTGTCCTCAAATTTATAGGATTGAACGCCTATGGCGTGATTTAAGGGTCTGTGTCACCTCCAAGTACATTGAGACACTACAAAGCCTGGAAAGAGAACACCTACTTGATTTATCCTCTGCCAAAGACATTTTCTGTGTCCACTATGTATTCCTACCTAAACTGCAGGAAGACTTGAGCATTTTTGCTGCAGGCTGGAACCACCATCCGCTAAGTACCGAAGGAAATTTGAGCCCAGAGCAGAAATGGCACATAGGATTGCTGCACACACAGCTTGACCAGCCAGAGAATCTTGAGGTTATTCTCCCATTCATTGGCATACATGTTTTATTGCAAAAATGCAATGGATTGTCTCCTTTTTGATATATTGTATTATGCTTAAAAAAATAGGATATCCAAGAGCCTGATATTGACTGGGAAGTTGCAGCAGAACATGATGGCGCAGATGTGGATGGTGCAATATTGGTCCCAGAGTTTGAATGTCCCTTGAATGAGCAGGAACTGGCAGAACTTTATGCTCTTATTCACCAGAATGATCCCAACACTCCACCTACAGACCTTTATGCAATCTGCTGTGAATATGTGACTGGCAGATGCAATCTCTAGCAATGCTTGGTTTCATCTTTCCTTTGAGTTTGGATTGGATTTAATTACTATAATTCACAACTTCAGATGACCATTTGCAAATGACTCAGTAACACTAGCAATGACTCTTATAATTTTAAAACCTGAAAAAATAAGTTTCATTCATAAAATAGTACTTTTACACTGTGGGAGCTAACAATAAAATATGTTGATCTAATGCTAATTTTATTCTATACATTAAGTGAAATGTCTCCAATAAATGCAACATTTAAAAAAAAAATACTGTTTGTTTAATCAGTGCAGTAAATATTTCTAGTTGCAGAAATGTGTATTTTCTCAAACCAATCATAACAATTTTAAAACCTTACTTCTCCCTACAACTTTTACTACAAAGCTAATATACAAAATGGTTTTGCATCAAGATTGTAGAGATTAACCAACATTAATAATGAACATTGTAATAAACATGACATTTTCATACGAAATAGTATTTCTTAAGTTGGCGAATAAAACTCACAACAATATAACATTGAAATAAAAACTTAACCAATGGTAGAACTCTCACTTTTGTTGTAAGAACCTAGTGGCGACCAAACTCTTGGCTACTATTTATTGCTTCTGACATTATGTCTTGGAACTCCTGATATGTACCAAGGTGTTTTGTTGGAAAAGTTATGCAGACCGCAAAAGCATTGACAACGGGATAGCATAAGTTGTGACAACCATAACGTACATCACAATCATGGTCAAACTCGATGTGAATTTTAAAGCCTTCTCTTTGTGATGCAATCAGTGGAACATGTGCTTGTCCCGTGAGCCACTGGAGAAAGCTGCTACAGTGGTGCAGTTAATTGTGTTGCTCATGCCCACCACCTCTGGAGTGGCACGTTCTTCTAAACAAGATTAAAAAAACTAAATTTAACAAGTAGAAACAAGCAAACTGATTTAAGAAAATAACCATTCCTTTACCTTCATCCTCTAACTTCTGAATAAAATCCTGTAAGTAGTTTATAATGCAAACACTATCTGTGGCGCCTGAGTGAGCCTTCCTCGCTGAAGACTGGAGCCAAGGCAAGCTCAAGGAATTCTGCATCGACCTAACAAGTTTTAAAGAGACACTCTAATTTTAATATATAGGTAAAGGTAGACCTACATCAAAATAAATTATCTGATGCAATCGTTATTTAAAAACCTTTTTCAGGTGTCCAGGTACAAAGAGTTGCAGGCAAGTATCACTATGATGAGTCACAGAGTCGTGGAAACCA
>JAOTQM010000072.1:0-52178 GCA_026939265.1 Oreonectes daqikongensis | reverse complement strand
AAAGAGCTCAATCTGGTGCTGGATGAGATCAAGCGAGCCATCGCTGAGAAGCAAGCACTGCGGGACATCAACCGTACCTGGAGCAGTCTGTCAGGTAAAATACAGACACAGAACAGCTAGACTAAACAATGCAATACATAGTTTTCACGTGACCTCCATAGAAACACAACAATCATTTTGGATATGACTTGGATATGAACACAAGTTTCGGGCACTTGCAATCCATATACAGCACCCGCCGCTGTATTTTAATCAAAAAAACACCAGATTCCTGTCAGAGCTCCTCTTCGATGATGTTCACATATTTGTGGAGAATCCTCCACCTATACTTTCACTAGCATTATATTTATCATATTATATTATATCATATCATATTAATAAATAACAATGAAGTTCTGTCAGAAAACAAGTTTAATACTCTTAATACTATATACTTGTCGAATAAAAGTGCAAAAGGATCTGCAAATCATTAGATTTTTGTTTATTTTACTGTACATCTAACACTGCACCACAAAACTTGAGCTAACTTAAGTTAATGTAAATAATCAGTGTAATAGGGTTGCCTTGTCTGCGACAACAATTTAGGTAAAATAATTATGTAAATATGATTTATGGCTAAAAATACAATGATTGTTACCTTTGATGAAGTGTTCACTGCAAATACGAGTGTACTATGAGGGCTGCCATTAAAACTATGGATACTCTTAATGAGACACAGCCAAAGTTATGTACTATACCTACATGTACAGTACTACTGTATATGCACTTATGTACTATGTTATATAGACTGCTAAAGTGTAAAAATTACAACTCTAGTCATGTTGGGATTTTTAGTATGATGACACTGGTATTGCGACGAATCAGAAAACTCAGGGTTCAGATCATATTGTGGATTTTGAGTCACGGATTGGATAATTGTTCGGATCAGCTAATATTCCATTGCCCCAAACCGGAAGTCATTATGGTCTGTTTCAACTTTCTAGTGGTAAAAATTTTTTCTAAACAAATGATACAAGAATCATGAGGTGTTCTGCACATAAAGTAAACAAAGAGATGATCAAAATCAATGTATTTTTTGTATAAATAATAAAATGTAGTGTCAATAAATCTATTAATTTCAGCGTTTATCAAGTTATAAATACAATTTTGGTTAATGAATGTTGAAGGATAGGGTTTGCTCTGTCAATTACAGCAATAAACACAATGTAACGACAGGGAGAAACCAGGCAGGAAGCGGATCCATATGCAAAAAAGGAATTTAATAAAACAAACAAACAAACAAACAAACAAACAAACAAACAAAACCAAAGAACAAACTAAGTAATACAAGTGCACACTGGAAACAAGATAAAACACAATAACTCACACAGAACACTGGTAGCACTGGGGCTTAAATACACAAACTAATCAGGATTAACAAGACACACCTGGGAGACAATCAACAGGGACAAAAGAACTACAAAGGACTACAACAGGTACAGGAAATACAATACAAACTAAAAGTCCACAACAATGACAGGGGAAAACAGAAAAGATCGTGACAAACAAATTGCATATTTTTATCATTTTTATGGCTATAACAACTTTGACGCTTTAAATCTCATAATTACATTCTGCGACTTTAGCCGGGAAATCACAGGCGGGGTCACATATACTGGTTTAACTTAAGATAGCACAGTACCCACACATCTGTAAAGGAGGTGTAATGGAAGCCATAACCAACAGAAGCCAATAATCATTTGAAAAAAGAAAAAACATAACAAACATTCCACACCATGCCTCACAAGTCAGTGATGATGACATTGACCAACACATCTTCACAACACATCCCAACACCCCTTCCTTAAGCCTGTGACCCCTTCTAGTGGCGGGATAAAAATTCTGCAGTGACATTCTGTGTTCCAGCCCTGTACCTTATTTAAAATTTGAAGAGAGAGGTACCAGCGTGTAATGTGGGAATTGCTGTCTTTCATTTTGTGGAGCCATTATAATGCCTGATGATCAGTCTCTAGGATAAAGTTAAGGTAATACTTCAAGGTATCTAAGGCCCATTTAATAGCCAGAGCCTCTTTCTCTACAGTAGTAATTTACCTCACAAGGGAACAGTTTACGGCTAATATACTGCACAGGTCTCCGGTTTCCGCTGTCACCTTTTAGCAGTACAGCTCTTAGCCCTACCCCAGAGGCATCAGCTTGCACACCAAAAGGGAAGATCAAATTTAGGGCTTTTCAGTACTGGGTCTTGACATAAACAGTCTTAAAGATCCTGAAAAGCAGCTTCACATTCAGATGTCCAAACAACCTTTTGGGGGCTGTTCTTACAAGTGAGATCTGTGAGCACAGCAGCTTGACTGATGAAGTTGGGAATAAAACGTCTGTACCAGCATACCAAACCCAAAAAGGACCTCACTCGCTTCTTGGTTGTTGGAGGCAGGCAAGAACGCACCACCTCAACTTTGTCCAGTCAGGGCTTTATTACCCCACTCCACAGCACATACGGCAGGTAAGTCACCTCTGGCTTTGCCAATTGGCATTTGGTGGCATTAACCACCAGTCCTGCATCACTAATTCTGGAGAACACATCATACAAATGTTCCAGATGGTCCTTCCATAACGAGCTGTAAATTACAACGTCATCAATATAAGCTGCTGCAAAATCCTCTGTACTCCTTAGTACCCAGTCCATAGTCTTCTGAAAAATTGCCGCAGCCCCATCGAGACTAAAGGGCATGACATTAAAATGATAAAGGCCACTTGGGACCCTAAAAGTGGTCAGCTCCTTAGCACTGTCAGCTAGGGAAATCTGCCAATATCCTTTTCAGAAGTCCAACATGCTCAGGTATTTGGCCTTCTGCAGGCATTCAACATGTTTGTCAACCCTTGGCATGGGGTACGGGTCAAAGGCAGAGATGGAATTTAGCTTAGCAAAGTCTATACAGAATCTTAAAGTTCCGTCCTTTTTTCAGCACCAAGACAACAGGACTGCACCATTCACTCCTAGAGGGCTCAATTATGTTCATTTCCAACATTGTCTTTACATCCTTCTTTAGGTCTGAGATTAGCCTGGCAGGAATCCTGCAACATGTCTGTCGTACTGGACCAGGTGTTAAGAGACAGACGTCATGTTGCATTACCTCAGTTCTGCCTGGCCTTTCACTGAAGAGGCCCTCCGGAATGTTCTTGCTGCTCAGAAGTTAGATGTCCCAGGTCAGGAAAAACAAGTTAGGATCTCTAACTGTCTGAAAGTATTGCTCGATAGACTCTTCCACATTTGCACCTTCAGCGCAAACAGCTGGTCCGACCACTGACCTGGTCTGTCCAGGGTCTTAGTAGGTTGACATGAAAGACTTGATTTTTCTTTCATCGATCAGGCAGATATATGTCATAATTTGTAGAACCTTTCTCAGTACCTCATGGGAGCCTGCCACTTGGCAAGCAGACATTGGAAGGAGCAGTAACACTTTTTGACCCACCCTCAGCGTTCTCTTCCGTGAAGACTGATCATACCAGGCTGTTTTTGGGCCTTGGCCATATTAATGTGGACTAGCTCTGCCAAAGTATCCATCTTTTCTCTCATCTTTAGAACATAGGTGACAAAGTTCAAGTGCTCTTTAGGTTTGTCTCCCTCCCAGGCCTCCGTTCAGGATTTCCAATGGTCCCCGTACCTGACAGCCATAGAGCAGTTCAAATGGCGAATAACCTGTTGAGGCCTGCGGGACCTCCTGATAGGCAGAGAGCAGATATGGCAGCCATTGATCCCAGTCAGAACCGACCATGCATACAAACTTTGCGAAGCATTTACTATAAGGTCTGATTGAATTGTCGACCAAACCATCAGTCTGATGGTGGTACGGCATGGTCTTTATGGCCTGTATGCCTAACATTGCATAGACTTCCCTTATCTCTTTAGGGGTGAAATTCGTACCTTGATTTGTAAGGATTTCTGTGGGTATTCCTACTCGAGAAAACAACTGCACCAGAGCATAAACAATTTAATCTGCTTCTTTGCAAAACTGAGAAGGTCTGGGAACATAACAAAGGTGTGTATCGCTAACTTTTTGTAATGTCCTGCTTGACCGCATTAATAACATGTGACCAATGACTTATCTTTACGTTGACTGTCTGCCTTTACGTTGACTGGCTGCCTGTGTTGTGAGAGGTGAGAACTAGGGCCCAAACTTTGCACAACCTATTTTTCACATTTAGTTTTATTTTATATCAATTAATAGTGCTACACTAAGAATTGTTGGCTGAAAAACATCACATTATCCAGCTCTGGCATATCACTGCCATCTTATCTTATAAAGAGAGAGCAAATTATTTTGGATCCTCAAAGGGGTGCCCAATTTTTTGCCTAAAACTGTATCATATTCTGTTGTTGTTGTTGCATACGAGAGTGACTTATGTGCCGTATTGAGCGATTGACATGCTTTCTCTAATTAATTCGGTCAGCAGCTCCTCATCTTATTCACGAACGATGTCTGATTCGTATGTCAGATGACTGACTAGTTCAGTGAAAAGGCGTATTCATTCAGTAGCCAAGAATAAAAACCAATAATAGTGCTTTTAACATCTCGCACTCAGAGACTATTGGCTCATGCTTTAGTCAGTTTTTAGTCAGCAGGACAGCAGGATAGAATCGGGTTCAGATTAAAAAGGGAATGACGTGACTGATGATATTGGGAATGATATTTAGTAAAAGCAAAACGTAACCAAAAGCAGTATTAGCAACAACAAACTATTTTAAGTGTAATGAATGTGTCATAATCTTTAATTATTTTAAATATGATTATATAAATACGTGCTTATCACAAACAGTGCTAAACTTTCATTAGGAAAAATTTATTTTACTCAAACAGTTAAATCATCATTGTCTGTGAAAAAGTACATTTAGGTTTTTACAATCGTTTAAGCATGATATTTACAGTACACTTATTTGTATTACCATGGCAAGGCTTTTACTACATTAAAACCATATGGTAAATTTTCTTAAGGGTCTTTAGAAGGGTCTTAATGTGACCGTTTCTGTACTTGTTGAACAAGAGACCTCCTCTTTCATTTTGTTTATGAGTGAGAACTACCAGCTCACTCAGTTAATTTACGAACAAGATGACTGATTGTTCATGTCGTTCACAAACGAGAAATAGCAGGTCCTTTTTTTAGAGGACACACAACTGTCACGGCTCTGAAGTAACGGATCCCAAACGAGGTTTCAAGGACAAACACTATGTTTAATAACAGATCAGATCAGGTCAGATCAGGTCAGGTCAGGTCAGGTCAGCAAAAACACGGGTAGCCAACACAAAATGACAATACAATCACAGACAAAGAACAAAGGAACAGGCAAGGTACATATAGTGTCCAGGTAATGAGGGTGATGGCTGACAGGTGTGGTGATGACAAACGAGGGACAGGTGCGGGAGCGTGGAGGATGCTGGGAAGTGTAAAACTCGGGAGAAACAGGCAAGGAGACAAACAAGACTGTGACAACAACACACACTTTTCTTTATCGTAATATGGTGGAAGAGCACAAATGTATGAATTGGGATTAGGGTTGCAAAATTCCAGGAATTTTTCAAGGCTGGAAACTTTCCATGGGAATTAATGGGAGTTAACAGGAAAATATAGGAATTACATGCACTGTGCATTCCTCCATAACATAACACAGATAATTTCTTGAATCTTGCACAGAAAAAATATTGTCAAAAATGTCCATAAATAATACCTTATGCTCTGTGTAAGCTATTGTGCAACAAAATGATACCATTGTTAAAACAAATACACTGACTGAGCAGGCATTTAGGTAAGATAATGAAATGAAAAACTTTAGAAAAGACCATCCCCCACAAACAATCACTTGGGTGGGAAATCCCTCCATCTTCCACACTACCACAGGAATATTGAAGCCACAGATCTGCATTTGAGTCGAGTTACTTGGTTAAATATATTTTATCAATAGTATTAAAGTGTAACTAGCAAATTCCAAAATGTGTTTATTCCGTAGCTAGCCAGCCAAATCAGTGTTCAAAATGATTGTCTTATCTTACCCTATTCACAACGGTAAGCTTATAATAATGATTTATAATTTGCGCTGTCGGGTCACCACAAGCAGGAAGTTTGAATTTGGATAAGTTCCTCTTTGCGTAATTACATCACGTCTGTAAACACAAGGAGAGGAACCGGCTAGTTTATCACGTGTGTGGATGCATTTTTCACATATATTACTTGTAGGACAAAATGTAGGCAGTATTTTCCATGTTATTTAAAGTTTTTGTCTACATCAGGCAAGACGCGATAAATAACGCTACAACTTATGCTAAATTAGTGGTTTTAAAAAAAAAAGTTATTTTAACAATTTAAATCTTTTATTCATTACAGGACAGTGTAGATGGACAGGAAGGAAAGAGGGGAGCTGGATTGGGAAAGGACGCCGAGTCGGAACTCAAACTCGGGTCTCCCAGGGCACAGCCGCACCACGTGTCTGGAGCACCGTCCACACAGCCATAGACTCCGACATGTTTTTAAACATTTAACGTTGTGTCGTATGTTACTATCACTTTGATGTACAGATGCGCTCTCATGCAGTGAGCAGTTAGTGAGCACAGTGCTCTAATTTATCTGCGCAAAGCAGCAGTGCCAAAGCACAACCCACGTAAAGAAAATAGCTCCGCATATAACTGACATTTAAGGTTTCAAATGGAGATGGCGACAAAAAGGCCAATCTTACGGACTGCCGCTTTAAAATATAGTGTATTTCTGTGATGCAGTGCTGAATTTTCATCAGCCATTACGCCAGTCTTCAGTGACACATGATGCTGATTTCATCAATTTTGGAAACAGTTGTGCTGCTTAATAATTTAATGACATTAATGCTTAATGTTATTACTATTTGTATTTTTAAACAAAACAAAAAAAGGCTTAAATGATGATCAAATAGCACTAAAACTGTAATGCATTCAAACTTTTAAACAGCATTGTATATACTGCGTATTTATTCATCTAGCCTATTTCTATTTATTTGCATAATTTGTAAAATATGTTTACCATTACAAAATATTCCAGCTTTTGTGTTGTTTGAAATAATTGAAAATCTACTAAAACAAATCTGTATTTGCATACATTTGGATGCATGTCGGCTTATGACCAAACAAAATGTCGGCTTATGACCAAACAAAATGTTTATATTTATGTTTTTATATGATACAGTTTATATACATTTCTGAAATTTCTAATGAATTCCCATAAATTCCTGGTAAGTTTCTAACTTGAAATATTTCCAAAATTCCCCAGATGAAGTTCCCATGGAAAGTTTCTGGAAATATACCAAAAATGTTCACCCCTTTGCAACCCTAATTGGGATGTGTAATGCCACTGGACTGGTCAGAAGAGCACACCACAGAGTTCTGTGCAAAGGGGTTTAATGAGGGTAACAGAGGGAGTCAAAACAAACACAGGTGGGTAAAACAGGTAATCCAAAGTATAATCCAACAGGTAAATGACAACGGGTAGACAGGCAGGAACTCCAACACAGGTAAACTAAGGCAGGTAATTCAAACAGGTGAGTAATCCAACATGTAGGTGCAAAAGGGCATACAAAACAGGTAATCCAAAACAGGGAAATGAAAAGCAGGCAATCCAAAAACAGGCAAAAACTCAGGTAAGAAAAAATGTGTAAAACTGACGTAAGCAAAATGGGTATACTAAACTGGTATTACAGGAACTTTAAACAGGTCTTAACACCAGTTAGAAACAAAAAGACAAAGAACATGACAAACATGCAAACTTAAATAGTACAATGGATTCTGGGAAATGAAGTCCAAAATTAAAAGTCTGGTGAAAGTGAAAACAGGTGAAACGATAGGGGGACAAACGGAAGTGTTACAGGATGCGCCTACATGCTGTGTAGTACAGTGTACTATGCAATCTATGGTCCAAACTCCAGCTCTACATATGTGTATATCAAATATAATATGCCTGCTTGAAACCTGTTTCATTGCATAGGTTAAGGAACAGGTTTAATCTACGAGGTGTGGTCATGGTGAGACCTTGTTTCCATGATTACCGTTTGAATTTTATTGGTTTGTTAGTGGTTGGGTTAATTATGCAATTTAATTTAATTTAATTGTATTTATATAGCGCTTTTCACAATGTTGTTGTTCCAAAGCAGCTTTACAGGACAAAAAGAAAAAGGAAGAAATCAGAAAAGGTAAAATACAGTACAATGGTATTGTAGTTGATGCTGATTAAGCGATGTAAACAAAATTTACTGAACCGTAAGCAGTGTCCCGGTAAGCAAGCCAACACAGCCCTGTAGTGAGGAACCTAAACTCCAATGATGAATAAATAGAGAAAAAACCTTGGGAGAGACCAGTCTCAGTCGGGAGGGCCAGGTCTCCTCTGACGTGTCACAGCTGCACTCAGTACCTTTGATTAAAAGATTACTGAATAAATGTTTATGAATAACTAGGAGAGATTATTAGTTGTGATTTAGAGAAATTTCATTAATTGAAATGGTTTGTCTAAATCAAAATTTTGTTTAGTTTTGTGACCGATATAAAAAGTCAAAGTCAGCTTTATTGTCAATTCTGCCACATGTACAGTACATACAAATGGAGGGTTTAAATTGCGTTACTCTCAGACCCTAGGTGCATACAGATAACATAGAATAAACATCAAAAATATATCAAAATACAGATAAATACAAAATCTATATATATGCACAAAACAACTTTACAAGCAAGGGATATGTAACTGAGATAAATGTGCAAACCAGTGAAATAATTAACAGTGCAGATGAAATAAACAGCAGTGCAGATGAAATATATCAGGCAACAGAGGAATGATTTATAGTAGTGGCATAATGTAGTGCAGTTATAACTTCAAACTGTGGTCATGTAATTTAAGTTTAGCATTAAATATATAATATAAGTAGTCTGTCTTTGTTTTTGGTTGGTAATGGAATTGGCTGAGCTCAATCAGCAGGCTCTCACAGGAAGATGGCACAGGATGTTCAGCTTAAGTTGGCGTGATCTCTAGATAGGGATGGGCATGTGATGTTCGTCTGGGCCTGGCGTAGTCTCTCTGATGGGAGGTGTGGGAGAAGGGCAGAAAGAGAATAATTAGCGAAGCTGATGTTTATTAATTTTTTGCAGAATATGATATGATAGTATGCATTATGTAAATGCTTGGCTGTAAAGATGCATCTTTAATCTAGATTTACAAAGTAACTATTACAATGTCTTTAAAATGACATTTTATTGGACGTTCTTGTTTCATTTCTGTGACAGATGTGCATCACTCGGTGCAAAGCCCACCTACGCTCCATTTGCGACACTGCAATGCTGTATGCGGTAGACCAATCACAGCAGACTAGACCATCTGATCAATCAGATCAGCGTAGGCTGACAGAAAGGAGGGTATTAAAGGGATAAATCGCAGAATGAATCATTTGAGAGTCAGTCAAGAATAGGGTTGGGTATCGTAAGAAATTTTTCGGTTTCGATTCCAGTTTTGCCCAATGATTCCCGGTTCGAATTCCGGTTCAATTTAAATGAAAGGCACTGTGTCATCTAGTGGTGAGGTTGCGTATTTCAACCAACTGCTCACTCCACCCCTCCAGTTCGAAGCGCTATGGAGGCCGTGAGAAGATTCGAATGTTGTCACATTTCACTTCTTTTCCAAAAGACATAACGTATTTACTAAACACGCTCTGTAGAGCAGTTTGTCCGTTTAGGGATACTGTGGAGACAACATGGCGAATTTTAGGTAAGGTGACCCGTGACATAAGGTGAATGTATTTAAAAGTAGCTCGTTCTAAGGTAAAAAAAACCCCATAACGCTTCATTAAGGTCTTTATACACCTCTGAACACAGTTATGTATATTACATTGCCTTTCTGTCAATGGAGCTTCCAAAAAACTACACACTGGTCCTTTAACTATTATTATTATTAACGTTTTTACCTTAATTGAATTGAGTGTTGCTACAAGGTAATTAGTAATGTTGAGTAATTCTAGTCCATCAATCACATGTGCTTCAAAGTTGCTGTTTTTACTAGGACTGGGTAAAAAATATTGATTCCTCGATTTTAATTGATCTTCATTTCAAAGAAACAATATCGATTTGGGAAATCCCTGAATCAATTCTTAATGCACATGATTCTTAATGCACGTGTCTCAGAGAATATTATCATTTTAATTTGTTCATGATTTCACTGTTGCACATTTACAATGTTTTAATTTTTTTACTGAAAGTAAAAATATAAAAAGTAATTCAATTGTGTGTAAATTCAAATTTCAAATCAATAATTGTGTGGGCTCTACTATTAATGTGAATATGTATTTCATTAATATAGCAGTTACCAGCATATATATTTAAATATGGATTTCATGAATAACTAGAATGATTTTAAATGAAATACTGATAACTAATATTGTCTGATACTGATAACTTAATGATTTTAAATGAAATACTGATAACTAATAGATATTAAATTGAATCGAAACCATATAAATAATAATCTAATCGAATTGCCAAATTGGTCTCAAAACCCAGCCCTAGTTTTTACACTATAACTATACACAGTAACATTCTGCTTTTCAAGCAGGAATAAGCTGGTTGGCCAAATAGTCCCTTGAGGGCTAAGACACTTGTTCATTTTCCTAAATTAATGAAATATTAAAATGTTAGCTGTCATACTTAAAATCATGTATACAATACAGTCCATAAAGCCCCTACTTTACAAATAATAATGCAGCCAGCAGAGGGTGTGATGCAATGAGTGCTTTAAACATTTTTTAACATTTTAAATGCATGAAAATGTATATTATCACCGGTCTTCTCATCTCCAAAGACTGGAAGTTCTCCACCTACCCCTCCGTAGTCAACACCAATTCTTTTGAATTCCATGCCGTAACTATTACCTCTCCAGTAAAACTCCACATTGTAGTTATTTATCGCCCCCCAGGTCAACTGGGTGAATTCCTAGAAGAACTAGACATGCTGCTCTCGTCTTTCCCTGAGGACGACTCGCCGCTTCTTGTCTTTGGAGACTTCAACATCCACCTGGAGAAGCCTTATGCCTCAAACTTCCACTCTCTGCTTACCTCCTTCAATCTCCAACTTGTCCCCACCACAGATACACATAAGTCAGGTAACCATCTCGATCTCATCTACACACGCAGCTGTGATACAGAGAACACCTTGATTACACCTCTGCATATCTCTGATCACTTTTTCATCACTTTTAATTTAATACTGCATTCCCTTAACTCACCAACCCCTCAGCCAGTCTCATTTAGGAGGAATCTGCGCTCCCTTTCTCCTGCCCATCTTTCATCTGTCATAGAAACCTCCCTTCCATCCTTCACACACTTTGCATCACTTGATGTTAATTCTGCCACAGACACACTTCTCAGAACACTAACCTCGTGTCTAGACACTATCTGTCCTCTTTCCTCCAGGCCAGCACGTGCTACTCCTTCCAGTCCCTGGTTGTCCGATATTCTCCGGGAACACTGGGCTAAACTTAGAGCGACTGAAAGGAAATGGCGCAGAACTAAAGACCTTGCTGACCTCTGTAAGTATCAGGCTTCGCTCTCTATCTTCTCTGCAGACATTCACACTGCTAAATCTGCATTCTTCCATGACAAAATTAGCAGCGCCTCAGACTCGCACAAGCTTTTCAAAACTTTCAAAACTCTCCTCTGTCCCCCTCCACCACCTCCATCCAACTCCCCAATGGCTGATGACTTTGCCTGCTACTTCACAGACAAAACTAGGTCCATCAGCAGTCAATTTTCAGCTCCACTCATCCACAATCTCACACCACACATACACACAGCAGACCATCTTCTCTCCTCTTTCTCTCCTCCTAAAGAGGATGATGTCTCTAAACTTCTACTCTCTACTCACCCAACCACCTGCCCGTTAGACCCCATCCCCTCACATCTACTACAAGCCATCTCACCAACAATCCTACCATCGCTCACTCATATCATCAATACATCTCTTAATACAGGAATTTTCCCCACTGCATTCAAGCAGGCCCGGGTAACCCCGCTGCTTAAGAAACCCACACATGACACTTCCCTACTGGAGAACTATAGACCCATTTCTCTCCTTCCTTTCATAGCAAAAGCACTTGAACGGGTTGTTTTCAATCAGGTGTCTACCTTCCTCACTCAAAACAACAGGCTGGACACCAACCAGTCAGGCTTCAAGAGCGGTCAATCAACCTAAACTGCCTTACTAACAGTTACAGAAGCCCTAAGGAGGGCAAGAGCTGAGTCCAAATCATCTGTTCTCATTCTCCTGGACCTTTCTGCAGCCTTCGACACGGTTAACCATCACATTCTTCTATCCGCCCTTTCTTCACTGGGCATCACTGGAACTTCGCTCTCCTGGTTTAAATCCTATCTCACAGATAGATCCTTCAAGGTAGCTTGGGGAGGTGAAGTGTCCAAATCACACCAACTAGTCACCGGGGTCCCACAAGGATCGGTTCTTGGACCTCTGCTCTTCTCCATATACACCACATCACTGGGTTCCATCATACAAGCACATGGATTTTCCTACCATTGTTATGCTGATGACACTCAACTTCACCTCTCATTTCATCCAGATGATTCCACGGTAGCCACACGAGTCTCAGACTGCCTGGCTGACATCTCTTCTTGGATGAAAGATCATCACTTACAACTCAACCTGGCCAAGACTAAGCTTCTCGTCCTTCCTGCCACTCCATCAGAACAGCACCAGCTTACCATCCAGCTTGGTCCATCAAAGATAACCCCATCGACTTCAGTCAGGAATCTTGGGGTAATCATGGATGATCAGCTGACTTTTAAGGATCACGTTACTAAAACAACTCGGTCATGCAGGTTTGCATTGTACAACATTAGAAAGATCAGACCATTCTTAACAGAACATGCAACACAGCTTCTCGTCCAGGCTCTTGTCATTTCTAGACTGGATTACTGTAATGCTCTTCTGGCTGGTCTCCCAGCCTGTGCCTTCAAACCTCTGCAAATGATCCAGAATGCTGCTGCACGCCTGGTCTTCAATGAGCCCAAGAGAGCACATGTCACACCTCTGCTCATCTCTCTGCACTGGCTCCAGTAGCGGCACGCATTAAGTTCAAGGCACTGGTGCTTGCTTACAGAACAGCCACTAACACAGCACCCATCTACCTCAACCCTCTCTTACAGACTGTTCATCGGTAGCAATCTACCTTCTGCCTATTTGTATTTATTCTCATTAGTCAAATCTGTCCTAGATCATAAGCACTCAAAAAATACTTACATCCAGCAACAGAAGTCTCCTTCGTGGACTGTTCGTAGTCTACTCAATAGAGTTTTGTGATTTTGTATCTTTTATTTATATATCCTATATTGTTACAATCAATATTTGTATAAAATAAAATATAACAAAGTATATAGTTCACAAATTCTACTCCAAGTCTAAGGCACACCCAGTAAGCATCTAACACCGGAGAAGTGGTCTTGAAGAACCAGCATCTGATGAGAACATCCAATCTCATTCTTTTATAGACAGTTGTAGAAGCCCCAACTCTTCTGATATCATCATTAGCTTGGAAAACCCCTCCATTAACTGTCTATATAAAGCCACCTGTTCCTTTGCTCTTCGTCTTCGAGCTCTCTGGCGTTGTCTCTTTCTTCGCTCCGTCTGTAACAGAACATTCCTTATCTGATGGAACTGCAATTCCTTTATCAAAGGTAATAAACATTATTCTTTCTAATACAATGTTTTTTCTCTCTACTCTAACCCAATAAAATACTACAACAAACATTACATTTGTTTTCTTTGTTCTTTTTCCTTCAATGGTTATACAATACAAAAGCAATAAAGCATATATGTTCTATTTCTACTTAATAGGTTACAATATTTTTGGTTACATTTTGGAATACACTTTACAGTATATCACAGTTGTTTGGGTTACACATGGTATAAAGGTAGGATAATTGCATTTTCTTCATTCACACAACAAGACCTAAATCCCCTCCAGAAGTCTGCGGTCTGAAAACGATCGGCGCCTCGTTGTTCCTTCACAGAGAGGCATGAGATCCATCTCAAGGACATTTTCTTTTACCGTTCCCTGCTGGTGGAACGATCTTCCTGTTTCCATCAGGACGGCTTGATCAATTTCACAATTCAAAAAACAGCTGAAGACCCACCTCTTCCATTTCTGAAAGAAAAAAAAACTTTCTACCTCTCTTTTTCTTTTCTAATGTTCTCTATATACTTGCTTATACTATCTTGAGGTTGTATCTGAAACTTTGTATTACTAGCACTTCTCGTGAATATTGCTTACCTCAATTGTAAGTCGCTTTGGATAAAAGCGTCTGCCAAATGAATAAATGTAAATGTATTTTCCATCACTCTTGAAATGACCTGTACACTAAATAATCTAACCCTCATACTAACATAACAATAGCAGTCTATTTATTTAGTGGTATTTTTGAAGTCAGTATGTATATTATTGACGTAATTTAGTGGTAGAGGGAGCTGTGCTTTTACGTGTACAGTCAGACAAAACAACTTCACAGTTATCCAAGACGAGAGTGCACGTACAGTTGTGGGAAACGATGTTTGGCAGGTCCATTATTCGGTGCGAATGTTCGTCATGATAACATTCAAGAACAAAAACAATAGATTCTTACGAAGCCCTTCACATAGAATGTGAACATTCACGCCCAAAATGCGAAGGTTTTTTTTCGTGTAGTGCGACGAATCTTTCCCAATTCGCAAGGCGAAGAAACGGATCATCCAATAAGAATCAAGCATTACGTCACGCGCCTAGTGCCACTGCTGTTACACAAAATGACAACGCGGTGGCGCTAAAAGCTCAGAAAGCTGTAGAGAGCATATACACCAAAGTAGAGGACGTTCAACATATAGAGAATGGATGTCGAGTTGTTACTGTCGTTGGTCTCAGAACAGAGAGAACTTTTTGACAAAAGTCACAGCGACTACAAAAACCAGGACAAAAAAGAAGTTCTGTGGCAAAAAAAATCGCAGATAAGATGGGCATTGATGGAAAACCAAACAGTAAGCGTTTCTTTTTCTCAGCAGCCAAAGAAGCCTGAATAGTGGTTGATTTGCGGGCGTCAAATAGAAGAAAGCAAACATTCGTTTCGCTCTTGATATGAAAGCTTGGTTCTTCTGGCATTCGTTTCGCTTTTTCGCATCACCCGCAATGTGAATGGGCCTTTAAAGATGTGGTGCGACGCGTCTGTGGAGTGCACGTACAGTTATGTGAACCAAGGTGTTCGCATAGGAAACGATGTGTTCAGTAATTAAAGAGCGTTTCTGTTTGGTTTGTGACACCCTTTACGGGAAACGCTGGTGCAAGGATGCTCACAGCACCTTACCGCGCTTCGCACCAGAACTGTTTTCGGAATGGAAACTTACAAATTCCTCACGGTTCCGGTTCTTTAAAAAAAAACAGAACCGGTTCTGAATAAGAACCTTTAGGTCATAAATGCATGAATGACCTTTTCTGTGTCAGCAACACAAATTAATATTTGAGAGATGATTTTCAAATGACAGGTTGCTGTCTAATATAATGCCTAGTTCTTTAACTGTGTTTGCTGGTGTAACAGTGGAGCCTTCAATTTGCAAGTTATAATCTGAAATATTCTTCTTATGTGTCTTTGATCCAATAAGTAATATTTCTGTTTTATTGGAATTTAAAAGAAGAAAATTACTAGTCATCCAATGTTTTATATCTTGGATGCACTCTGTCAATTTGGATAGTTGAGAGGATTCATCTGGTCTTGATGAGATATATAGCTGAGTATCATCTGCATAACAGTGAAAACCAATTCCATGTTTTCTAATAGTATTGCCAAGGAGCAGCATGTATATGGAGAATAGTAAGGGTCCTAAAACTGATCCTTGAGATAATCCATAATTTACGTGAATACCACTGTAATGCCTTGTCCCTGAATACCGATATAGTTCTGTAAGCGATCTAAAAGTATGTCATGGTCTACAGCAGGGTTCCTCAAATCTTACCCTGGAGGTCCAGAGCACTGCAGAGTTCGGCTCCAACCCCATCAAACTTGCCTACATGTGGTTTGATTGGGCTTGGAGATAAACTCTCCAGTGCTCCGGACCTCCAGGCTAAGATTTGAATTTGACTGGTCTACAGTATCGAACACAGCACTAAGGTCAAGCAAGACTATGAGTTAAATGTTGCCTTTATCTGATGCTTTAGACCCCTTTGCGCCAATACAAAAACTAGCACAGAGTCAGCTAATGAGTTTAAAATATCCTCTTGCTGTGTTGTTGAGTGCCAGAATCGACCAATTACAGGCTCTAATCTGATATTTTGTGATGAAAGTCTTGGCTTTTTTGTAAGTTTGATATGGTTATTCAATTATTCTTTGCTGGCAGTAGGGTTGACACCAGTCCCTTAAAATACGGAATCGTCACGTATTTGAGAATGAAATAGTGCGTCTCGTTTTGAATCAATACGGTACGGGATTTGTCCCGTATTTCCGAGTTGTCTAATCAATATCCCATGCAAATCATCCCACCCACATTCTGTGAAGAAGACTCATCTTCTGACATCGTTGGTTTGATTGGTTCATTTAATACCATCAGGTTAAGGGCCAATCAGAGTTAGAGGAGGGCGGGTCTCTTGACAGAGAGTCGATTTTAAACAATGGCAGAAGCCGCTCCAGATACCCCGCATTCCTCTCTGAAAGTTTCAGAGCTAAAAATGAAGGCAGATGCAAAAGAACCGAAAAGAATTGGATGAATTAAATACTTGTCTGAAAAGTGTAAACGGTGCAACTTGTCAACGGGTCAGGCCCGGCGCCAGGCCAGTAATAACAGGGGGGCATTCATATTCTGAGGGGGGGAAACCAATGAAAAACTCAAACTTGCCAGGTAAAAGAAATACCATTTATAAACCTTATTTTCACAAATTAATGCATTCATATCAGAAAACAACTGTAATTGTACACCTAAAAACGAACACATATTTAATCATCAAAACAATTGGGTAACGCTTTTGGCCCGCAATGTACTGCATAATTAAACAGAATTTACAGCGTAACTAATTGTAACAATAATGTACCTAAACAGTACATACAGAACAAGATGCATATAATCAAGCCCGGCTGTTTAGCCATCAGCAATCACCGCATTCATCCTATCAGCTCAATTGAGCTCTCGGATGAACAAGCCGGAGCTGTACAGCCTCTACGCCTCGCTCCAGGCGGAGGCTCCTTATCCTAGGTCGACCCCACTGCCGAGAGCCGCCGACAAGCCAGGTCTAGCACGCGGCTCCCCATACTCTCCAGAAGCAAGCGTCCAGCAGTTTATCCCCCCTGTTGCTTCCTGAACCCAGCTAAACACATTTGGTGACTTTAAATGCAGTCTTTGAGCCAAAAACTCATTACTCCACATCAATGGCTTATACACAGGGGTACAGCCAATTTGTAACAGATAAAAGGTTCTTCCAAAACTGTTGCAACAAAGATGGAAACAAAATTCCTTACAATGCCATTTGTAGAAATGCAATTTAAATGTTTAAGTTCATTGGTGTTGGGTGATGAGTTCTTTGCTCAAAGTTTGCATTTAAAATGACACCAAAAGCTGTTCAGCTAGGTTCAGGACTTGGCTTAATGCAGACCAGTCAATTTCTTCCACACTGACTGAATCAATTATTTCTTTCTGAACCTTGTCTCATACAAAGGGGCATTGTCATTGTGGAATAGAAAAGGGCTCTTCCCAAACTGTTGCTATTAAATTAGAAGCACACAATTCCATAGAATATCCTGATATGCTGCAGCATTTATGATTTGTATTCATAAAAATTACTTAAGTCATCAAACCTGTTTATTACATAGGGTGACGTAATACTTTTGGCAATATAGTGTATTTCTAGCTATGTGAATATATAGTAACTAATGATTAGTTAAGCATTAAGTAATGTTTGTTAAGGATTTACTAATAAAAGTTATGCCGAAGTGTTGCCGAAAGGTTATATAAATACGTATTATTTGTACTTATATATAGAGTAATAGATATTTTAGAGCACCCTACCCTAAACCTATCATGAATTATAAAAAAAAAAATCACAGGTTTTTCCATATGCTTTCCTTTTTTATATGTGTTGTTAATGTCTGTACAGCAAGCATATACGTTTTATAGATCAATCGTAAGCATTTATAAATGATGACTAGTTTCAACTTTAGAATGGGTACTGCAAACACATTAACTAATAATTAATAAATGATTTGTAATGATTTGTCTAAATAGTAGAAGTATGTTTACACACCACAATAAACAAAACTCAAATGTGTAACCTAAACAGCTTGGTTGTGAGTTTATGAATAATTTGCTAACATGAATAATCCATGAAGTAACTGAAATCACCAGTAATATTTTAACAACCTTAATAAATGTAAACATGTGCCTTAGATAATTTAAAAATGAAAGTTTACTGACATTTGTAAGCATTCATACATACATTAACAAACAAGCTGTTATTAGTCATTTGTAGTTTTTTACTTTTAGTTTTTTTAGGGGTTTTTTTTGTAGTTCATTACGGGAATTGAAAAGGTAATAACATTTGAAAGAATTTTAATGTACATTAACTAATGAGCTGTTAGTTATTAAGTAATGTTCAATTAAACCATTAGTAATCATGAACCAGAACGTTATCTCATATTGCTAGTTATGTGAATATATAGTAACTAATGATTAGTTAAGCATTAAATAATATTTGTTAATGACTTACTAATGGAAGTTATTATAAAGTGTTACCAATCTGAAAGCGGCATTAATTAACTTTTGCTCACAGGTTATCCCATGTGGTTGATAAGCGCAATTGTCTTTTACCAATGTTGCAAATAATGTCGGTGTATAAGTTTTCCCATAAGCAGCGCAAAACATGTGAATTTGTTTACTAAGCTGATGGAACTGGCGCATACAGAAACGTTTGGAAACCATATCGCACTCTTCCGCAGGCAGGGGATGGGTGGGGCTGAGTGTACCGACCTGACCACAGAACTTGCAGAGTGTGGTTTTGCCGCTAGGAGGCTGCTCAGGTAGCAGCGCCAGTAAAAAAAAGTTGTTCTACCACTGAAATAATTGTAGAGACATTATTTTAAGGTCGAAAAACTACATTGTGCTGCTTTAAGACAAAACTTTTTATTAACTTTTTATTTTCTAATTAAAAAAATAATAAAAAAAAGACTAGGCTACAGGATGGAACATATATTTTTTTCTTCACGTTGTGGTTTAGGGCTTCCATATCTATGCATTTGGAATTGAAGTTAAAATCATGAATTCTAATCAGGTAAATCATGTGAAGAATATAATAGAGCAAAAGTGATTGGAGACATTCTGTGTGATTTTAAGATGAGACCAAGCTGAAGTTGTGGAACGTGAGCAGCACTAAGAATGTTCTTCAGCTTCCCAGCATCTTCCATCATCTGCCACACCTGCTTGCCAAGGACACCAGCCTTCAGCCAGCTGTGCACATCGGCCAGGGCCGCACTGGAGGTCAGTGTGTGTGTGTGTGTGTGTGTGTGCATGCGCGTGTGGTCTTGGTAAACTCTACAGTAGGGGTGGGGAACCCTGATCCTGGAGGGCCACTGCCCTGCAGAGTTCAGCTCCAACCACCTCCAACACACATCTGCCTTGAAGTTTCTAGTGATCCTGAAGACCTTGATTAGTATGTTCAGGTGTGTTTGATTACGGTTGGAGCTAAACTCTGCAGGACAGTGGCCCTCCGTGGACCAGGATTCCCCACCCCTGCCTTACAGTGACTGTTTACATAGACAGCAGTAATCTAATGACACTGTAAAAAATAATCATGGCCTCAGTAAATATGGCTTAATAAAAATAGCTGATTTTGCAAAAAATTTAGTTTTGCACATTACTTACTTCTTGTTATAAATGTTACAAAATATATTGAGTTTGCGGTAAATGAGTAAACACAACAAGGAAAATTTAATAAGTCTACATGAATCTGTTGATAAGTCAATTTGCCACAATATTTTAAGATTTGGTGAGATCATGTGACACAGAACTGACAGGATTTTAAGAGTGCTGGCGGCCATTTTCTGAAAATTCTCTTCTCAGATGATAAGGGTGAGTAAACTAAACTTGAATGTTTTATAAAGTAAATAATATCAAATATTGTTGTGACGCACGTTTCTTAGTGTTTTAAATAAGCTAGTTTCCTATATATGAAATGTACATGTACATGTTTAACCGTGTGTGCATGATGGCAGCTCCAACTTTTGCGAAAATAAATTTTATTTTGTAATGTTGTTTTTATAAGATTGATGTTAAATAATCGTGATTGGCAACTTTTATGATGGCATGAGCTTGTGAGTGTGAGCTTTCACAGAGCATTTGATTGGTTGTACTGAACAAATACGCCCTTCACTGAACAAGCTGGTGTTTTGAGTCTGAACGTGCAATTTCTCTCATTCGTAAACAAACTAAATGAGCTGGTACTACTCGTTTGTTAACGAAATGAGAGAAGCTGTCGTTTAACAAGTAAAGAAATGGATGCAAAGCAAATACCCTTTTGGGAACTTACCACGGTATATTGAGTAAACGTGTAGTAATTATGTTTTTGGTGTACACATACACATTTTTCAAACGTTGCCACAGTTCTTCTGGACTTTCTCTTAGTTTTGTTCTTCAAGTAAGATGTATGTTTATATACATTAATATCATATTGATTTATTTCAGGACAGTAATGGAGAAGTGAACCGAGATTTTGGCACATGGCACAGCACACAGTGAAGATTCTCACCAGAGTTGGATGTACAGAGATCATATACCAGAAATATCACACAAGCAACACATACAACATTACAAAGATTAAAACTCATACTCAACACATAACTCTCAGAAAAGGTGCACAGAAATATTTATTGAAGCCTATGTTAAGGAATGTTTATATGTTTTTTAAGATATGTTTAAGATACTGTATTTTGCATTCAGTGAATAAATACACATTTATTTTTTTCCTAGTTGTCTGTTATTTCTGTATTTTGGGTATTAAACATATTAATCTAAATTAGCTTAAATTTTATAATGAGGGTAAACTAGAATTGTATGGTAGAAATAACAAAAATGTGTAAAAACATCTTAAAATATTGAGTCACACCAACCAAAAAATATAAGCAAAATCCCTTGCTGGGAATAGGGTTAGGGTTACTCAAACAATTTGGCAATGCCTACTAAAGAATTTTAGGTAATGCTGCTTCAAATTTCATGTAGAACTGTCTTAGAAAATTGGTCGCAAAAATGATGCACTTTATTTTAAAGTAACTTCAGCGTAAAATGTTTTTCAGTGTTCTGACCTTAGGCTAAGACAATATTCTGATTAAGGTGTTTACATGAGTTTCTTATAGAATATTCCTTTCATGTTCTAGTTTTACATGTTCTATAACAGTGGTCACCAACCTTTTTATGCTCCAATTTGTGATGGTACCATCATAGAATAAACCCATTCATGCCTTCCAGCATGCATTTTTTCATGAATAAAGTATGCAGATTAACTGTCCTACTGTTAGCACAGGAGATGACAGACAGGCAACATCCAGAAATGTTAGTTTTTATTGACAGGTGAGTGTTTATTGAATGGATACAAGCAATGATTCAGGTAAGATTCGCTTAATAGGACTAGGTGTTATAATCCCAATATTTCAGCACTGTTTAATTTCCCAATTAGGCATTTCCCACGCTTTAAGCGTGACAGAGGAGCAGTCAAGAATATGGTCAAGGGAAGGAGGTCAGAGGCTTTAATAGGTTAATAATCTATACATCCTCTGTGTTTTGGGGAAATAAGATTATAAATACGTAATATATTATATTTACCTTTCCTTGATATTATGCGTGAGCCATCTCATGAGTGTGTCCGATCCCACCTTCTTCACATCTAATATCCTGGGTAAAAACTTAGAGTTTCCAACAATGCAAAATATCATCAGTTATGTACCTCAGCCTCATTGGGCGTTTCGACCACAAGACACCCTCAGCCAAGGGAGGCCCAGCCCAGGCTGATTAGACCTGAGTGTGTGTTGCAATGTTGCATGGTCATTGGCAGCACCTACTGTGTCTATCCGCTTCAACCGCAGCCAGTGGCTTCTTCTTTCAGTGACTTTAGATAGTTCTTGACTATACTCTGCTGGACCTCTGATTAATGGCTGCAGCTTCAACAACTTACTTTTTTTTTTAATTCAGCCTCATTGGCTTTGGCTCATTTTCTGAACAAAATTTCGCACTGTACACCCCCCTACACATTTATATTACATACAGGATGTTCGGGTCCACTGGACCCGGGGCTAATAAAATTGTGGAAGTTGTAGGTTCTACATACATTCACTCTGTCCTCTTCCTGTCTGGGCCTGCTTTTAGTATGTTGTGTGTGTGTGTGTGTGTGTGTGTGTGTGTGTGTGTGTGAGAGTGTGAGTGTAAGCGTGAATGTTCTGTATATGTCCCTGCACTTCCTGCGAAAAATAGGTAGCACGTTAATTCATAAATGTGATATAGCAAAGGTGAAGGGCAAATATTAACCATATATGCTGTTTATATTGCTTGTAATTGGGATGAGGTAAACAAAGTATTTTAACATATGTTTTAACATATGTGCGTTGAATTAAAAACCCAAAACTTCAGCGGGTCCACCAGACCCACAAACACTGGCTGAGTAACAAAAATATGAACATTACGCAAGGGTTAATGGCCTCTTCCCAGTACAGTCAACTCAACTTTGATGACCGTCCTGCAGGAGTTAGACCAAAGAACCATGTCCAGCCGCAGATTGGTTGCTGTAATTTCCAAGGGGAAAGTAAGCCTGTGGTTTAAGTCAACTCCCATTACCCAATCCCTGGCTATAGTCAGCAGGCCTGAGGCTGGGGATAAGGGCTTGGACCACTTTTTCTGACCATCCCGAATGAAGGGATGCCTTTTTAGCAAGTTAGCCGGGGCGTTTTGGGGATGGCATTTGCTGCCACTCTCTTGGTCTCTAGTGCTGAAGCCAAGCACCTTAGTCATTGATTGTGGCACCATGTGTATCTTCCCTGTGTCTAGCTCTTCTTACAACCCACTAGTATATGTTTAAGGTTTGCTGCACACAGGTGGCAGGCTGGATCTTCTCCACACCATACATGCAAATTTGTGAGGGCAGAACATCATATGTGGCTCTGACGATGAAACTTTGTCTTCCGTTCAATGCCTTCCCACCTCATCGGCCTTGCTGGGCTTGAGACACTGCTCTGGCGCATTTACTTGTTTCCTCTTGACGTTCCTCCTCCACCACCAGATGACGCTGTTCCTTTGGTGTAGCTTTTTGCCATGTTGGACTTGTACTAAAATGTCCCTGTGTCTGAGGGCTGCCTTCGCTACCACTGTTACTGGGTTCCATTTCCTCCCTGTTGATAATGATGGAGCAGCACCTCTTACACCTGGATTGTGTGATTCTTTGAGCATCATCTCCAGCCATGTTTTGGTGCATTTATACTCTTCCACAAGGCTTGAAATGGGAAGAGAGAGAGAGATCCATTCCCATATAGCCCTATATTGCTAAGGCATCTTGCTAGCCCAAACCATTTCCTCACTTGTGTACTCGCCAATCTCTCCAGCAGCTTGGTATGAGATAACGTGAGCTCATACATTGAAATTGGCCACATCAGGAATAGCAACACGCCGAATTGGAAGCACCAGAGTTTCAGCTTCCCAGCAAGAGGTGTTTTATTGATTTTCTTGACTCCGCTGACTGTCTGAAGTTGTTTCACCTGTTTGGCGTCTTTAAGGTCTGTGGTGTACCATTGTCTAAGACTTTGATGGGCTTGTCTGTGACTGTTGGTATAGGCTCACATTTAATACAGAACCTATCGTTGGTAAGCCGGCCATTGACAATGGGAATGTGTTCCTAAAGAAAATTCAACAACCTCATAGAACTAACTAAAAGCCCAGCAATCTGATCAAACTGGACCCAACATTCAAATGGTCACCAAAATGTGAATCTGAATTTATTAGTGAAATTAACTCAAAAGAGACTTCCGACCAAATCAAAAGATTTCAAACAACACAGTTTACGACTAGCAAAACTGACATAAATACTGCAGCTCATCAAATAAATCATATCTACGAAAAGTGTATTGTTCAAGCTAACCTACTACATAAAAACAAGAAAACTAAACTAAAATCTGGTGACGAAATCTGGTTTGACAAAGAATGCAAAATGAAAAGAAAACAACTCCGGCAGCTCTCCAACCTAAAACACAGAGAGCCACACAAACCAAAACTTAGACAAAATTATTGCGAAGCACTTAGGGATTACAAAAATACAATCTACAGCAAAAAACAACATTACCATAACCACACTCTTAATGAAATCCAAGACTCTATTAATAACAATCAATTCTGGGAAAAATGGAATAGTCTAAACAAACAACAAAGTCAGGATTTACCCATACAAAATGGAGAATTATGGAAGAATTTAAAAACCTGTTTAGAGAAATCTCCACAGATAGTCTTACAGCTGATCAGAAAAACCTGCAAAATAAACTAAACCAGTTAGAATCGATAATTAAAAAGAGCCAAAATTATGGAGTGAAAACAATATCAAAACCTCCTACAAATGCACGTGAGAGATCCACACACGCGCACACGAATCTACAAATGCACGCGAGAGATCTACACACGCGCACACGAATCCACAAATGCACGCGAGAGATCCACACACAATCCACAAATGCACACGAGAGATCCACACACAATCCACAAATGCACGCGAGAGATCCACACACACGCACACAATCCACAAATGCACGCGAGCGATCCACACACGAGAATCCAGACAAAAGCAATAAGTGCATTGTATCTTTGCTTACCGTATGCACAAGTTTTGCCTTAAGAACGTCCGTGAATATAAGCTTTTGTATTTGTGGAATCGTTTGAGACTGTCATTCCGCAGCTTAAACTCACAAATGCGCACACGCCTATCTGTACCTATTACCTTCAAAGATGTCATGTGGAGTCTTCACGCTGTCCTCAGGAAGGCGCTAATGGACTTCAAGTGCACAATGTGTTACGTTTCACTAAAAATCACTGAAATGTATGTATGTGTATAGATATCTTTATGCCCAGGTATTAAATAATAAAGTTTCTGAAAAAGTACATAAAAACAACACCACAAGCTGTTATTAAGGCCAAAGGAGGCCATGCAAAATATTATTTTTTTATGATGTGAATAATGATTATTTGTTTTAGTTTGTTATTTGCAGAATACATGATAATAACATTTTTAGTTTTAAGCAAGTTTTAGACAGTCTCAAAAGTCCACAAATACAAAAGCTTATATTCACGGACGTTCTTAAGGCAAAACTTGTGCATACTGTAAGCTAAGATACAATGCACTTATTGCCTTTGTCTGGATTCTCGTGTGTGGATTGTGTGCGTGTATGGATCTCTTGCGTGCATTTGTGGATTGTGTGCGTGTGTGGATAGCCAAGTACATGAATTGCTCGCGTGCATTTGTGGATTATGTGCGGATCTCTCGCGTGCATTTGTGAATTCGTGTGCGCGTGTGTGGATCTCTCTCGTGCATTTGTGGATTCGTGTGCGTGTGTGTGGGTTTCTCTCGTGCATTTGTAGGAGGTTTTGATATTGTTTTCACTCCATACAAAATCCTTTAGACTATCCGATTAGTTTGAAAGAATTAAATGAAGCACTAAACAAACTAAAACCCAGGAAGGCATGAGGTTTAGACAAAATCAAAACAGAAATGTTGAAGCACAGCCCCACAGCAGGAGGCTCTCTTAAAACTATTTAATTTGGTTTTACAATCTGGACCCTTTCCTGAAACGCGAAATACAGGCTTAATTCAGCCACTTTACAAAAGCGGAGATAAACTGGACCCCAATAACTACAGAGGCATTTGTGTGAACAGTAACCTGGGGAAGACTTTCTGAGAGTCCTGAACCCTCGAATTCAGGCCTTCCTTACCAAACACAATGTCTTAAGTAAAAGTCAGATCGGATTCCTACAACACTGCACCACCGACCACATCTTCACACTGCAGACATTAGTCAATGAACACGTCCATCAGAAAAACAAAGGCAATATTTATGTTTTGTTGACTTTAAAAAAGCTTTTGATTCGATATGGCATGATGGACTGTATTACAAAATTCTTCAATCAGGCATAGGAAGAAAAATATATGATCATCATTAAATCCATGTACTGTACACTGAAAACAAATGCGGAGTTAGAATTGGCATTAAAAGAACAGTACTTTTCGCTTAGGGGCGCGGGGTAAGACAGGGGTGCAACTTAAGCCCAACTCTGTTTAATTTATATATTAATGAGTTAGCCGTGTTACTGGAACAATCTACAACATCCGGTCTCACGTTAAACAACTCAGAGGTGAAATGTCTTCTGTATACTGATAATCTGATGCTGCTATCAGATACTGCCGAAGGCTTACAGCAACACTTAAACCTGCTAGAGAAATGCTGTCAAAACTGGGCCCTGACAGTCAATCTGAAAAAAAACTAAAGTTATGATCTTCCAGAAAAAAGCCAGATTACAGGATAACAGATAGGGATGCTCCGATCCGATATTTGTATCGGGTATCGGCGTCGATACTAATAAAATTCTAGATCAGGTATCGGCGACAATTGCCCCGATCTGCTGGCCGATGTAAAAGTTTACAGAGACAACGGCGCTTAAACGCTTTTGCACCACGGCTGTGCTGTGCACAGTGTGTGACATCATACGCTTACAGTGTGTGACATCATACGCTTACAGTGTGTGACATCATACGCTTGCAACGTGCTCTGTACGCAGCGCGGATAAACAAGCAAACATTGGAGGAGACAATAGAAAGAATTCAGAAATTTGGTTTAATAAATAATTTACTAAACTTGGGAATACATTGTTTGTTATTTTGTTTTACAGGGTTAGGAAATCATTGTTTAAGTCGAGCCTTATGTCTTGCAAAGTAGGGATGCACCAAATGTTCACAACCGAAAATATTAGGCCGAAAATAGCAAAATAAGCATGTTCGTGGAATAAGTGGAATATGGCCAAATACATTTGACCAAACCTGACGTCTGATGTGATGAAGAAGCAACCAGTGCGGAGAGAGAGATGCGCACGCTTTATTATTGCAGCAAACATGTCGGCAGTGTGTATACACATTTTAAAGTGTCAAAGAAAGACACGACAGGCGTACTTTAAGAATGAAAGCGTCTTTACCGGTCGGTAACTTTGGTGTACTTCAGATGGGAGCGAGTAGTCTGACAGTAGCCCCTCTGCTCGCGACATCTTCTGACATCATACAGTGGTCGCATGCACCAGGTCCCTGTACTAAACCACTTGTCAGAGTTTGTTCTGTACATCCTTGCCACGAGTGCGCCTTCTGAGAGGTCTGCTTTGTGGGTGGAGTTTGGAGGAGAGACGTGAACTGAAATGATTGTCTGTCAGCGTCAGTCAGCATTTCTTGCATGGATGTTTTTTCTTTAAATCATTTTGCAGTGTAGGCAAGGGTGTCGAATTGTGTAGGGATGGTACCTATCAATATCCAGGGAACACTAATTTGTCCCTACCAATAATTTCGACCAAACAATTAAACTACATTTATATATAACCACTGATGTCTATCTGTGTCTTTTGTTTTTTACCTATTACTTATTCTATTTAACATTTATTTTTCCAGAAATAATTTAATTGAAATTAAACATCTTATAGAAGCGCTGTTTGTAGATCACAAATGATTAAATCTCGTTCTCTGCAATGAGTTCCGCTTTGCTTTTTTTTGAGTCCCGCCTCTGTAACCCAGGACGCTTTATTAGATTCAACTTTATTGTCATTACACATGTACAAGTACAAGGCAACGAAATGTAGTTTAGGTCTAACCAGAAGTGCAATAAGCAAGTGCAGGATATACAGTTGTGCATAAATACAGAATAAAGCAAACATTATGAAGAATTTACAAGTGGGAATGTACTATGAACATTATATACAGATGGTTATTTACTAAAAACAGAAATTTACTGATGGATATGTACAATATAAATTAGACTATGCAGAACAGTAGTGCAAATGAGTAAAAAGTGTGCATAAATGATGGACAGCAGCTATTAAGTTAAAGTAAACAGTGCAGTAGATGAGTTATTTCAGTATTCAGTACATAGTACTGGAGTGCAAATGATGCTGTATATGTATAATAGTCCAGTAGTGCAAATGATGCAGTATAGTATAAATAGTCCGGTAGAGCAAGTAAACATGTAGTACATGTGTAGACAGTCCAGTCGTGTGCTTGACATGCCTGTAGTGCAATAACAAAACAATATAGCAGCATTAAGTTAGAGGTATATGAGGGGGTTGTGGAATCAGTGGGGGGTAGAGTTCAATAGGCAAACAGCTCTGGGAAAAAAGCTGTTTTTCAGTCTGCTAGTCCTTGTCCGGAGGCATCTGAGGCGCCTGCCGGAGGGCAGGAGAGAAAACAGTCTGTGGGCGGGGTGAGAGGAGTCCTTAAGAATGCTGCGAGCTCGACGCAGACAGTGTTTCCTCTGGATGTCCTCCATGGATGGAAGTGGAGTCCCTGTGATGCGTTGGGCGGTTTTCACCACCCGCTGCAGTGCCTTGCGCTCTGCAACAGAGCAGCTCCCATACCAGGCTGTGACACAGTTGGTTAGGATGCTCTCTACTACGCAGCGGTAGATGTTCACCAGGATAGCTGAAGACAGTTGGTTCTTCTTCAGGGTCCTCAAGAAGAAGAGTCGCTGGTGAGCCTTCTTGACCAGGCTGGAGGTGTTGGTGGTCCAGGACAGGTCCTCCGAAATATGGGTCCTCAGAAACTTGAAGCTGGAGACACGCTCAACAGCCATCCCGTTAATGTGGATGGGGTCATGTGTGCCTCCTCTCTCCTTCCTGAAGTCCACGATGAGCTCCTTTGTCTTGGAGGTGTTAAGGAGCAGGTTGTTGTCTGAGTACCATGTGGCCAGGTGCTGGATCTCCTCCCTGTAGGCAGTCTTATCGTTGTTGCTGATGAGACCAATCACTGTAGTATCGTCTGCAAACTTAATGATGGCATTAGATCCATTCACAGGCCTGCAGTCGAGTGTGAAGAGGGAGTAGAGAAAGGGGCTGTGGTACGCCAGTGTTAAGTGTGATGGTGGTGGAGCAGATGTGGCCTGACCTAACAAGCTGAGGTCTGTTTGTCAGCAAGTCCATAATCCAGTTGCAAATGGAGGTGTTAATACCCAGGTTCCCAAGTTTGGTGATTAACTTGGAAGGGATGACAGTATTGAATGCAGAGCTGAAGTCAACAAACAGCATTCGTGCATAAGTGTTTTTATTGTCCAAGTGTGAGAGCACAGAGTGCAGTGCTATGGAGACGGGATCTTCTGTGCTCCTATTGCTGCGGTAGGCAAACTGGTATGGGTCCAGTGTGGACGGAAGGGAGTCCTTTAGGTGAGCCAGGACCAGCCGCTCAAAGCACTTCATAACAATAGGTGTGAGTGCTACAGGGCGGTAGTCATTCAGGCACGTTGGGCTAGAGTGTTTCGGCACTGGCACAATGGAGGTGGATTTAAAGCATGCTGGCACAGCTGCTTGGGCAAGGGACAGGTTGAAAATATCCGTAAAGACTCCAGCGAGTTGCTCTGCACATGCCCTAAGTACACGACCGGGGATGCCATCTGGTCCAGCAGCCTTTCGTGCGTTGATCCGGCTCAGTGCCGTGTAGACATCTGAGGAGGTGAGTGTGATGGTCAGGTGGTCATCTAAGGGTGTGAGCTTGGTGGCAGTTTCCTTATTGTCTCTCTCGAAGCGAGCATAAAAGTCATTAAGCTCGTTTAGGAAGACAGCATCTGTTGCTACGGGGGTGGAGTGGCTGGGTTTGTAGTCGCTGATGGCCTGGATGCCTTGCCACATGCGTCGAGGATCAGAGTTGGAAAAGTGCTCCTCTAGCTTTAGTTTGTAGCAGTGCTTGGCTGTAGTCGCTTTTATGATTGGCTTAGACTTCTCTTTATTTTACAGTCTATGGTTTAAACGAAGCGCCATACATAGCTCTGTCAACACGACGCTATGTGCATGTTTATTCGGCTACTGGTGAGGAAAAAACATTCTTACCAACAGTTTTATTGACAAAATATGGGACAAGTTGCTTCACATAGGCTATTAAGTCAAGGACAGTGTTTTCCCAAAGCATGACAAGCGACTGCTTCATATGCCTTTTTTAGTTAAAAATTCGTATAAATCGTGATGCAAATCATGTTTCTGTGTAATCTAGTTATTAGCTCCTGTTTTCTGTGTGAGGGTTAGGCAACAACATAATGTGAATCATGAACCTAAAGTAAAAACTGGACGTGTGTGCGCGCGGAGCGTGCGTGTGATAGCCTAAAGGACATCTGCTGGCTTAGTTTTTATTTACCTTGCTAGAATTTTCATTGGCAACACAAATCGTAAATAAATAAATAAATTAAATGGACCTGTTGTATATTTGATCCAAGATGATCCAAGATGGCGGCGCGTGCACATCGCGAGGCCCGGGGTCTCTCCAGTTTTTGCATTTATGCAGTGTTTTTCTTGCTCATCTCGGGTCTGTTCGTGCAGAACAGCTGTGCCTTAACATCGTACACCCGGCATGAGCTATTGGATATTGGTTTGCGCATTCCCGGAAGTTTTATCAACAATCTGTGCCTCGTCCCTGAGATCGCCAGAACACCCGATGCTACGCACTCTACACGGCCGGGCGGAAGTGCTCGCCGGCGGCGTCGAGATCGTAAACAAAGGCGGGGGAAGCGCGGAGGGCTAAGAGCTAAGCTAAAGCTAACACCGCACCGGCTCTCTTTACCCAGCATTTTCCTCGCTAATGTACGGTCATTGGTGAACAAAATGGATGAGATTCGACTCCGCATCATCCACAGCAAAATACTTTTGAACTGCAATGTCATGATTTTCACTGAAACATGGCTAAACAGCGGCATACCGGACAATGCTATTGAATTAGCAGGACTCCACACACTTCGGGCAGATAGGACGGCAGATGAATCCGGTAAGACCAGAGGCGGAGGACTGTGCATTTACATTAACAAAGCTTGGTGCACGAACTCTGTTACTGTTGGGAGACACTGCTCAGCTAACCTAGAGTTTCTCATGGTTAAATGTAGACCGTTTTATCTGCCACGGGAGTTCACTTCCACCATTATAACGGCAGCTTACATTCCTCCGGATGCTGATGCCAAGCTTGCTATGAAAGAACTTCATGCGGCCATCAGTAAACAACAGTCTGCTCACCCGGAGGCTGCATTTATTGTTGCGGGAGATTTTAATCATTCAAACTTAAAGTCAGTTCTCCCCAAATTTCACCAGCATGTTTCCTGTCACACCAGAGGAAACAAAACTTTGGACCATGTCTATACAAACATGGCTGAAGCTTACGCAGTGACCCCCCTCCCCCACCTGGGACAGTCAGATCACCTTTCTTTGTTCCTCACCCCCAAGTATTCACCCCTCATCAATCGTGTGAAGCCATCAGTGAGGACCATCAAAGTGTGGCCTGCGGGGGCAGACTCCACACTCCAGGACAGGTTCCAACACACAGACTGGAGTATGTTTGCTTCTCAGGCCACCTGTGGCTTTCATACGGACATAGATAGCTACACCTCCTCTGTACTGGATTACATCAACATCACCATAGACAGTGTTACAACCCAGAAGCAGATCACTACATACCCAAATCAGAAGCCATGGATGAACAAGGAAGTGCGCCTCCTGTTGAAGTCACGCAATACTGCCTTCAGCTCAGGTGATGCACAGGCCTACAGCACTTCCAGGGCAAATCTGAAGAGGGGCATCAAAAAGGCCAAGCACTGCTACAAACTAAAGCTAGAGGAGCACTTTTCCAACTCTGATCCTCGACGCATGTGGCAAGGCATCCAGGCCATCAGCGACTACAAACCCAGCCACTCCACCCCCGTAGCAACAGATGCTGTCTTCCTAAACGAGCTTAATGACTTTTATGCTCGCTTCGAGAGAGACAATAAGGAAACTGCCACCAAGCTCACACTCTTAGATGACCACCCGACCATCACACTCACCTCCTCAGATGTCTACACGGCACTGAGCCGGATCAACGCACGAAAGGCTGCTGGACCAGATGGCATCCCCGGTCGTGTACTTAGGGCATGTGCAGAGCAACTCGCTGGGGTCTTTACGGATATTTTCAACCTGTCCCTCGCCCAAGCAGCTGTGCCAGCATGCTTTAAATCCACCTCCATTGTGCCAGTGCCGAAACACTCTAGCCCAACGTGCCTGAATGACTACCGCCCTGTAGCACTCACACCTATTGTTATGAAGTGCTTTGAGCGGCTGGTCCTGGCTCACCTAAAGGACTCCCTTCCGTCCACACTGGACCCATACCAGTTTGCCTACCGCAGCAATAGGAGCACAGAAGATGCTGTCTCCATAGCACTGCACTCTGTGCTCTCACACTTGGACAATAAAACACTTATGCACGAATGCTGTTTGTTGACTTCAGCTCTGCATTCAATACTGTCATCCCTTCCAAGTTAATCACCAAACTTGGGAACCTGGGCATTAACACCTCTATTTGCAACTGGATTATGGACTTCCTGACAAACAGACCTCAGCTTGTTAGGTCAGGCCACATCTGCTCCACCACCATCACACTTAACACTGGCGTACCACAGGGCTGTGTTCTGAGCCCCTTTCTCTACTCCCTCTTCACACTCGACTGCAGGCCTGTGAATGGATCTAATGCCATCATTAAGTTTGCAGACGATACTACAGTGATTGGTCTCATCAGCAACAACGATGAGACGGCCTACAGGGAGGAGGTCCGGCACCTGGCCACATGGTGCTCAGACAACAACCTGCTCCTTAACACCTCCAAGACAAAGGAGCTCATCGTGGACTTCAGGAAGGAGAGAGGAGGCACACATGACCCCATCCACATTAACGGGATGGCTGTTGAGCGTGTCTCCAGCTTCAAGTTTCTGGGGACCCATATTTCGGAGGACCTGTCCTGGACCACCAACACCTCCAGCCTGGTCAAGAAGGCTCACCAGCGCCTCTTCTTCTTGAGGACCCTGAAGAAGAACCAACTGTCTTCAGCTATCCTGGTGAACTTCTACCGCTGCGCAGTAGAGAGCATCCTAACCAACTGTGTCACAGCCTGGTATGGGAGCTGCTCTGTTGCAGAGCGCAAGGCACTGCAGCGGGTGGTGAAAACCGCCCAACGCATCACAGGGACTCCACTTCCATCCATGGAGGACATCCAGAGGAAATGCTGTCTGCGTCGAGCTCGCAGCATTCTAAAGGACTCCTCTCACCCTGCCCACAGACTGTTTTCTCTCCTGCCCTCCGGCAGGCGCCTCAGATGCCTCCGGACAAGGACTAGCAGACTGAAAAACAGCTTTTTTCCCAGAGCTGTTTGCCTACTGAACTCTACCCCCCACTGATTCCACAACCCCCTCATATACCTCTAACTTAATGCTGCTATATTGTTTTGTTATTGCACTACAGGCCTGTCAAGCACACGACTGGACTGTCTACACATGTACTACATGTTTACTTGCTCTACCGGACTATTTATACTATACTGCATCATTTGCACTACTGGACTATTATACATATACTGCATCATTTGCACTTCAGTACTATGTACTGAATACTGCAATAACTCATCTACTGCACTGTTTACTTTAACTTAATAGCTGCTGTCCATCATTTATGCACACTTTATACTCATTTGCACTACTGTTCTGCATAGTCTAATTTATATTGTACATATCCATCAGTAAATTTCTGTTTTTAGTAAATAACCATCTGTATATAATGTTCATAGTACATTCCCACTTGTAAATTCTTCATAATTTTTGCTTTATTCTGTATTTATGCACAACTGTATATCCTGCACTTGCTTATTGCACTTCTGGTTAGACCTAAACTACATTTCGTTGCCTTGTACTTGTACATGTGTAATGACAATAAAGTTGAATCTAATCTAATCTAATCTAATTTGTTGTTTTTGACTTTGTTGTGTAACAATAAGGTTAAATATAAAAAAACATGTTAAAATATTATATTGTTTAAATAGGCTAAGTCAAGTAAACTGCATTCAACTTTTGTGATATGCGGCTCTGCAGAACTATTTTATTTATGTCCCCACCAATGTCAAAATCAAAATTTTGCCCTTGAGTGTAGGATATTAAAATCCAACAGTTTTCGTTTATTTGTATTTTTGGCTTATAATATTAAAAGACACTTTTTAATGAACTGTTTTGTTGTAGGTGTACAGAGTACATTAGTCAGGCTATTCGAGAAGAGAGAGGGCTCAGTTTTTTGTTTTAATTTACTTGTTTTGCTTAATTTTATTTTAAGTTATACTGTATTATATTTAAAAGCAAAACAAAATATAAAAATACCATTTTGACCATTCAGTTTATGCAATAGTGAAAAATTTGGCTATATAAATAGAAGAATTGCGAGAACCCATGTGTTTTAAGAATTTTCACTTCGAGTAATCCATACAGCTTATCAAGTAATTCAGCACTTTTAACATTTTACCTTTGTATCGGATCGGTACTCGGTATCGGCCAATACTGATTCTCAGGTATCAATATCGGAAACAAAAAAGATGGATCGGAGCATCCCTAATAACAGATACACATTCACTCTGGGAAACACTACATTAGAACACACTTTACACTACGACTATCTATCTTGGCCTAAAAATCAGCACGTCAGGAGGTTTTGGTCTGGCAATGAAGGCACTGAAAGAGAAAACCAGCGAGCGTTTTACGCCATTAAAGGCAAATTTATCCAAACAGATATTCCTGTTACAGTCTGGTGTAAAATCTTTGACCGTGTTATTATGCCTATAGCTCTGTACGGCTGTGAGGTTTGGGGTCCACAGTGTCTGACAGATAACACCAAATGGGATAAACACCCCATAGAATCCCTGCATTAGGCAGATAACAATAAATATCAAAAAATATTCACTTAAATTCTGGACACACCTAAACTCAAATTCCCCGAACACACTACAATATCAGAATAAACCAAATTAGCAAAGAAAGTAAAAAGTCATACTTAGACCACTGGGAAAATGAGAGTAAAAACCAAAGTAAACTAAAATGTTTTTGGGCTCTAAACAGAAAATACAATCTGGCAGATTATCTCTACATTGTTGGTGATGTAAAACAGAGACGGATCCTGACCAAATACAGACTTGGTGATCACAGTCTGGCCATAGAGAAAGGCAGACACAGACAAACATGGCTCCCAAAGGAGGAACGAGTCTGTGCCCACTGTGACACTGGTGAGGTTGAGACAGAGACACACTTTCTCCTTCATTGTGATCAATTTAAAGATGTGATAGAGAAACACTTTGAGAAAATGTCAAAGCTCATGCCAGAGTTTCACAGGTGTTCAGAAACAGAGCAAATGCAGATGTTACTGGGGGAGAAGAGACACACATCAGCTGCTGCTAAATTCATCTATCAGCTGCACACCCCCAGAAACAAACTACTGCCTTAATCTGCACATATACACTTTTACTTTTATCACATTATTATGTCTCTGCTTAAAATTTACATTTTATATATAGTCAAATCATTTATATTTCAGTCAATTTGTTTACTTACATATACTTTATTTTATATTTCATTCTATATTTCATTTTTTACTTAGCACCTTATTTTAATTTCACTTAAATGTTTGTACCTATTGTATGTCTTTCGTTATATGTGCAATGCTTTGGCAATATTGTAAGAACATGCAATCATGCCAATAAAGTACTTTGAAACTTAAAACTTGAGTGTTGCAACATCCCAGGGTGTCCCAGGATGACAACAACAGTGGACCATAAATGCAATCTTCTCCTCGTGGAGGCTTCCAATTTGCAGTGTTACTGTAGAGGTACAATGTCTGATATGACCACAGCCTAGAGTTTTTCCTAATGTTGTATGGATGTTTAGAACTTGTTAGCAGGGATTCTTGAGGTGAAGCTTGCAGCGGAGATTAAGGGAAAAGCAATTGCTTGCCGATACGAAGTCAATGAAGGCTTGCGCTGAAACATAGTGTTAGGCAGACATTACTATAACAGTAGCTCTTGTAAGAGGTGCAACTGTAGGCAGAAGTTTAATAGTACTCACTGCTGGGCATGGTGGTCGAACTGGACAGGTTGACAGCAAATATCCTTTAGTCCTACAGTAAAACCAAAGATGTGATTAATTCTTTGTTGTCATTCAGTATTGGAGAGTTGAAAGATATCTTCTTGCATAGGTTAAGGTGCTGGAGGGGTTGCAAAGGTCGTACAGAAAGTAAATTGTTAAGAGATTCTGATGGATCATTGGATTATGTTCTCTAAACCAGTTCATATACTGCAATCTGTTGACAAATGGAAGGATTCAGACCTTGCTGATAAGCAGTGAATATTGCTACAGTTCTGCAGTCAGATCCATTGAGGGGTTACTGACATTGCTGGTTGTTGGTTATGCTGGCAGATGAATGATAACGTGACATAATTGTCTGCTGTGTAGCTTACATATTTCTTTGCTGAACGTTTTGTTTACTCAGCCTTATTCTCAATACATCACAGTATGGGTCACCACTAGATGGCAGGCTTATCCCAAAAACTAAGATGAACATTAGCACTGGCTGTTGAATTGCATTAAATTATCAGTCTGATCATCTGTTAGCACAGCATGAAACAACGTACAGGTAACATACACAATTGTTAATGTTTACTGACAGGTGAGTAATCGAAACAAGTGATGATTCAGGCACGTATTAAGGTCCAGTCTGTTGAGGATACAGTGCCCTCCACCAATATTGGCACCCTTAATAAATATGAACAAAGAAGGCTATAAAATTATTTTAATCTTAATCTTTTATTAAGTAGGGGGAATATCCATATCACATATCTCCTATACATGTTGGCCACAATTTGTAAGAATAACATCTCTGAGTCTTTTCCTTTCAGTCTGATGAGGTTTGAGTCTATTCCTCCATAAAGAATTTTTCCAGATCCTTCTTCAGTTCATAACACTCATTTTCTATAGTGTTCAGATCAGGGAACTAGGATGGCTATGGCAGGATCTTGATTTTGTGTTCAGTGACCTATTTTTTGTTGATTTGTTTGTTTTGAACCAATATGCTGATGGAAGATCTAACCACGACCCATTATAATATTTTTAGCAGAGCAAGTCAGGTTTTGATTTTGTTATCTGTTGGCATTTGATATAATCCATGATGTCATGCATCTAAACAAGATGTCCAGAACCTCTTGTATAAAAGTAGGTCCACAATAATGAATATCTGGCGATATCTTTGTTACACCCTGCATTTCTGAGCATTCTTATTGTTGGATTATCATGTATGACCTTTGGATTGTATTTTATTTTCTTCTGAACCTGCGCTCCCTGCCCTGCCCGGACCATTGCCTATGAGTTTGTCTGTAAATGTTTGCTGCCAGCCCAGGGGCCTGATGTATAAACGAGGCGTACACACAAAATGGGCATAAAAATATACGTACGCAATTTTCCACGCACATATCAGGATTTATAAAAAATAAACTTACGGATGCTCTAGACCATGCGTATGCACTCTTTTAGAAGAGCATGTGATTTGGCGATACCAAATGTCCAAGCAATAAACTATAAAAATGAATAATTCCTCTTTTATTTAGCCTATTACACCACCCAATTGATTACATTGCAATTACATGTAGGTAATTAATCAAATTATATTTCATATTTATCCAGGTTTTAAATGATTTTTTATTTCAATAAATTGGCTATTAAAAGGTATGTGTGTGTGTGTGTGTGCATGCAGTGAATATCGTGACAATGGATGTGCTAGTAGTGTTAAAGGACCATGATGCTATTTCCTGGCCAGCGATGCTAATAAACCAAGTTACGTTCCCTAGAGCAGTGTTTCTCAACCCTGGTTTTCGAGGACCCCTTCCCAAAATGTTTAAGATGTCTCCCTATATAAAACACCTGATTCAACTCATCAGCTAGTTAGTGTGTAAATTGGGGAGACTAATAATCAAACAAACTACCTTTGCAGTGTAGGCTGATGAGTTAAATCAGGTGTTTTATATAGGGAGACATCCAAAACATTCTGGGAGGGGGTCCTCGAAGACCAGAGAAACACTGCCCTAGAGCCATGCTGTTGGATCTGTGTGCTGAATTTTGAACTGAAACGACATCAAGTCTTTATGCAGAAGTTAATCAAAAATTATATGAATGTAATATGTGTAGTGGGTGTGCTTGCTCAATTTTCCTCTGGCATGCTAGGCTTTAATGACAGCGAGGTGCACTGCAGATCATGTTATGAAAAAATACTTTGTTAGAACAATGATCAATATTGCGCACTTTCTTCTATGTTATGGAGTCCTTTGTCCGGTTTAAATAGGTACAATGATAATAGCTTACTGTTCAACCACAGCTGCACAGAGGTTGATGTCGTGTGAAGGCAACTATACAACATTATTAGCACTGTATTTGAAAGATACAACTTGAAGAAAACGATAAGAGTTGCATGTTTCCTTTTTAAAATACTCTGTCAGTGATGCAAGAAGTTAGAACATTTTATTTATACTGCAATAGATATAGGCCTATCTGTTTCCACTAAAAGCTTTTTATCAGCAAAACTGGATAAATTTAATTTGATTTGTATTTTTCAAAACATTTGAAATACTATTTGGAGGGGGAAGAATGCGATTAACTCTATTTATCTATTTCTATTTATCTAACAGTTTTGTTTTAATGGAAATTTTGCTACTGCATATTTAATCTAAAACATAACAATGATATTGGATGATTTTTAGCAATGTAATATGTATGGCACATGCATAGTAAAACTAGGTGTTGTAAACTCCATATATGGTCATTTAAAGGAGGAGACGGGTTAGAGATGCACGTACGCACAATCTTCCTCTAAGTGGTATTTATAAAGCGTTTTGTGCGCAGATTCTGGCATAGCTTTTGTGCATATTTGAACTTTTAGTATGAAAACTACGGAGAGTTTTATACATGAGGCCCCTGATCTTTGCCTGCTTTTTAACTGTATATTAAAGCTGCATTTAGATCCAAAACCCTTCAAGTCTCGGAGCAATTCGTAACAGAAGACTTTGCCCATATGGATCTAGCAGCCGGACCCGAGCACAGGAATATTTCAGGAGGTATTTACGGTAATCCTTTAAGAAAATAAATTGATTCGCTTTAAAAGACCTTTGTTAAGACCACAGAGCCGTGTCGAACAGTTCTTTGATCGATGGATGCACTTTCTGGAGCTTCAAAAAGTAAACACCCATTCACTCCCATTCAACTGCTTGGAAGTAAAATGATATGTGGGATTATAACTGACTGCATTATGCTTCAAGAAGAAAACCATATTCTGTTAGGATGCCTTGGGGGTGAGTAAAACATGGGGGAATTTTTATTTGCTAGTGAAATATATAGTCGGCTCTCCCTCAAGTTCTGCCCTGGCCTCCGCCTTCAGCTCAGCATAGGTTTCCTCCTGCCACTCCGCCAGTCCTCCCCCGGTTGCGCCTCCGTGCCACCGCCCTCCTGGACTCCTGTTGTTTTGAGGGTGTCTGGAATCTGCCCTTAAGAGAGGGGGCTATGTCACAGTTACCATCTGGAGTGCTCTTGAGCTCCACTAGAGGGCACTCTTCGTATAACCCGAACTGCCATTATACTCTACATTACCCATTTAAGTCCACTTTCTATTTTGTGAAGCTCAACAATCTTTTGCTGCACATCAGAACTATATTCTTTGGTTTTACCCATTGCGATGAATGGTTAAGGGGGTTTGGGCTTTGTGTTACTTAATATTATTCTCCTGTGCAACAAGTCATGACTGGACAACATCATGTCACCTAGGTGTGCTCAGAAAATGTAAATATTAATGAGGGAATATTTCAGAAATTCTGAAATATTTTACTGAGAATTTCAAGAGGTGCCAGTAATTGTGGCCAGGATGTATTAGAGAGAGAAAAAATCACAAATGTGATATCCCCCCACTTGAAATTGTTTAAATTGAATGAAATGTTGGAATTTTAGAGATTAAAAAAAGATCAAAACAAGAAACCATGCAGATTTATTTTAACAGCCTTCTTTGCTCATATTCACCAAGGGTGCCTATATTAGTGGAAGGCACTGTACACTTGACTTGTAATAGAAATCTTACGCCATCTTACACAACTCAAGATGGCACCGTAAATGGCTGCCTGTGTGGAGCGCTTCAGTTATTTTACTGTTTTTGTTAGTTTGTCCTGTTCTGTGTTTTTCTAATACAATCAGTTTCTCTAGGGATGAACTGCTAAACATTCGGCAGTACATGCCACGCAATATTCAACCGGTTTTCGACTATTCTGATGTTTTGCTGGATATTGTAGTTGGAGGAGTAGCGGCGCTGTTCAAACGCTTTAAGATGCGCAAACGTGGGAAGCGAGCCGGCGCGCTCGTTAAGCTCCGACAACGCAGCTTGAGAACTGCATTGCCAAGCATCCATCTGCCGAATATTCGCTCTCTACCCAACAAAATGGACGAACTTCTTCTGCTTTCATGGAACAGTACGCTACATCTGCCAGGCTTCCAGCTGTTAAGAGTGGATCGCGACACGGAATCAACAGGGAAATCGCATGGGTGTGGGACATGTTTTTACATCAACGAAAGGTGGTGTACAGATGTAACAGCATTAAAGAAGATGTGCTGTCCCGATGTAGAAGTGCTCTTCCTTAACTGTAAACCTGTAACACTTCCGTTCTGCCCCTGTGTGTTTTTGGAATTACCTGTTTTGGCAATAAACCCCTCTTTTTTCCCATCAACCTCTGGGGTGTGCTCTTCCATCTTCCCGCATCTGTGACAAAACCGTTCTACTCGCCGCAAGAGTTTTCCTCGTTTATTCTTGTTAGTGTTTACATTCCACCGCAAGCGCACATGAGCAGGACGCTACAACAGCTGGCTGATCAGATCGCAGACACTGAACAACAACACCCGGACTCGACTATAAACATTCTCTGTGACTTTAATAAAGCAAAACTTACATGTGAACTCCCAAAATTCACCATATTACATGCCCCACCAGAGACAATAATATTTTGGACCATTGCTATACCACAATAAAGAATGCTTATCGCTCTGTCCTCAAAACAGCTTTTTAGGAACTCTGATCACTGCCTGGTTCAACATTTCCAATCTGGCAACATTGATTGCCTCAGACACAAGCAAATCTTTTAAAACTACAATGTGGTGCTCTCAAGTACAACGCTAAATCAAAATAGAAAGTGAAACTTAACTTTGCACTCAGTCAAAAGATTTGCCCAGAAAATAACAGATTTGTGAGACCAAAGACTGTCCGTTAAGTTAAATACAAACAAAATTAATTACATGCTATGTTTAAACACTGCAGAAACATCAGAGCCAGCGGTGAGTTTCAGAAGCACTTGCAGAGGTGAGGCTGCCTTAGTCTGGGTACATGAGCGCTGAGCTCGGGTGATTGTCTGGAACTCACATCTCTAAATTCGTCCAAACTATTTTTTTTAAATATGCTATCTTTATTAATCCACTGCATATTTGAACTTTAAACACATACATTCTCACCTGAAAAACTCTTAAAACTACATTTTGTGACAAAATAGGAGCAATATTGTAAACTTTAGGCAGTTTTACGGCTCCACTGCCGTAACTGTGCAATGCATGTCGGGAAATGTAGTGTCATAAGTCCACACAAGTCACCTCCTGATGCATCCTCGATAAAAGGGGCGGATCAAGGACACATACAGGGATTAAACCATTCTTGTCGAGATGTGAACTTTGAATTGGAATAGTACTTGGGCTGCTGATGACGTTTCACAAGTCCACAAGAACGCATATTGAGAAACGTCCTCCATCTTTATTTGACCACTAAATTAAGTAATGGTAAGGGTAATTCATGTAAATAAGAAAACTATTATATTAAAATCGGTACATAAAATCACAGACATTAGTCCTATTTGAATGGGAATAGTTTTACCGGAGGAGGTTTGAGAAATTTGTGTTTCTCAGACGTACTCTTGTTATTTTAATCCAGTGCGAATCTGCCAAGTCTGTTTATTATCTCACACAATCTCTGTAAAAATTCCAGCACAATTTTCCTACTGTTTTTCAATGAACTCAGTGGTTCTCTGAGAAATCTAATCCCGTTCGAATGCTAATGTCTGTAATTGCTGACAATATCTTATAAAAACGTGTTTCTTTACGTGTTTTGGCCAACTCGAACTGCCGTAAGCTCTTACTAACGCACGTACTTCCTGCATCACATTCATTCATTCTGAGCACTCTGTCTCTGAGTATCTGTTAAACCCTTTCATTCAGCATAATATATATATATATATATATATATATATATTTTATATATATATATATATATATATAAGGGGCAGTTGTAGCCCAGTGGTTAGAGAGTTGGACTCATGACCAGAAGATTGCTGGTTCGATTCTCATGGCTGGCGGGTAACGGCTGAGGTGCCCTTGAGCAAGGCACCTAACCACTTGCTTACTATACAAAATGTACAAATGTATAGTATAGTACAATACAATGTAAGTCGCTTTGGATAAAAGCGTCTGCCAAAAGCATAAATGTAAATGTAAATATATATATACAGTGGCAAGAAAAAGTATGTGAACCTTTTGGAATTTCATGGTTTTCTGAATAAATTTGTCATAAAATGTGATCTGAACTTCATCTAAGTCAAGGGTATAGACAAACATAATGTGTATAAAAATAATAACACACAAAAATTCTGATCTTTCATGTCTTTTTTGAGAACAACCAAAAAAACTAGTGCTTATGGCACAAGTATGTGAACCCTTGAGTTAATGACCTCAAAAACGCTAATTGGAGTCAGGTTTTAGCACACCTGGAGTCTCGTTAAGATAATACGTTTGGAGATGTGGACTACAGCTACTTTGACTGATAAAAACCCCTCACACTTTTGCAGTTTGCTCTGCACAAGAACAACACGCTTATGTGGGCCATGCCTCGGCAAAAAGAGCTTTCAGAGGACCTACGATCAAGAATTGTTGATTTACATAAAGCTGGAAATGATTACAAAGTTATTTCAAAGACTTTAGAAATTCAGCTGTCTACAGTTAGGCAAATAATCTACACTTTGGGACTGTTGCTACTTTACCAAGAGTGGGTGCCCAGTCAAAATGACACCAAGAGCATAATGAAGACTCATCAATGAGGAAAAAAACGACCCCGAATGACAGCCAAAGATTTGAAGACATCATTGGAACTTGCTAACATCTCTGTTCATGAGTCTACAATACGTAAAACACTGAACAAGCAGGGTATCCACGGCAGGACACCACAAAGGAAGCCACTGCTTGCTAAAAGAACATTGCTGCACGCTTGAAGTTTGCAAAAGAGCACATTGACACTCCACAGCTGTATAGGCAAAATGTTTTGTGGACTGATGAAACTAAGATTGAACTATTTGGAAAAAACACACAGCACTACATCTGGCGTAGAAGGGGCACAGCATATCATCATGAAAACATCATCCCAACTGTAAAGTATGGTGGAGGAAACATCATGATTTGGGCCTGCTTTGCTGCATCAGGGCCTGGCCAGCTTGGAATCATTGAGGGCAAGATGAATTCCCAAGTATATCAGACAATTCTTCAGGATAATGTCAGAATGTCTATACGTCAGCTGAAACTGTGTAGAAGGTGGGTGATGCAACAGGACAATGACCCAAAACACTGGAGCAAGTCCACAACAGCATGGCTTCAGAAAAACAAAATCTGCCTTTTGGAGTGGCCAAGTCAGAGCCCAGACCTCAACCCAATAGAGATGCTATGGATTGACTTGAAGAGGACCATACACATGAGACGTCCAAAGAATATGACAGAGCTAAAGCAGTTCTGCCAGGAAGAATGGGCTAAAATTCCTCCTTAAAGATGTGCAGGTCTGATCCACAGCAACAGGAGGCACCTGGTTGAGGTTATTGCTGCCTTGTTGGTCAATCAGTTATTAATTCTAAGGGTTCACTTACTTTTCCACTGCCATTTTGAATGTTGAATGAAGACATGAAAGATCAGAATTTTTGTATACAATGACAAGTTAGGCTATGGTGAGCAGCAGTGCAATGGATATAGAGTAGTGCAAATAAATTATGGACAGAAGCTATCTAAGTAACAGTGCAATGGAAGAAGTTACATATTGCATATTTCAGTTCAAGTTTAGGAGTGCAATAAGCATATGTAAACAGTCGGTACTGTAAATGAACAGTTGGCAGTGCAAATGAGCAGTCTGGTAGTGCAAATTAACATAAATGTTATGTATAGACAGTCCAGAAGTGCAAATAACAAAGTGAAGCCAGTGTGCAGTGATGGGGGAGAGAAGAGTGTAGCAGTATATGAGGGCCAGTGGGATCAGCGAGGGGTAGAGTTCAATAAAGAGACAGCTCTGGTAAAAAAGCTGTTCTTCAGTCTGCTGGTCCTGGTCCAAAGGCACCTGAAATGCCTGCCGGGGGTAGGAGAGAAAACAATCTGTGGGCGGGATGAGAGGAGTCCTTAAGAATGCTGCGAGCTCGACGCAGACACCGTTTCCTCTGGATGTCCTCCATGGCTGGAAGTGGAGTCCCTGTGATGTGCTGGGTGGGTTTCACCACCCGCTGCAATGCCTTGCGCTCTGCAACAGAGCAGCTCCCATGCCAGACTGTGACACAGTTGGTTAGGATGCTTTCTATTGCGCAGCGATAGAAGTTCACCAGAATATCCGAGGACAGCTGATTCTTCTTTAGTGTCCTCAGGAAGAAGAGGCGCTGGTGAGCCTTCTTGACCAGGCTGGAGGTGTTGATAGTCCAGGACAGGTCTTCCGAGATGTGGATCCCCAGGAACCTGAACCTGGAGACACGCTCAACAGCCATCCCATTGATGTGGATGGTGTCATGTGTGCCTCTTGGCAAAATCAAAATCCTCAGCAGTCAATGATGAAGAGGGTGGGATGTCTTGAATAGCTGCCGAGTGTTAGGTGCGCTTTTCACCTTGGTGGTAAAGAATGATGTTTTAGCTGTTGTAACACTAGCAGAAAAACAGAAGAGTAGTGACTGATATTTTTTAAGGTCAACAGGATTCATAGTCTTAGGCCATTTTCTTTCTGCCGCCCTGAGTGTGCTCCGTTGTTCATGGAGGGTATCAGCCAGTCAAGAACAGGAGGGGGTGGCACGAGCTGGTCTGGATGACAGAGGACAAAGGTTGTCTAGACAGGATGTAGGTGTTGAGCATAAGGTGTAAGTGACAGTGGCAGCATCAAGAGATGTGAAGTGTGAGGGAAGAGAGGATGCCACTTTAGCAGAGAGGATGCTAGGAGAGAGAGAGTGGAGGTTACGTCTAAAAAAAGGTGAGCGGTGAGCAGGGAGGTGTTGATGATGTGTGTAAGTGCTGGTGTGAGTGTGCTGGATATGGCCTGTAGGAGATGGGAGGGGATAGGGTCAAGGGGCAGGTGTTGGTCTGGCTGGTGGGGTGTCAATGAGCAGAATAAATAAACAATGCACAAATTATCTCAGCTAACAACAGGCAACAGTCTAGGGTGACAGTAAAAATACAAGGTAAACAAGGCAGAGAGCAGACTTAGACACCACTGCACGGCACCACTGTTTCTTAGTACCATGTCTTTGTGTTCATGTTTCGTGTGGCTGCACGTGGCCTTTGTCTTGATACTTTCCGCCATGTGCTCTCCTGTCGCGTGCCTTGGCCCCGCCCCCTTGTTTCTCCGTCTATCTTCCTGTTAGTGTTTCATGCCTTGCATCTGCATGTTGTAATTATCCCTGTCCCGGTTTTGGTTACGGCTGTCTGCATCTGGGTTCTGTCAGTCTGAGTTAGTTACTATAAGCTTTTTAAAGTAACGTTACAGTTTTATTTATTGGTAAGCCTAATACTTGGGATTTTTAATCTTTACTTTTCTACAGAATTACTTTTTAACGGGTTCCCACGTTTTCACTGCCGTATGTAGTAAGACCTAAGTTATCATGATTTTCACTTTATAATACTGTTCCAAATAATTTCTTAATACTTATATGGTAAGATCAAAGTAATTACTAATAAGTTACAATGGTTTTCACTTTATACTGTTCCAAATCATAAGTATTGTTTTAATACTTATATGGTCTGAGTAATTAGTAATAAGTAATTTTAAATAAAGAGTTTAATAAAGAGTATTTTTACTCTAAAATGTACTGGGTTGTTTTTGACTCATGTTGGGTAAATATTGGACAGAACACACTTCTGGGTTAAAAATTACCCAATGCTGGGTTATTTCCACTCATGGTTCTGAACATTTAAACAAATTTCTGTATGTGTAAATATAGATATTCGTGCCACTCGGTGGCCATGTATCTTCTTTATCATGTCAGCTGCACTGCAACCGTGTGTCATTTAAACTCGTTGAAACTGAGGTTTTCATCCTAAATAGAGTGCTTACTGCAATTTACTATTGGCATAGATTTTGGACACTATACTGGCCTGTATCTAACATGCATTATAGCATGAAAATTGTGCAATGATATCACACTGTTTCTGCTTCAGTTTCGTACAATAACTGGTGCAGGGATTACACAGATATGACCTGCAGGTGTGTGTAACAAACAGCAGGTGAGGCAGTGGATCCAAATGCAGTTAAACAAGGGTTTAATAAAGTAGACAAAATAAAGAACAGAACTCAGGTAATCCATAAAATCATAAGGCGAACACAGGGAACATGACCAAACATTCAACAACGACTTACAACTGACAACAGAAACACATGGGGATACACTGGGGAAAATGAGGTAACAAGAAACACCTGGAAAGATAATGAACAGGGGACCAATGAACAAAAAGGACTACAAAGAACTACATGACACAAGAAACAGGAACTAAGGAATAAAAAACACAACAACCAGGGGAAACACAGACAGGGATCGTGACAGTGTGTGTGCACAAGAATTGTCTAATTACAACACTTATTAGACTGTCTGAAAGTTCACTCAAGTCTAAAAACTAACCAGAGACATGGGCAGGAATAGTGGTTATCCTATCTTTTTTCCAGAGTTTAAAACTGTCATGGTCTCTGGTAATTTGCATGTTAACCACAGGCCCAGCAGGGCGGCTGGCCTCTTTCCAGTTTCAATTAACATTGACTCATTGAGCTCTCAGAAATGCAAATGTGCGACCAAAAAGAACTGCCATGCTGCACGTCTTGCATGTGTACAGTACAGTGTATTTTAATTGTAATCTCTACATAATGGTGAGCTATATCAGAAGTGATATGTGAGTGATACTTTTTCTCCAGTTTCGATAGTGATGGGTGTGCCCAGTGTAAAGAGGGAGGTGCATTCCTACCTGACAGATACACTAAGTTCGCTGATGTCTGAGTTGAGTCCAGCTGAGAAAGAGGACTGTGTCATCGTTGTCTTCATTGCAGAGGTAAGAACCCTCTAAGATAAACAATATGAATTCATTTTATTTGATCACCAGGGAACACACATACTGATAAAAAATTTGACTTATTTATTTCGTAAAAAATATTTAAACAATAGTATATATTTAAGGCAGAATAAAACTGTTCTGGGCAAACTCTATGCCCGTCCATGCAGCCTTGCATGAACAGAGCGGGAGTGCAGCAATACATGTTCCCCCCACCTGAGGAACCAGAACAGTTCTTGATGCATAACAGGATTAAATTACCAGTACAATGCTGACAGAACCGGGCTAATATTCTCATAATTTTTTGTTCGTGTAAGAACTCGAGCTGCTGGAGTTTTTGTATTAATCTCATAGGACAGCCACCTAATAGTGCATTAAAGTAATCTAGACATGACATCATAAATGCATGAATTAGCTTTTCTGCATCTGATAGTGACAGCATATGACGTAGTTTGGATATATTCTCAAGGTGGAAGAACGCAGTTTTACAGGTGTTGGCGACATGGCTTTTAAAAGTCGGATTACTATTGAATAAAACGCCCAGATTCCTTGCTGACGACAAGGGTTTTATGGAACATCTGTTAATAGTTAAGCAGTTTTCCTGGTTGTTACGTATGGCGGTTTTTGATATAATGAGTAACACTTCTGTTTTGTCAGAGTTCAGCAATAAAATGTTGCTACTCATCCAGTTTTTTATATCGACTATGCATTCCATTATTCTATTGAACTGCTGTGTTTTTTCGACTTCAAGGAAATATAGAGTTAAGTATCATCAGCATAGCAAACGATCGGATAAGTATGATTTAACCATTTCAAGGGTATTCCACTAATGACAACATCGTTTTCAAGTCTGTGTAAAATTATATATTATGATCAGTGGTGTCGAATGTGGCACTAGGATCTAATAGCACAAGTAACGAGACCTTCAGCCACGGTCAGACGCCAAAAGCAAGTCGTTTGTAACTCTAATCAGAGCAGTCTCTGTACTGTGATGTGCCCTAAATCCTGACTGGAATTGTTCATAGATGTCGTTCCTTTGGAGGAAGGAGCATAGCTGTGATGAGACTACCCTTTCAAGTACTTTAGAGATCAAAGGTAGATTCAAAATAGTTCTATAATTAACTAATTCCCTAGGATCAAGTTGAGGTTTTTTGATAAGGGGCTTAATAACAGCCACCTTATACGTTTTAGGGACATGCACTAATGACAGAGATGAGTTAATAATACTAAGCAAAGGATCTATAATTTCAGGGAGCATCTCTTTCAGTAAACGTGCAGGTATAGGATATAGCATGCATGTTGTTGATTTAAAAGATGGCCTAATGGTTAGAGAGTCGGACTCGTAACCAGAAGGTTGCCGGTTCGATTCTCAGTACCGGCAGGTAACAACTGACGTGTCCTTGAGCAAGGCACCTAACCCCCGTTTGCTCCCCGGGCGCTGCAGTGTTAGCTGCCCACTGCCCCGGTGTATGTGTATTCACGACTTAAAGTGTGTGTGTTCACTATTCACTGGTTGGGTTAAATGCAGAGGTCACATTTCGGGTATGGGTCACCATATCTGACAAAAAATAGGTCACTTCACTTCACTAATAACTTTCCTTACCTACAGTAGAATATACTTGCATTTTCTCCTTAGGGGAGCTGTAATTTGTTGTCTGATCTGCTTGCGCAGCCTCTGGTTGCATAGTTGTAATGTTCTTCCTAATATTATCAATTTTATTTGTGAAGAAATTCATAAATGCATCACTGTTATATTGATGTCCAATATCTGAAGATCTTGATGATTTATTTTGAGTTAAATTAGCAACTGTGTTAAATAAAAACCTAGGGTTGTGCTGGTTATGTTCTACTAGCGATGAAAAGTAGGCAGATCTAGAAGCTTTAAGGTTTTTCTGAATCTTAAAACACTATCCTTCCAAGCTAGGCGAAATACCTCTAATTTTGTTTTCTTAAAGCTGCGTTCCATTTTGCGGGCAGCTCTCTTTAGAGCGTGCGTGTGCTCATTACACTATGCCGTTGCACTTCTATCTTTTATCTTATGTTGCATATTTTGCGAGCGGATGGTTTTGAACATGGAGAGTGCATTGGAGAATGAATCCGTATTTTCTGTATTCACATCGCGAGGCTCAGAGGACAATGTTATTGAGCTAGAGGGACGCCACACACTCCGGGCGGATAGAACATTAGATGGCTCCAGTAAGACCAGAAGTGGTGGATTGTGCATTTACATTAACAAAGCTTGGTGCACGAACTCTGTTATTGTCGGGAGATATTGTTCAGCTAACCTTGAGTTTCTCATGTTTAAATGTAGATCGTTTTATCTGCCATGGGAGTTCAAGCTGGAAGCTGCGTTCATTGTTGCGGGAGATTTTAATCACTCAAACTTAAAGGCAGTGCTCCCCAAATTTCACCAGTATGTTTCCTGTCCCACCAGAGGGAACAAAACTTTAGACCATGTTTACACAAACGTGGCTGGAGCTTATGTTGCGAATACCCCCCCCCCCCCACCTGGGACAGTAAGATCACCTTTCTTTGTTCCTCACCCCCAAATATGCACCCCTCATCAATCGTGTGAAGCCATCAGTGAAGACCATCAAAGTGTGGCCTGTGGGAGCAGATTTCACACTCCAGGAAAGGATTCTACACAAAGACTGGAGTACATTTGCTTCTCAGGCCACCAGTGGCTCTCACACGGACATTGACTGCTACACCTCCTCTGTACTGGATTACATCAACACCACCATAGACAATGTTACTACTCAAAAACAGATCATCACGTAGAAGCCATGGATGAACATGGAGGTGCGCCTCCTGTTGAAGACACACAATACTGCCTTCAGATCAGGTGATGCACAGGCCTACAGCACATCCAGAGCTAACCTGAAGAGAGGCATCAAAGAGGCCAAGCACTGCTACAAGCTAAAGGTAGAGGAGCACTTTTTCAACTCCAACCCTCAACACATGTGGCAAGGCATCCAGGCCATTAGTGATTACAAACCCACCCACTCCAACCCCGCAGCCACTGATGTCCTCTTTATGAACGAGCTTAATGACTTTTATGCTCGCTTTAAGAGAGACAATAGAGAAACTGCCACCAAGCTCAAACCCTCAGCTGATCACCCACCAATCACACTCTCCTCCATAGACGTCTGCAATGCACTGAGCCGGATCAGTGCGCACAAAGCCGCTGGACCAGACAACATCCCTGGACACGTACTCAGGGCATGTGCTGAGCAGCTCGCTGGAGTTTTTACTGACATCTTCAACCTGTCTCTTGCCCAAACAGCTGTGCCAACATGCTTTAAACTGCCCCTCATATACTGCTACACTCTTCTCTCCTCCCTCATTGCACACCTGGCTTCACTTTGTTATTTGCACTACAGGGCTGTCTATACATAACATTTATGTTCATTTGCACTACCAGACTGCTCATTTGCACTACCAGACTGCTCATTTGCACTACCAACTGCTCAATTACAGTACCGACTGTTTACATATGCATCTTGCACTCCTACACTTTAACTGAAATATGCAATAACTTCTTCCATTGCACTGTTACTTAGATAGCTTCTGTCCATAATTTATTTGCACTACTCTATATCCATTGCACTGCTGCTCACCATAGCCTAACTTATCATTGTATACATCCATCTGTAAATTCTGTTTATAGTAATAGCCATCTGTATATTATGTTCATAGTACATATCCATCTGTAAATCTCTGTTTTTAGTAATAGCCATCTGTATATTATGTTCATAGTACATATCCATCTGTAAATCTCTGCTTTTAGTAATAGCCATCTGTATATTATGTTCATAGTATATATCCATCTGTTAATTTCTGTTTATAGTAAGAGACATCTGTATATTATGGTCATAGTACATATCCATCTGTAAATTACTTCTATAATATTGATTTATTTAGTAACTTATGCAACCACTGTATATCCTGTACTTGCTGCTATTGCACTTCTGGTTAGACCTAAAACTGCATTTTGTTGCCTTGTACTTGTACATGTGTAATGACAATAAAGTTGAATCTAATCTAATTATCTAATCATTGAGGAAGCATTGATGGTATGTTGTGCTGAACGGGGTTAGAAGTGGTGGGGGAATGAGAACCCGTTTAGAGTGTCCACAATCTCCTGAAAGAGTTCCGGGGCGCTCATGCTGTATGGTTTGGGTCTTCTGTAAAAGAATGACTAGGCAGACAGATGGTTAGTTCTCACAAACACAGCTGTTTTCAACACAAGAGATAACAGATAGTTCAGATACTGTCCTGGGTGGTCAGGAGATTGCAGATGCTCGATGACAGTGGTGAAGAGTGCAGACGTGATGGTGGGAAACAGAGAACTTGGGAGACATGGAAACACTGACGACTTGGAAACACAGAAGATGTGGAAACACTGATGACTTGGAAGACTAGGAAACAGGTGAGTCCTTGCAGGTCATGCAAAGGATGAGTCGGGTACGTGTATACAGACCAGACGCCGAGTGAACTAACGTGCACGGCTTTACACAGGTGGTGATGATGGTTAAAGAGGTGCAGGTGATGGTGATCAGAACTCTGGCAATGGTCACGTGGTGTGAATGTTGGCAACGCGCTGGTTTTCATTTATACTTTGCGTCGTTATCCATGTTGAAAGGCAATGACCACTAGGCATCAATGT
>JAOTQM010000071.1:0-85634 GCA_026939265.1 Oreonectes daqikongensis | reverse complement strand
TGATAAGGGTAGCCAACGTGATGAGGCGGCGGGACGATCTCGAAGTCAAGCAGGCGAAGGTCAGGCGATGAACAAACCAGGTCCGGGGGAAGAAAACAAACTCGAAAACAGGACAGGCAGAGGTCAGGCGATGAGCAAGCGGTACCATAAGGGAGAGACGAAGAGCGGAGTCAAACAGGCAGAAGTCGAACCACAAGGAGAAATTCACACAACCCTCAGCGGCGATGACTTGCAGGGCAAACAACAGAAACTCTGAACAGAAACAAAGGGTTAATCCACACCGCAAATAAACAAGAAAGCTAAACGAGAGAACTTAGACTGGCAAGAGTGAAAAACAAAGAAAGTAAAACACACTAGCAATGAAGGGGAGAAACAGAGGGGAATATAACAAAAGAGGAGATGATGAGGAGAGGGGAAACAGGTGCGCACACCAGCGTGATGAGAGAGTGAGAACAGCTGTGCGAAAGAAAGCTCACATGGCTGTGACAATGAAACCACAACAAACAAGAGAGAGAGGATCAAACCCGAGTCCTGACATAGTAATAATAAAAAAACATATTAACTCTTCAAACACAATCCTACCTTGACTTGCAGAATAATACTGTTGCTAAGATACAGATTCATTGTTAACAGGCCTAGACCAGTACTTCGTTTGGACTCATATTACAGTGCTGATCAGTACATTATTACCACCATCAGGCCGTTCTGTGTAACAGCAGCAGCTAATAACATCGGGGGCGATGGACAAAAATGCACATAATAGTGAATGGAGGAATCAATCGTTTCAACTTAAATGCATCACCCCTTCTTATATCGTGCCTATGGTAACATAAGAGTTATAAAACGGTCAGTTCTGGTCCTTGATTCTGATTGGTCGAGCCGAGTTCTAATGCGTTATAAAAAAACGATTTAAAACAGCTGACCGCATTACATAGCCGTATCACTATATTTTATGAAACCTTGCAACGCATATAGAATAACCGTTTTATAAAAGCAATAAGCCCCGCGAAACAGTGGGTTACAAGTGCATTTTATAACAAGGGGATTTAGGGACTCGGCTTCGACGTAATGTACAATGCGATTACATTGATTAAAGCGAATGACACATTTAACATTATTTCCCATAACTGTGGTAAATAAAGTCAGGATTACAAAACATCTGGCCATCTGGTTATCTGGTTTTGCAAGATAAACCAGGATTGTGGCATATTTTTACTTGACCCAGAACGTTAATGTAAACATGTTTAAAGTAATACAGAAAGCTGAATGACACTACATTACTTAATTAAGTTATGGTTTTAGTTTCAAAACCACGTCATAACTTTTATTTTATTTTATTAACTTCTATTTAACCTAGCTTAACCATTTAACTGGCATTAAAAACACAAAGACTAGAAATATTTGCATGACATAAATCATATATAATGACTACACTGATATTTTGCAAACAATTTAACAATCTAATGAAAATAATAAAATGAAATAAAGATACTTACTTTAAACGATGTTGTTTGCTGTGATTCAAGATCATGTCCTCGCTGGAGCACGTTTGAGTGACGATCAAAATGGCGCTATCGTCACACGTGCGCTCAAACGTACAACACGCATGCTCTAACAACCAAAACCAATTTGTGTGCTTGTAAACTTGTATTTGCATGTCTATTGAACTTTTAATATTAAGTTGGTCGGACAATTTTTGAACCAACTCATTTTTACTTGTTAAGTCAACTTTTTTTTTTTTTTTTGTCCAGTTAACTTACAGATGATAGTTATCTAGACTTTTTACAAGTTTAAATAAGAGTTTTACAAGATTTTTTACAGTGCAACTCACAACTTTGATCCCATAATTTTTCAAAAGTCGCATATTCCCTTTTATTTTTAAGCAGCATCACTAAGGCACTGGCATTACTAGCAGCACTCGGTAAATCACAAGTTGGGTTTTGCAAGCTGTTGCTAAGAGGCGTTAGATAATAAACCCTGGATCACAATAATGCTGATAATGAAATCAAACGACTTCATTGTTCTGCTAGGAGACATCGCTGTATTGCAGCTTCTGGGGTCACCCTCAGTTTATCCGTTATCATATAGATGTTCTCGTAGTTTTGGATGACAGTGCTAATGCACACATCATACTGAGACCAGCCTGTATCTGAAAACTTCTGTAAACGCTGATTTGCGCTGCTGTCACTCAAAAACATTTGCAGCCGTTTAGGTGAAGCTGTTATGAAAGACACAATGTCTTGTACAGCATTAAGTGCATTTCGAACCAACGGGATACGCGTTGAGTGCAATATTGCCAAATTACAATTGCAATGCACATAGGTGGCAGCCGGATACATCTGTTTAATGCGGGCTTGAACACCTCGCTTCTTGCCCCCCACGTTCCCAGCCCCATCATATCCCTGTCCCACCATTTTGCTGGGTTGTAATTTTAATTCTTCTAGCTTGTCTATCAACATTTTTGTTAAGGTCTCGCCGGTGTCATGGTTTACAGGGACAGAACCCAGGCGCAGGCAGCAGGTGGCAGCAGAACAGAATTTATTAAATAAAAGACCCACGAGGGGGCAAAAAACAATACAAAACTATAACAAAAACTCACAGGCACTGGGCAAACAAAAATAACCCACAATGGGGAAAACTGAACTCAAAAGACTAAACAGGGTAAAGAACAAACACCAGGGTGACTAGACAAAAACCTACTAAATAAAATGCAGGACAAGAACTGAACAATGTAACTGACACGACATGGCAAGACACAACACGACATAGTAACATATTTTAACAAACGCACGAGCACAGGACAATGAACACGAGGGCTTTAAATAGGGACACTAACAAGGGATAATGACACAGGGTGCAGGTGTGAAGCATGAGACACATGAGGTGGCTAGATTACGGGAGAACAAGGGGGCGGATCAAAAACGCGCGACATGAAAACACGCGGCAAATGGCGGAAGCGCCCGAGCCGCGTGTCTCCCCACAGAACGTAAACATGGTACTGTCATGGCCCCGCCCACAAGGCTGTAGGAATTTGCTAGACATGAAGGGCAGAACCATGACAGCCGGTGGTATCAGTGGTGGAAATGAACCATAAAAATTCAGACTCACAATCCACATAGCGGACTAATACCGAGATTTGTTCCGAATTGCTGATGTCAGCAGAGAAAACAGCAGAGAAAACCATTGGGCTTGTTTGCACTTTTCAAGAATTGTGTTCTGAATCTGTTTTCCACACAATTAAATTATTTCGTTTTGTATTGATGTCCACAGTAATTTGCGTTCGAAGGTGCAAGCTGCATGTACTTTTTTAAGGTTGCATCACCCTCTGCACGAAAGTTAAGAAACGCATGGAAATTGCTGCGTTCATCTGTATGACCTCTAAGAGGTACATTTTGCTGTCCACAAACAGCAATTAAATCAATTATTGCTTTCAAACCATACTTGTTGCGTTCTACCATGTCTTGGTGAGAACGATCTAACACTGAAGAAATCGACTGTTTCATTCCTGTACACACACTAAGAAAATCTGATGCACGTAACTGAGCACTCTGGTGTGCTTGTGTAGATAGATGCTTTGTGACCATTTTTTTACATTACTCCAGTCACTGAGGGGCTTTGTCCTGAGAATTATGTCGCCAGATGAGAAAAGTATGCAGGCAACACAGAGCAGGCCATCCTGTGACATACTGTATCTCAACGTCGGATATAACGTTTCCTTGAAAAACTCATCAGGGATTTTTCTTTGTTTCCCAAAAATTAATCTTGATGGAGCAACCCAGTCTCTGGGCAGTCTAGAACTGGTTTGCGAGAGCCTGAACTTGTCTCCATTGCTTTATGTAAAGGTCCTTGTCCGAGAAGTCTCCAGGAGGAGGTGGAACTCCTGTTTTCTGTGTAAGGAGCATTGATGGTGAAAGTATGAAAGGTTGTTCTGGGTCTGCAGAGAGAGGTAAGAGTGGTCTTGCATTAATTACAGCAGTAACTTCTGCCATTAGTGTTCAAAGAACTTCGTGGGTTAAGAGTGTTTAGCTGCAGAAACATTCAATTCAATTCAATTTTATTTATATAGCGCTTTTCACAATGAGTATTGTTGCAAAGCAGCTTTACAGGAGAAAGCAACAGAAAAAAACATAAGAAAGGTAAAAATTATTAAACCTTTAAATTAATTTAATAAAATAAAATAACTATAAAAGCAGTCTCCCGGTGAGCAAGCCAACACGGCCCTGTGGCAAGGAACCCAAACTCCAAATGATAAATATATGGAGAAAAAAACCTCGGGAGAAACCAGTCTCAGTCGGGAGGTGACATGTCACAGCTGTACTAAGTGACTTTGATTAACATTATAGAGAAAACGATTATCATAGAGAGCCTATTAAATGTAATAGGGAAATAGATTTTGTTAAATTTGTTATAAGGAATGTTATACGCAGAAAACGGAACTGTGATGGCATAATGTAAATGAATGCAGCTGTGACTTCAAACTGCTGTCATGTGATGTAAGTTTAGCATTTAATACTAAGTATTGTAGTACTGTTAGCATTAATATGACAACAATTAGACCATCGTTGATCTTGGTTGGTGATGGGGTTGCATGAGCTGAAGCTGGGATGGTCAGTCAGGCAGAAGGTTATCACAGGAGGGTGGAACCGGGTGTTTGGCTGGAGCTGCTGTAACCTCTAGTTAGGGATGACATAAGGCGTTCGTCCGGAACTCTCCTCACCTCGGGATGACATCCGTCTGGTCCTGGTGTAATCTCTCCCGATGGGCATCCCGAGGAGGGGGAGAGAAGAGACTCAATTAGCATAGCTGCTGTTCTTAATATTTTATTTGGTTTACAATTCAAGCATTATGTGAAAGCTTGGCTGAAAAAATATGTTTTTAATTTTGATTTAAATTGGGAGACTGTGTCAGACCCCCGAACAGTAACAGGAAGGCTATTCCAGAGTTGAAAAGGCTCTACCCCCTTTGGTAGATTTATTTATCCTAGGTGTTATTAAAAGTCTGCAGTTTTAAGATCTTAGAGAGCGAGCTGGGTTGTAGCGTGATAGAAGCTCTGTTATGTAGGTAGGAGCTAAACCGTTTAAGGCTTTATAAGTAATTAAAAGAACTTTAAAGTCAATACGATATTTAATGGGTAGCCAGTGTAGAGATGATAAGATTGGGGTTATGTGATCATATTTTCTAGATCTTGTAAGAACTCTGGCAGCTGCATTTTGAACTAACTGTAATTTGTTTATTGACGATGCAGGACAACCACTTAGTAGTGCATTACAATAGTCAAGTCTTGAGGTCATAAATGCATGAATTAGCTTTTCAGCGTCAGCAACACACAAAATATTTCGTAGTTTGGCAATATTTGCTGTTTTTGTGGTGTTTGAGATGTGTTTTACAAATGATAGGTTGCTATCTAATATTACGCCTAGGTCTTTAACTGTATTTGCTGGGGTAACGGTGCAGCCCTCGATTTGTAGATTGTAATCCGCAATATTCTGATTACGTGCATTTGGTCCAACAAGTAGTATTTCCGTTTTATTAGAATTTAGGAGGAGGAAGTTTTTAGTCATCCAGTCTTTTATGTCTTGGATGCACTCTGCCAGTTTGGATAGCTGAAATGAATCATCTGGACGCGATGAGATATATAGTTGAGTATCATCTGCATAACAGTGGAAACTAATTCCATGTTTTCTAATAATGTTGCCAAGGGGCAGCATGTATATGGAGAATAGCATGGGTCCTAGAACCGATCCCTGGGGTAATCCATAATTAACTTGCGTTAGATAAGACAATTTCCCATTTAGTTGGACAAAGTGATATCTGTCAGATAAGTATGATCTGAACCATTGTAATGCCTGTCCCTCAATACCAGTATAATTCTGTAAGCGATCTAAAAGTATTTTATGGTCTATGGTATCAAACGCGGCACTAAGGTCAAGCAAGACGAGGAGTGAGATGTTGCCTTTATCTGATGTAATAAGCAGGTTGTTTGTAATTTTAACGAGAGCAGTTTCAGTGCTATGATGTGGTCTAAAACCTGATTGAAATTTTTCGTGCATGTCATTATTTTGTAGGAAGGAGCACAACTGGGGGATACTGTCATGGTACACAGAGGGAGACCCAGATGCAGAGATGGTAAGCACACAGTTTATTTAAGCAGGAGAACACACACACACACACAAAAGTCAGTAACCGCCGGGAATGTTACGTCCGGGGAGAGAAGGAGATACACAATCCAGCGGGGAGAGCGCTCGACCCGCGACCCACCAGGGAGAAGAGAGATCCGGCTTGACAGACGGGAAGTGGTGGTGTGCGTGTTGAACACCGGTGTCCGGGCGCCAGCGGGAAGCTACGGTAGCAACTAGAGGGTGAGATGGCAGAACAAGGCAAACAAAACAAGGAAAACCAGCTAGACTTGGTAGCACTGAACTTGACAAGACAAGACAGGGAGATCGGGTACAACCGCGATATGCAAAAAACAATATAACGATCCGACAAGGACGAGAGAACGAGAGGGGAATATAAAGGAAAAGCTAACAAGGCTAACTAGAAGCAGGTGGGGGGCGATAAACGAGCCAGGCTAAACAACGAGATGACCTACAGGTGCGAGGGTGAAACAGAGGTGAGAAGAGAGAGAGACCAGATAGGGAGACACGGAGGGGAGGGGCGAGTGACGCAGACACCAAACACGAGGCGCGCTGTCAACGCAACCCACGTGTTCGACACAAAACAAAACACACAGGCATGACACGGGACAGAGAGACCGAGGACATGACAGTACCCCCCCCCCAGAGGCGCCCACTGGGCGTCTAGGGAGGGGGCTCACCTCGTCGCCGGTGGAGATCCGCGATCAGCGTCCGGTCCAGAACGTCGCGGGAGGGCACCCAACACCTCTCCTCTGCGCCATAACCCTCCCAGTCCACCAAGTACTGGAAACCTCGGCCGCAGCGCCGAACATCGAGCAGCTTCCTCACCGTGTAGGCGGGGGACCCGTCCACAAGACGGGGGGGAGGGGGGGGGAACGAGTACTGGCCGGATTAAGGAGGGATGAGAAGACAGGTTTAACCCTGGAAACATGAAAAACAGGGTGAACTCGACCAAGACTGGGGGGAAGCTTGAGCCGGACAGCCACCGGGTTAACCACCTTGGTGATGCGGTATGGGCCAATGAACCTGGGGGCCAGCTTGCGAGAAGGCACCCGGAGAGGCAGGTCCTTGGTGGAAAGCCATACCCGTTGACCACACACATAGGTAGGGGGAGACGACCGGTGACGATCGGCTGCGGCCTTGGTTCGGCGGCCGGATAGAGCCAATATCCTCCTAGCCCTCTTCCAGGTGCGGCGGCAGCGCTGAACAAAGGCTAGGGCCGAAGGGACCGCGGCATCGAGTTCCTGGGTGGGAAACAAAGGTGGTTGATAACCCAGAGAACATTCAAAGGGTGACATACCTGCAGAGGACGCGGGTTGAGAGTTATGGGCGTACTCAATCCAGGACAACTGTTGGCTCCAGGAACCAGGGCTGTGAGATGTCAGGCAGCGGAGTCTACGACCGAGATCCTGGTTGGCTCGCTCACATTGCCCATTGGTCTGTGGGTGAAAACCAGAGGAGAGACTGGCAGTGGCTCCAATCTGCTTGCAGAACTCTTTCCAAAATCGGGAAGTGAACTGAGGACCCCTATCGGACACCACGTCGATCGGCAGACCATGGAGACGAAAGACGTGGTCCGCCATCAGTTGTGCTGTCTCCCGGGAGGAGGGGAGCTTGGGTAAAGGGACGAAGTGAACCGCCTTGGAGAAGCGATCCACCACTGTGAGGATGACAGTGTTGCCATTGGAGGGAGGAAGGCCAGTGACAAAGTCCATGGCAATGTGTGACCAGGGGCGTGAAGGAATAGGAAGTGGGCACAGCAGACCAGCAGGAGGGCGATGGGAGGGCTTACTTTGAGCACATACGGAGAAAGCCAACACGAACTGCCTGACATCGGTGACCAGGGTCGGCCACCAAAACCTCTGACGCACGGACGTCTGGGTCCCCTTGATACCTGGATGGCCCGCGAACCTGGACGCGTGGCTCCACTGGAGGACATCAGGGCGCAGCGCAGCCGGCACGAACAACCGACCCGCTGGGCACTCCTCTGGTACTTGCACCCCTCGACCGGCCTCCTCCACTCGTCTCTCGAGACCCCAGGTAAGCGCCCCGACCACCACTCCCTTGGGGAGAATGGCATCGGCCGCAAGCTCCCCCTTCGGGACCTCGAAGAGACGAGAGAGTGCATCCGGCTTGACATTCTTGGACCCAGGCCGGTACGAGAGGGTGAAGTTGAAACGGCCAAAGAAGAGCGCCCACCGGGCCTGTCGCGCACTCAGCCTCTTGGCCGAACGGATGTACTCGAGATTCTTGTGATCCGTCCAGACCAAGAAGGGCTGCGCTGACCCCTCCAACCAGTGACGCCACTCACCCAGGGCCAGAAGAACCGCCAACAGTTCCCGGTTGCCGACATCGTAGTTCCGTTCGGCAGGGCTCAGGCGGTAGGAGAAGAAGGCACAGGGATGGACCTTCTCGTCTCGGCTGGAGCGCTGAGACAGAACCGCCCCTACCCCAACGTCAGATGCATCAACCTCCACAATAAATTGTCGTTCAGGATCTGGAAGACAAAGCACAGGGGCAGAGACAAAACGGGACTTAAGGTTATCAAAGGCTACCTGTGCTAGGGGGTTCCACCTGTACGAGATTTTGGAGGAGGTGAGGGCGGTGAGCGGTGCGGCTATCTGGCCGAAACCCCGGATGAAACGCCTGTAAAAGTTGGCGAATCCAAGGAACCGCTGCAGTGCCTTGCGAGACTCGGGGGCCACCCACTCGGCAACAGCCTTGATCTTGACGGGATCTGGCTCGATGCCCCGGGGCGAAAGGATATGGCCAAGGAACGAGACAGTGTCGGCGTGGAATTCGCACTTCTCCGCCTTAACAAAGAGTTGATTCTCTAACAACCGCTGGAGGACCCTACGCACGTGTTGGGTGTGCACCTGGAGAGAGGGGGAAAAAATGAGAATGTCATCCAAATGCACAAAGACAAAGCGGTTAAGCATGTCACCCAACACCGCGTTGACGAGGCCCTGGAAGACGGCCGGAGCATTGGTCAAACCGAAAGGGAGAACCGAATACTCGTAGTGTCCCGACGGGGTGTTGAAGGCCGTCTTCCACTCGTCCCCCTCGCGGATGCGGACCAGGTGGTAAGCGTTGCGTAGGTCTAGCTTGGTAAAGACCTGGACTCCCTGCAAGAGTTCAAAAGCGGTAGACATGAGCGGCAAGGGGTACTTGTTCTTAACCGTTATCTCATTCAACCCACGATAATCAATACAAGGACGCAGGGAGCCGTCCTTCTTCTGAACGAAGAAGAAACCAGCACCGGCCGGGGAGGAGGAATGACGGATGAGCCCCGACTGGAGAGACTCTTTGATGTATTTATCCATGGCCTCTCTCTCGGGACCTGACAGGGAGAATAAGCGGCCCTTAGGCGGAGAAGTGCCCGGGAGGAGGTCTATGGCACAGTCGTAGGGGCGATGCGGAGGCAGGGAGGTGGCCCGCGACTTGCAGAACACGGAGCGCAGATCACGGTACTCCTCCGGGACCCCGGCCAAATCGGCGGTGTCAACCTGAAACACAGGGGAAACAGAGACAGGAGACAAGGCAGGACCAAGACAAGACGCATGACAATTAGAGCTCCAAGCCAACACAGAACTATGAGCCCAGTCCACATGAGGATTGTGCTGTGACAACCAAGGATGCCCTAAAATTATGGGAGTTTTGGGGGAATCGAGGATGTACAGCTCAATCGACTCCAGGTTACCAGAAAGAAAAAGTCTTACGTGAGGGGTGACGTGAGTTATGGTGGTGAAGGGGGAACCCGCTAGCGGCCAGACCGGGATCGGCTGAGGGAGAGCGGGAATTCTCCACCTCCGGGCAGTAGCTGCGTCAAGGAAGTTCCCCTCGGCTCCGGAATCCAAGAGAGCCTGACCGGAGTGTTCCTGACCACTGAAGGAGAGCCGGAAAGGCAGAAGAGTGCGAGAACTCGGGGAAGAAATGGGGATGGCGCCCACCTGTACTCCCCGTACTACGGGTGAGCGCGCCCTTTTAGCGGGCACTGGGCCGCCTGATGGCCCGGTCCCCCGCAGTATAAGCAAAGGCCCTGGAGAAGGCGCTGCTCCTTTTGCTGAGGCGTGAGATGGGTGCGACCCAGCTGCATGGGCTCGGGTTCGATGGTTTGAGGTGGAGTAGCAGACGGAACGGCGGGATCCCGTGTACGCCAGGACGGTGGAGAACGCTGACGGAGACGGCGCCGCTTCAGTCGACTCTCGACCCGAAGGTAGAGGTTGGAGAGATCCTCCATCTCCAAGGGTAGATCGAGGGCGGCGATCTCGTCGGCGATGGTGTGATGTAGTCCCTCCAGGAATCGAGCTCGCAGAGCCGCCGCGTTCCAAGCACAGGCCGCCGCCAGAGTCTGGAAACGAATAGAGTAGTCTGTGACAGATGCTCTACCTTGCGTCAGCTGCGAGAGTTGAGCGGCTGCTTCATCACCGCGCGCGGAGCGATCAAAGAGTCGAGTCATCTCAGCTCTGAACAGGTCGAAGGTGGCGCAGCATGGAGCCTGCGACTCCCAGACCGCCATACCCCAGTCACGGGCTTGACCGAGGAGGAGGTTCAGAACGAAGGCCACCTTAGATCTCTCCGTGGCGTATCGGCGGGGTTGCAGCTCAAACACCAGCCCGCATTGAGCCAGAAAGGGGCGACAGGCGTTGGGAGCACCGTCGTATGTCGGAGGTGTATTCACGTGCGGCTCGGGCTCCAGAGGACGAGACATAGCCGTAGCAGCTGGTGATCCATGGACGCTGGCGACGACCTGTTGCATCTGGTAGAGGGCGGCACGCACCTCCGCAAGCTGGCTGGTGAGCCCCTCGACCTCCTGTGCAGTGGCGGTGAGTCGGGAGGCCTGTTGGCCGAGAATAGCGCCCTGTTGTTGCACCGCGGTGCGGACAGGATCCATCCCCGCTGGGTCTCTGGGTTGGTCGGATCGTTCTGTCATGGTACACAGAGGGAGACCCAGATGCAGAGATGGTAAGCACACAGTTTATTTAAGCAGGAGAACACACACACACACACAAAAGTCAGTAACCGCCGGGAATGTTACGTCCGGGGAGAGAAGGAGATACACAATCCAGCGGGGAGAGCGCTCGACCCGCGACCCACCAGGGAGAAGAGAGATCCGGCTTGACAGACGGGAAGTGGTGGTGTGCGTGTTGAACACCGGTGTCCGGGCGCCAGCGGGAAGCTACGGTAGCAACTAGAGGGTGAGATGGCAGAACAAGGCAAACAAAACAAGGAAAACCAGCTAGACTTGGTAGCACTGAACTTGACAAGACAAGACAGGGAGATCGGGTACAACCGCGATATGCAAAAAACAATATAACGATCCGACAAGGACGAGAGAACGAGAGGGGAATATAAAGGAAAAGCTAACAAGGCTAACTAGAAGCAGGTGGGGGGCGATAAACGAGCCAGGCTAAACAACGAGATGACCTACAGGTGCGAGGGTGAAACAGAGGTGAGAAGAGAGAGAGACCAGATAGGGAGACACGGAGGGGAGGGGCGAGTGACGCAGACACCAAACACGAGGCGCGCTGTCAACGCAACCCACGTGTTCGACACAAAACAAAACACACAGGCATGACACGGGACAGAGAGACCGAGGACATGACAGGATACTACTTTTTCTAATATTTTAGAGAGGTATGGGAGATTTGAAATCGGTCTGTAGTTTCCTAGGTCATTGGGATCTAAGTTTGGTTTCTTAATAAGATGCTTAATGACAGCCATCTTAAAGGGTCCTGGGACATGGCCTAGATTAATTGACGAGTTGATAATATTACAAATAGGCTCAATTGCAACGGGTAGTAATTCTTTTAGTAATTTGGTTGGTATAGGGTCTAGTAGGCACGTTGTTGTTTTAGATGTTGCAATAAGTTTAATTAAATCGTCCTGTTTTATGGGTGAGAAACACTGTAGCTTTTCTTGCGGGCCGATGGTTGATGCTAATTTATAGGGCGTAGTCGAAGGTTGAGTTTTTGCTATATTGTCGCGTATATCTTCGATTTTCTCTGTGAAAAACTTTATGAATTCATTGCAACCAAGATGCGGTGGAATAGCCAAGTCAGGTGGCGTCTGTTTATTTGTTAATTTAGCAACTGTACTAAATAAATACCTTGGATTGTTTTTGTTCGTTTCTATGAGGTTGCGGAGGTGCTCAGCCTTTGCCACTTTTAGTGCCTTTTTATAACAGTTTGCACTTTCTTTCCACGCAATTCTAAAGATTTCTAATCGTGTTTGTCTCCATTTGCGCTCCAGTTTACGTGTTCCCATTTTAAGTGATCGGGTGGTGCTATTATACCATAGTGCTATGCTTTTCTCGTTGGTCTTTTTCAACTTCAAGGGTGCAACAGTTTCTAGTGTGTTAGAGAAAATAGTGTCCATGTTGCTGGTCATATCATCAAGTGATTTTGTGTTTATTGGAATATTTATTAGATGAGTCAGATCTGGTAAGTTCTTTGCAAAACTATCTTTAGTAGTCGGAGTTATTGTTCTACCTTGTCGATAACGAGTTATGCGGCTGATTTCTGCAGTGTGTATTGTACAAGTTATAAGGTGGTGATCGGTGACATCGTCGTTCTGAGGTATAATATCAATATCGGTTAGATCGATTCCACAAGATATAATCAAATCTAGTGTATGATTAAGACGATGGGTGGGTCTGTCGACATGTTGTATTACACCGAAAGAATGTAATAGTTCTGTGAACGCCACTGTGAATGCGTCATTTGTATTATCTACGTGGATATTAAAATCTCCGGCAATCAGTAATTTATCAACGTTGACCAATAGGTCTGATAAGAAGTCCGTTAATTCTTTTAGAAAATCCGAGTAGGCCCCAGGGGGCCTATACACAGTAGCCAATGTGAGTGAAAGCAAGGATTTTTTACTTTTGTTTGGAACGCTTACCTTAAGTGCAAGTGCTTCAAATGAGCTATATTTAAGTCCTGTTTTTAGAGTTACGGTAAGAAAGTCTCTATAAATCGTTGCAACATCACCACCTCGACCAACCAGACGTGGCTTGTGCATATAACAGTAATTAGGTGGGGTAGACTCATTTAGACCAAAAAACTCATTTAGTTTAACCCAAGTTTCAGTTAGGCAGAGTATATCAAAACTGTTGTCTGTGATCATTTCATTTACAATGACTGCCTTTGAATTTAGTGATCTAATATTAAGTAGGACATTGAATCTAGGATTCTTCTGGCAATGCCAATCATCCGCTCCCACAAGCCTCCCATGTGAGAACTGTGTGGTGGGTTGAATTCCTAGCTGCATCCTTGCTCACTGAGGTACTTCTGCACCATTTTGTCCATTCCAAGCTCACACTAAACGATCTGCTCATATCACCCCCCATCCTATTTAAACTCCACTGGCTTCCTGTATCATCCCGCATTGTGTTCAAAATTCTGCTGCTTACTTTTAAATCACTTAATGGACTTGCCCCTTCCTATCTCTCTGATTTACGAGAGTTTCTTCAGGTTGTGAATTTCTTACTGTGCCTAGATTTCCACTATTCTCCATGGGTTGCAGATCGTTTTCTGTAATTGCCCCTAAACTATGGAATTCTCTACCACTGTCACTAAGATCAATAACCTCTCTCTCTGTATTTAAATCACAATTTAAAACCTACTTATTTACCCAACACTATCAGGCACAGCATGCTTCTTGATCATGCTTCTTGATAGTTTTTTCTTTTTTCTGCATTGTACTTTGTTGGCACTTATACATTTACATTTATGCATTTTGGCAGACGCTTTTATCCAAAGCGACTTACATTAAATTATACTATACATTTGTACATTTTTGTATAGTAAGCAAGTGGGGGTTAGGTGCCTTGCTCAAGGGCACCTCAGCCGTTACCCGCCAGCCCTAAGAAACGAACCAGCAACCTTCTGATTATGAGTCCAACTCTCTAACCACTGGGCCACGACTGGCCACAACTTATAAAAGCCTTTGAACTTTGTACTTTGTACTTGTACTTTGAAAGCCTATTCATATAAGTTGCCGATGTCTGACTAGTCAGACGAAGGGACCGTAAGCTTTGGCCGGACTCCCTTTTCGCGTGCTTTCTGATTATGATTGGGATGCCAGTCCCTAATTTGCAGCAAGGGGCCGTTTTTCCGGAGAGGCACCGGATGGACACCTCTAGGGGCATCGTGGCGCTGCGGTGTGACCCCTCATCCCCAAAGAAGCCTACAGCTGCCCCCTTGCCACCTAATCTGGGTAACACGTCCAAAACGTCCCCCTTGCCCCCTAGGCCTGGGCATAATGTCCAAAACATGCCTAAACGTCCCCCTTGCCCCCTAAGCCTGGGCATAGTGTCCAAAACACGCCTAAACGTCCCCCTTGCCCCCTAGTCTGGGCACAACGTCCAAAACACGCCTAAACGTTCCCCTTGCCCCCTAGTCTGGGCATAACATCCAAAACACGCCTAAACGTCCCCCTTTCCCCCTAGTCTGAGCATAACGTCCAAAACACGCATAAACGTCCCCCTTGCTGCCTACATTCGGTTTTTTCTCCCTTGCGCCCCCTAGAGGCCTGCCGTCCTTCGTGGCGCCTCCAGGTCGGCCATCCTTCTGCGTGACGCTCCTCTTTCGTGCGTAGAGGGCGTTTCTGTCGGAAAGTGGCCCGATTCTCAAACCAACCGCACGGGGCTGTTTGCAGGCCCAAAGAGATCCATGCGAGGCAAGGAGATGTATGAAAAATAACCAAAAATATTTATTTTCGTATCTCGACCTAGCTGTCTCGGTATGTCTTCGGGGGCCACGTGACGCGACTCTCCACCAAGTTTCGGGTTCCTGGGTCCTCCGTGGGCCATACGGGAGCCGCTTACACACGCAACCTATCCCATTATATCCATAGTCGCCCAGCGTACGCTGACCCCCGTGTGCCACGGATGACTCTGAGCAGGGGTTTATTGGGTGAAAAATAACAGTAAGCATTTTACCAGGCCACGGCATACACTAAAACGGTTTTGTGTGCTTCTGGTGTACAAAAAATGACCTTTTACAGTATTGTCCATTAGAAGCCTATGAGGCTGTAAGATAAGTTACGAGTGGGACTTCCTGTAATTTTACTGAGTCACAGGAAATCCCAGTCATAACTTATTTGACAGTCAGTCGGTAGACTGCTTATGTACACACCTCTTTTCGAGCATTTAAAAAGCACAGAACTGGCCGTCAACAGACGCATACACCACGTACGGCCCCCTTGTTTATGTTTCCAAAAATTTGGGGTCCAAGGTGCTCTAGAATTGTGCCTTTCACTGAAGAGAGGTTGTCAGGGGTCAAAAGGTTGCAGAGTCTCGAAACTCAACATGGCCAACCGCCAGGGCCCCTCGAGCTAGGATCTTGAGTTGTCCTAGATCACCCAGAAGTCCCTTTTTCTTGAACAAAGATTGAACCCCACTTTTGTTCAGTTTGCCTATTCAAGAGCCTCTGTCTGGCTATGAGAGGAAGAAGCCTGCGAGAGAGATTTTTACCAAATCCACTAAAAATGTTTCCCTCTGCTCTAGAAAGCTGTACTCTCGGTATGTGAAACAGGGGCCCCCAGGCTACCAGAATCCAAAGTCTGGGACCCCTCATAGGTAAATAATGGGCACACCGTTTTAAGGCGTCTGAAGCACATCAATGAGCTTCAATGTGCACCATTGCAAAGGACAGTGTCTCCTTTACACTCTACAGCCGGTTTAACCAGCGTAACTCATTGTCAATGCAAAGGATGACTATTTACAAGGTTTGAACTTGATCTGCTTATGTGGACCCCATTGAATGAGTCATAGATGTAAGAAAGATCTCAAGAAAATACATCCTTAACATACGGAGCACGTTCGTGAGTTCTAGTGTACGTCATCACAAAGGGCAGCGTCTCTCCTATGCGCTCTGCAGTTGGTTCGAGCAATATAACTCATTGCCAAGGCAAAGTCTGTTATCTGCCAATTCGGGCCCCTTGCGGATGCGAGAAAGCTTAACTTGGACACGCGTGTGCCTTCGGGGGCGTCTTGGGGCCTCCGGCAAATTTAGGCTGCAGGGGGGATGCGGGGGACCCCCCGAATAGGCATCAAGGGGAATGCGTAGGCTCCTCGTGTACGCAGGGGTCTGACCCCCCACCCAATGTGGCAAGGGGGATGTTAGGCACCTATCGGGAGGCCCGCCCGTCACCCTTTCAGTGCGCGTTGAATAGGTGCGAGGCGTACGGCCGGTCGCCCTCTCGTGGCTTCTCCTCGAACTTCGCCTTGTCCCCGATTCGTGGGGCGGTTTAGGGGGATTTTTGCCGGGGCCCCCGGGGGTCGCCCATCCAGAACACATTTATAACAAATGTATGAGTGTAAACCTAGTCATCTCCTCCTGCACTGTAGTAGTAACGTTAATGTTACTTGGCCCTGGTTCTGTCTGCCTTGGAGTGTTCACTGCATTGAGCAGCAATGACACCAGATTCCTCGCAGCTGACTCGATTTCTCCTTGTCCCTAAATCATTTTAATAGGTTGAAATTTCTTTAAGTATGATTATTATCCATTTTGGAAAGTTTAATGAAAATGATAAAAGTACATATCTTTCCATCACTGCTGAGAAATGTAAAAAGCGCAAGTCAAAATATATCCTTACATGACAATCAACAAACTTCTGTTAATCTGTTAACAACATAACTACACAGGTACCTACATTAACATACCGGCTACTTGTTTATAAAGAATTAAAAGATAAACTTACTTGTTGCTGTGGTGTAGCGTTGCCTTGATCCGCCATTTTACTAACATGTGTTACTTTAAAAAAAAAAATTTTTAACGTGTTACTTTCCTCCGTGAATCTCTTCCATCCAAATTGCTAGTGCACTAGACCAGATCTTGTGATTGGTTGTCAAGCCAGCCAATCAGAATTTAGCAGTCTCATTGCCGATTGGCTGAAGATACGACACACTGTAACGATTGGTTGTGTTGAGTGAGCGAGCTGATGGATCACACGGACAGAGTGCTTGTTTCTTGGATCAGAGAGAGCGCTCAGTGCAGGCAAAGTGTTTGCAAACGCTCAGTTAAATGTTGTTTGTTTGCAAAATTCTTTTTCGTTTGCGCGAATTACTTTTATCCTCAGGAGGCGAGTATTATCTCCACAAAACGTAGTTGATGCGCATGCGATATGCCCTTTTATGTGCACAAAATATGATTTTGCACGCGCATAATTGTGTCACAAATCTAACGCCATATCTGCCCTCCTCGTCTTGTGAATCCCGAAAGCCTTGTGGTCGGGGCCATGACAGTGCCATGTCTTTGTGTTTATGTTATTTGTGGAAGCGCGTGGCCTGATACTTCCGCAATCCGGTCCTCACTGTTTATGCCTAGTATTCAAGAGCCAGTGGGCAGGATTGCGTCAGTATCTTGTCTTTGTGTTCATGTTTTGTGTGGAGAAATTAGCTTTTAATTATGGCAAGCCAAATTAGCTTTTATTCATTCTCAGGATATGAATTGTTGATATCAACAATTAAATTTTTACTAGTAAAAATTACAATTCTTGATATCAACAATAAAATTTTTACTAGTAACAATTGCTATTTTTGATATCAGTAATTACATTTTCACTAGTAAAAATTTGTCATCACTCGCAGAAATGTTGTCTTTAATTGTCCCCAGCGTTACTCGTCGTAATTGCATTTTTACTAGTAAGAATTAAATTACAGAGCTCTATAATTACATTTTTACTAGTAACAAATACAATTAGAGAGCTCTACAATTCAATTTTTACTAGTAACAATTACAATTACAGAGCTCTCTAATTCAATTTTTACTAGTAACAGTTACAATTAAAGAGCTCTCTAATTCAATTATTACTAGTCATATGTCTCCATTGACTTCCATTCATTTTGAATTACAGAGCTCTCTAATGCAATTCTTACTAGTAATAATTACAATTAGAGAGCTCTCTAAATTCATTTTTACTAGTAAGAATTCCAATTACAGAGCTCTCGAATTAAATTCTGACTAGTAATAATTCCAATTAGAGAGCTCTCTATTCTAATTGTTACTAGTAAGAATTGAATTAGAGAGCTCTTTAATTTGTTTTTTACTAGTAAAAAACACATTAAGGATATGTGTAATTGCAGAGCTCTTTAATTGAATTGTAGAGCTCTCTAATTCAATTGTTACTAGTAACAATTACAATAGAGAGCTCTGTAATTGGAATTCTTACTAGTAACAATTGAATTGCAGAGCTCTCTAATCAAATTATAGAGCTCTATAATTTAATTCTTACTAGTAAGAATGCAATTGCAGTGCTCTCTAATTGGAATTGTTACTAGTAAGAATGGAATTAAAGAGCTCTCAAATTTTATTTTTACTAGTAAGAATTCAATTGCAGAGCTCTCTAATTAAAGTTTTACTAGTAAGAATCGCTTTGCAGAGCTCTCTAATTCAGTTGTTACTAGTAGTAGCTTTAGTAGTATTGCTCTATAAGGAACGTTTGATACCTTTATATAAAATCACTTTTAGTAGTATTGCTCTATAAGGAACGTTTGATACCTTTATATAAAATCACTTTGATTTTTTTGCAATCTGACTAGTAACAACTGAATTAGAGAGCTCTGCAATAGCGATTCTAACTAGTAAGAATAACATTATAGAGCTCTCAATCCTGTTCCATCTCATTATGCTGATCATACCTAATGCATATCGACCTAATGAGGGGTGAACTTGGCACGTTTTTATTGCGGTGTTTATAAAAGATTACAGCTGTTAAACTGCAAGCCCGACCCTGCAAAGTTTATCGTCATAATCAACCATAATTGTAAAAAAGTATGTTTGGTGTAGAAAGCCAGATTAACTATTTTCATAAGGGGCGTGGCCAGCACACAGCGATCTCGCTGTTCACAGAGTTTGTGTGAATCTGGCTTCAACTGCGGCTGATGGCAAAGCTGTGCGATAACGCAAGTTGCACGGACAGAATGGAAAACAATCAGAGTGAGTACTTCCATAATGTGCATTAAGTTTGATTTCTTAAACGTCAGATTGATTTTCTTAACGTTCAAAATAAAATTGAATTGCCTAGCTTGAATTGCCCTGCAAAGTTAACACACCCGAAGTGAGAGTTGCAAACTGTATAGCCTTAAAGTCACTACAACAATCATTAGATTCTGATAGCTTGCTGTAATACGAGCTATTTATTGTTTGAATTGTTTATTTACTGAACATTTGTTTAGTGAAACTGTAATGCGGTATTGGCAACCGCAACTACAATATGTGATAACAATGACTATGATCATTCATTCTAGCCAGTTCATGAATGAAACTTTAAATGAGGATAAAACATGTCGGTATGATCTGTGTCTGTCAGCTACATTAAATCAGCAGACTATAGTCTACTGTCTTGAGTTTGGAGATTTGATTCATATATAATAATATTAATCTGTTGATAATGTCTTAGTACAGAACGTAAAGACGTAAGTTATATGAAATGTCTTGGAAAAATGTCTCGTATGGTCACCCTACAGTACAGTAATTAATGTCTTTCCTATAAGCCATGACAGGGTGGTAAGATGTTCTTCACACATAGCTTGAAATAAACAATGTCCATTATGTCTTTATACCCTGCTTGTAATATAACTTTGCTTTGTGTGACTGATTATTATTATTATTTTATTGGAATAGATCCAGAGAATAACAATATTATTGGTGACCTGATTATTTGCTGTCTCTGAGGATTTGGCTGTATGTCCTGTTTCCTAGTACAATTATTTTTATTTTATTTTGAGAGATCAAGCAACTGCAATTTGAAACAGAGTTGAGCATGTGTTCCTTATTTGATTCATTTTTTTCTGACTCTGTCTGTCTTTGTCTTTCAGGAGATTGTAAAATCTGCAGCAGTCGCTGTAGTAGCAGTTTTTTTGAAATCTTGTATCTGCCCCAAAGTCATCATTGTGTCTCTCCATTTTTTAATGATCCTGCTGAGATGATCTTCGAAGGCCACTGCATATGATTCCATCTTTATTTTATTAAAAATTAGCTGTTTTGATGAATGAATGAATGAATGAATGAATGAATGAATGAATGAATGAAACAACACATACTCGGCTCTTTGTTACTGCAGGATTATACTACAGGGAAGGCATCTAATGCAACTAAACAACATGTTGTTCATGTAGGAATGACTTTACTGCTGTGTTTTTGTAAGCTTTATGTAACACAGCTGTTGGACTGACACAGAGGGACCAAACTCCATTCAATGATCTGCTAAATTAAAATTTTACCAATTTGATGGCAAAACCTATATGCTGCATAATAGCCTTTGTGACATTTAGTCAGTGATTCTTCAGTTCAAAAACATACAGTCCACTGCACTATGACTGGAACTTACTTACATTGAAAGAAACTGGCAGAGAACCACCAAGCGTAAGACTCCTATTATTTCTACTCTTACCAGGATGTTTTAAACACTACAAATATGCTGGCCCTTTTCACTGCCGCCTGACAGATGAGTAATTCACTTTTCCCTTCACACAAAGTGGCATTAACATGGATCTTTGAACCAGCTTTACATTTTTGGAATCATTAGTAGCATAAGCATACTTTGATACATAGCTGCTCCACTACATCTTATGGAACACATTTATCTGTTTATTTGGTATTTATTTAGTAATCTAACCAAAGCTCCCATATGAACCAAATGTCTGGCATGTAAAGAAACATTGTTCTGTCTACTGTAATTCACTGTTTGCTTGGAATAATAAAACAACTTTGTCTCGATTACAACTGATCCAAAATAGCCGCATCTAACAGGTGGCATCTAGACTCTTGATGCTCATATTACTCCTGTTTTAAGATCCTTACACTGGCTGTCTGTGCATTTCAGAGTAAATAAAAAAAATTACTTACTGTTTTCAAAACGTTAAATGGTTTAGCTATCTTTGATTTATTGGCTGAGAAACAGGTAAATAGATCTCTTTGGTCCTCTAACGAGAGACTTTTGTCCATCCCTAAGTTGAGGCTGAAGCACAGGGGTCATCACACCTTCTCTATAGTTGCCCCACAACTGAGCTGCCATTTAAATCAAGATGGCTTCATCTGTGTCCATTTTTAAGACTGGATTAAAGACCTATCTTTTCGATAAGGTTTTAATATTTAATATTTTAGTTTTATTGTGTGTTGTATACTATATATTATATACTTTGTAGATTATATTTGTCATTTTTGCCCTTTGTTGTAAAGCACATTGGTCGACTCTGGTTGTAGTAAATAGTGCTATACAAATAAAGTGCCATTGCCATTGAACCTGGAGTTGCCGTATAGAAATTTAGAATTGTAAGAATTCAGCATTTTGACTGATGTTCATAAATAGTATTTGACATGTATAAAGTACTTATAGTATATTTGTACAATATATAAATATGGCAAAATGTAATATAGTATGCAATATTTTGTTCTACTTTTTATTAACAAAGTATTATATTTTATATCTCTAGTGATACTGTTTTCTTCAAGAGTATACAGATTAATATAATTATTAAATATAAAACATCTGAGCCTTAATTTTAATACTACAGTTATGGGAATGCAAATAATGTGATAAATACGTTAGTAAATACATTTCAGGCAATTCCTTATCAAGACCCTACGGGACCTTTATTTTGAAACATTCCACGGCAGGCGGGAACTGGTAAGGAAATAGCAAAGGCATTTTGTATCTTATGAATATGAGTTTTTACTAGTAAAAATTCAATTGCTGAGCTCTGTAATTATCATTCTTACCTGTAAGAATCCAATTAGAGAGCTCTCTAATTCGATTGTTACTAGTAAGAATTACAATTGTAGAGCTCTCTAATACAGTTTTTACTAGTAAGAATTGAATTAGAGAGCTCTCTATTGGACTTAGAGATATCTGCAATTGTATTTTTACTAGTAACAATTGATTTATAGAGCTCTGTAATTAAGTATAATCAAGCATACTTATTACATACTTAAATAATTATTCATTATTTATACTGCGTTGTCAAAAATGATGTAGCCTACAGTCATGTGGAAAAGATACAATAATTTTTTTGATATGATGAAGAATTCATAAATCTTTATGGCCTGATAAACTGTAGGGGTCCCACAACATGTTTGCTTGTTCAAAGGCGGAGTAGATAATTTGGAAAATGCTAACGTTAGCCTGCTAGCAGTGCAATCATTCGATCCCTCCCTCTTGCGAATCACCATACAAAGCCAGACCTCCTCCAAAAACACATAAGCACGCACAGACCAGAAGCTGTAGTAGTCTTTCTTTTTGTTCCTTCTCTTGAACTGCCACTTGTGGTTTGTTTAGGACAGGGGTTCTCAACCTTTTTGACTCGAAGGCCCCCCACTGTATTCAACAATATTCAAAGGCCCTCTCCCACTCACAAATATTCAACATTTCTACCCAAATGAAATATTTTAGAGCTTGACATTAATTGGAAAAGTGTTTATTCAACAGAAAATTTGAAAAATATTAAGAAATATCTTGGTTTTTGGTTGTTTTAAAATGTATTTCAATGCTCATTTTGTCTCGTTTTAAGTTATTAGTCATCCTGAGGCCCAGGGCCTCAAGTCTCATGCATTCACCATGAGACACGCATTTCAGCCTGTTCGCATGCTCTCACACCACATTTCTCACGCTGAGAAGTAAAGGACAACGTGTCCCACTTCATACAATTAGACGAGGCAAATAAAATGTGAAAATGAAAGATGTAAGTGTCAATTACAGCATTAAAGTCCGATCACGGTGCTTCAGGTAGTTTTACGTGTTACTCACAGCGCTGAGCATTACAACCAATCATAGACAGTGCATGAACGTAATGACCAATCAGAAGTTTAGATGAGTCATCGGTGTAACAGCTTTGCTCTCTAACAGAAACAACAGAGTGCAGATACGGGCAGTCAGACTCATTTATTATAACAGAAGTCACTGTTTCAGTGATGTCTTTTGCTTGCTTTCTGTTTAATCCTGCTTTAAATAAGTTTCATGCATGCAAAAACAAACAATGTGAAGATTTACGAATGCAATAATCACCCTCAAATAGTTGATCTGCAAAGTCTAATAGAATATGACATGCAAAAACGATTTTAATGTTTTATTTGGTATTTATAATCATGATTACAATATCAAAAGCAATAATAACAATGTTTTTTTTTTGCTTAAATCATCCTTAAACATTTATAATTTTTATTTGTGCTGGGCAAATATAAACAATAGATGAAATAGCAAAAATAGTGGGTGGGGCCGAATTTGAGTGGCTCCTCCCCTATCACATGTAATCTCACGTCAAACTTTTGATGAAACTTAAGAGCTTTGAGGCCACCCTGAAAGCCATCTGGGGAACTGCCAATTTGCGGTACTGCCTTTCGGGCTTGCATTAGCTCCGCGCACATTCTCGAAGTGCGTGAACGCAGCGCTTTCCCCACTCAAAGCGAGCGGTATACGTATTCTGAATTATCTGGACGATTGGCTGATTTTAGCCCAATCACAGGATGTGCTTATCGGTCATACTCAAACACTGCTTCGTCATTTAATGTCCTTGGGGCTGCGCGTAAACAGGCAGAAGAGCAGGCTCTCTCCGAGTTAGTCCATAACGTTTCTGGGCTCAACACTCGCTCGCTCGTTGAGTTGACTTTTGAGACTTTGGAGGCGGGACAATGGCAGATGTCTCAGCTCTTATGATTGATCACTTTTAACATGCAGTCACATACAGTCTAGGACCTGTTTTACCTAATGATTAGGGGAGGGCAGGGACGAAAGTACCATTTTTCAGAAAACGGATATATTATTGCTGTGGTCAATAACTCAAAAGTGTGGTCTAGCAATACCAGGTAGTATTTTGTAACTAATTCTGTATAATTTCACTTTAAAGATAAGTGGCACATTGTTACTTTCGACCCTGTCAGTTGGGACAAAAGTAATACAAGCATACATTTTTTAGATTTGTTTTGTTTTTATTAAATATAACTATATATAATATGACTATGACCTTATTAATATGTAACTGCAAACATATTTTGCAGAAAAATATTAAATTACATTTTTATTTTAAATTTCAGTTTAATCAAATGTTTCAAAAGTAACCTGATGTCATGGCGGACAGACTGAGACCTAGATGCAGGGATGGATGAAACAATGAATTTATTAAAACTGAGACACACACAAAACAACAACAGTCAATGACCACCGGGAATGTTACGTCCGGGGAGAGAGATAAACAGTCCGGCGGGGAGTCCACTCAACCCGCAACCCACAAGGGGAGAATAACTTCCTGAACCGGTAGGATAGATCCGGCGGAGAGTCCACTTGACCTGCGACCCATGTTGGGAGAGATAAAATCCAGCTTGGATGACCAGCAGTGGCGGTGTATGTGTCTGCTACAGGAGTCTGGGCGCCAGCAGAAAGCTACGGCGAAAACTGGTGAAAATAAACAGCAGAACAAGGGAAGAAAAACAACAAAGACTAGGCTTGGCAATATCGGGCTAGACAAGACAAGGCGGTCAGGGTTAAACTTGTATGCACAAATAACATTAACGATCCGACAAGAATGAGAGAACAAGAGGGGGATTAAATAGGAAAAGCTAACAAGGCAAAATGAGGGGCAGGTGGAGAGAGAATCAAACGAGCGGGGCTGATGACAAGATACGCTACCGGTGTGAGAATGAGAAAGCAGTGAGCAGGGGAAAACCAGACAGGGAGACACGGGGGGTGGGGCGATTGACGTAGACACCAAGCACGTGACACGCTGTCAACGCGGGCCCACGTGCTGGACACAAAACAAAACGAAACACACAGGCATGACGCGGAACCGAGAGACCGGAGTCGTGACACCTAACAGTAAAAACTTTGAATTGTTTAGAAATATTATTAAATTGGCAATGTAAATCCATTTTATATTAATTGTAACAGTATAAACAATAATCAAAACTAAATTAAATTAAATTAGCATAATATAGCCAGTAATAACATTAGCAGAGGGACAAAAGTAACAAGCATTATTTTCGTCTGGACAGGAACTCCTGACATTCTGATTTAATTTTAAACTGAAAAATTCTGACAAGGCAAACTTCATGGTTTTGTTACAGCACTAAATTACCTGTAGAAAACAGAAACAGAAAACACAACTTGAAATTAGAAAAAAAGCATCGCTTCAGTAATTTACTTTCTGTTCTTGAAAACTGCTTTTCCGACCTATAACTGCGTGAAACAATGACAAAATCACGTGATATTCGGCAGCTTCGTGTGTTGTGTTCTGAACATGCTGTCATAGCTAGGAATGCAAATGTAGTCAGGGCTCTGAAAAAAGTCGCTTTGTTACTTTCGTCCCGGTTCTCCCCTAGTGTATTACCTTGCCTTAGCTATGTGTTAGTATTGTAACAAGTGACATTTTGATTTCTTACATCTGTCAACAAAATGTATGTTATACAATATAGTTAAACTTAGAGTACATCATTCTTAGGTAGCCTATGTTAATTTTCTGAACATATTTTTTCCAGGCACATTTTACCAATTCCTAACCACTTCAATCTTAATAATTACTATTCATTGTGTATATAATAACTTAGCAAAGGATTCAAGTGAAAAAATGCTTTATATGTAGGTGTGCAAATTGTAAGAAATCAAAATGTCACTTGTTACAATACTATTGTAACGATCACCAGCTGGAGTGCCCGTTTGCTCCACTAGAATGCACTCTCATCTACACCTGGACCTTTCACATTGCACTACACTTCCCATAATCCATTGGACTCGTTATCCATCATGGCATTCACCTGTGTCTTGTTATCTGTTGCACTTCTGTCTATTTATACCCGGTTCACTCAGTCACTCGTTGCAAAGTCTTGTTGGTGTCTGTACTGCATTTATGAGCGTTCCCTGTTGTTTTTTCGTGTCTTGATCTTGGATTGTGTTTTGTTTTTCTGCCTGTTTGCTGCCTGCCCTGACCATTGCCTGTTTTACCGTTTTTGCCTGTTTGCTGCCCGCCCTGATCCCTGCCTGTACTAGTGTTATTCTTTCAATAAAGCTGCACTTAGATCCTCACTCTTCGTGTTTCAGAGCAGTTCGTGACAGAAGACTTCGCCACAATGGATCTAGCAGATGGACCTGAGTACAGGAAGATATCAGCAGGTACTGATGGTGATCCATGGAGCAGATTATGTTCTGCTTGCCAAAATGGTCGCAGGATTGAGAACTTTGTCAATGAGTTTCTTTGGCATTGCCAAATTGTGACTATGGACAATGAGAGTTTGAAGGAATGTTTTTGGGGTGAATTAGATTCACATATCAGCCTTAATTTACCTGAAGAAGACCCAAGCTGGACCCTGGTACAATTCATTAACTTTGTGCTTGAGTTTTGTGGCTCACCCCTTACAGTAGGAGAGAGCGAGGAGCCTGATGACCCGAAATACTTCCTTGAGAGAAGCATTCCGAAATCTGCTCACCACATGGCCGTCAAGCCAGCGTCTGCTGGCTGCTCGCAAGATGGCTGGTCCTAGATTCAGGTGTCCGATCTCTAGTCTGGTAGATACACCCCTGGTGTCTGTACGGGTGGCTGGTGTCCCTAAAGTCCCAAGTCCGGTGGTCCCAAGTCCGGTGGTCCCAAGTCCAGTGGCTCCACCATTGGAATCGGCTCTGCCGGTGGTGGCTGTGGCCTTGCTGTGTGTTTGGGCTACACACTGTTCGTTGGTCCCAGAGTCAAGTCAGGCCTCCGGGCTTGTTCCCGAGCCAAGTCAGGCCTGTGAGCCTGTACACCAGTCAAGTCAGGCCCGTGAGCCTTTACACCAGTCAAGTCAGGCCTCTGAGTCTCCGGCAATGTCCAAGATGGACGCCCCAGAATCTCCTGTCTCGTCCAAGATGGACCCCCCAGAGTCTCCCGCCTCGCCTAAGACGGATGCCTTCAGGCCTCTGCTCCACGGTCCTGGTCCGCCTCTGCTCCACGGTCCTGGTCCGCCTCTGCTCCACGGTCCTGGTCCGCCTCTGCTCCACGGTCCTGGTCCGCCTCTGCTCCACGGTCCTGGTCCGCCTCTGCTCCACGGTCCTGGTCCGCCTCTGCTCCATGGTCCTGGTCCCGGTCCGCCTCAGCGCCACGGCCCAGGTCTGCTCAGCGCCACGGCCCGGTCCGCCTCAGCGCCACGGCCCTAGCCCTGTTCCTCTTCATGGCCCTGGCCCTCCGTCCCGCCCCCGGTTCCGCCTCCACTCCACCACCCTCCTGGACCTATGTTTGTTAAGGGCATCTGGAATCCACCCTTAGGGGGAGGCTATGTAACGATCACCAGCTGGAGTGCCCGCTTGCTCCACTAGAGTGCACTCTCATCTACACCTGGACCTTTCACATTGCACTAAACTTCCCATAATCCATTGGACTCGTTATCCATTATTGCATTCACCTGTGTCTTGTTATCTGTTGCACTTCTGTCTATTTATACCCGGTTCACTCAGTCACTCATTGCGAAGTCTTGTTGGTGTCTGTACTGCATATCTGAGCGTCTCCCTGTTGTTTTTCCTGTCTTGATCTTGGATTGGGTTTTGTTTTTCTGCCTGTTTGCTGCCTGCCCTGACTATTGCCTGTCTTACCGTTTTTGCCTGTTTGCTGCCCGCCCTGATCCCTGCCTGTACTAGTGTTATTCTTTCAATAAAGCTGCACTTAGATCCTCACTCTTCGTGTCTCAGAGCAGTTCGTGACAACTATCACATAGCTAAGGTAATACAGTGATCATTAGGTAAAACAGGTCCTAGACTGTATGTGACTGCATGTTAAAAGTGACCAATCATATGAGCGGAGACATCTACCATTGTCCCGCCTCCAAAGTCTCAACAGTCAACTCAACAAGCAGAGAGAATTATGCTCGCGCTCGTCACAGCCTCTGTTTGCGGACTGCGTTTTTGCACGCGAAGCAGAAATGCGTTCTCGCAAAGATTATTTTCCGCGCGTGGATACTGCTCTGCGTGCTGCGTTATGCGCGCCCGCGTGGATTTTATGCGCGTGAGTTTTGGGTCTGAATAAACGCCTTACTTTTGGGTCTCATGGCGTCGGCGTCATCGGTCTGCCACTTGGGTCTTCTTCATATGCGACCTCTCCAGCTATGGTTGAAGACTTAAGTCCTGTGGAGGACATGGTCTGGTCACGCACAGCTGCATCAGCGCTCTGAGGCCGTGGCGCGACCCAAGCATGTTCAATCGGGGAGTCCCCCTAAGGCTAGTGACAAGGCGGACAGTGGTTACGACGGATGTGTCATCCTCGTGCTGGGGTGCGGTTTGCGAAGGCAGGGCCATCTCAAATGAGACTGTCCCCCCCGTGCTCTCCTTCGGTGCCACTGTGGGACCTAGCATTAGTACTGCGGGCTCTCGCCCTTCCCCCTTTTGAGCCTTTGGAAGTGGCTTCCGTAAGGGAGCTCTCTTTGAAAGCCAATCTCCTTCTCACCCTTGCTTCAGCTAAACGCATAGGAGATTTACGAGCGCTCTCAGTGAGCGCGGATTGCATTTGTTTTGGAACCGGCGACTGCAGCGACACTCTCCAGCCGAAATCGAGTTATGTGCCGAAGTCTCTGTCTACCCCGTTTAGAGCACAGGTCATTTATTTGCCTGCTCTGTCTTCCGAGCCATCAGCTTCGCATGATACTGAAGATCTGAGAGGTGTATGCCCGGTAAGATCGTTGTGAACTTACATTGACCATATAGCCAGTTTTCGGCTGTCTGATCAGCTCTTCGTCTGCAATGGTGGAGGAACTAAAGGACGGGCTGTCTCTAAGCAGAGGCTATATCGCACTGGGTGGTGGACGCTATCACTTTGGCGTATGAGAGTCAGGGACAAGATTGCCCTTTCAGTGTCAGAGCTCATTCGACTAGGGCTATTGCCTCGTCGTAGGCCTGGTCTAGAGGATTCAGGATATATGCTGTGCAGCTGGCTGGTCTTCATAGAACACTTTTGCCAGGTTCTACAGACTGGATGTATCCTTATTGGCGTCTCAAGTCCTCTCGTAATCCTAGCACATTATTGTGGCATGTGTTGTTCTTCATAATATTGCCATTATTAGAGGGGAGCAACTCAATTTATTCACTCAGAAATGTACTCAATTCATTTCATTTGGTCTTCTTTATGTCCTACAAATACAAAAGCAACAGTTATGTTTCATAGAAGGTTGTAAAACTGTTCCATTACTTTGTACACCCACCTCTAGATTGTGCCTAAGGAGCTCAATTTCCAAATCTGTTTTTATGATCTGACGGTCCAAGTACACAAGTTCTTTATCTGTCTTTTGTAATTGTTTAATGAGATGGAGCTTATATAGCTCCTTAACTGGCAACTGAAAAAACACAAGACTGAGGTTAGATGTTGGGAGTTCTAAAAAAAAAAAAAAGTCTGCGGATTTAAACAATGGCATTTACTGAACATTACTGAACTAAGTTAATTTGTGTGTCAGAATTTGATGGACCCTCCTCCTGTTCTGCCATGCTCTGTTCAATAAAAGAGAAGTATGTCAGTTTGTGCATACACACACTCTATAGGCCTACTACAGAGTGTGTGATTTGGAGATACATCATTTGAACATTACCTCTGTAGGCCTCTCTATGTCAGCAGACAAGGTTTCTTCTTCCCCTTCATCCTGTGAAGATGAGCATTTGGTGTAGTATTCACTTTTTAAGAATGCTCTTAAATTCTGCTGCATCAGGTAGGCCACTTACAACTGACTGTGTTTCTGTTGTAACAGGAGGCTCCACAAGGCAAACGTTACCATCAGAATCTGCTGGGACAAAGAAAAAGGCCAAAGTGAAAAAAATTTAACTATCAGAAAGAGCCTGTACAAACCAAGATAGGTAGGCCTCTTACATATTATATAAGCACTTGTATCCTGGGGAGTGACAGGTTCTGATGAACTCACTTCTGGAATTCCCTCAGCCACTGGTTGCCCAGTGTTGAGGCTCAAGGCCATCTCCTCTGCATCTGTCAGAGGTGGTGGTGCAGGTCCTCCTCCGGTTTTACGTGCCTCTGCCTTCTTTCTATTGGCTGAGTAGAAATGAAAGTCAAATTAATGTCATTACCCCAATTAAAACATGCTGAGAGGATTTTCAACCGATGATGACTTTCATTGGTTGTGGTTTCTAGGACTATACAATCCAGTGCCTAGCTATCTTACAGACAGAATTTATAAAAACCAGCCGTGATTTTCTTGAGGGAGCAAGTGCAAGCATGGCCAGTTTTCAGTCTTCTGTAGCCAGGTAGTGCTCGGTTCTCATTTCCTCATACCTTAGGCCAGTTTAATTAATATATCAAACATTTCCCAGTCAGGCATCCTACTAGCAAGAGCATTTTATTTCTTTAAAAACTCACCTGACTGAATGATGTTTTTATATTTCATTTTCATGAGAGAGAGAGAGAGAGAGAGAGAGAGAGAGAGAGAGTCACATTTTGACGGTTTCAACAAAAATAATATAAAATTGATTGACAATTAAACTTACGCATTGACACGTAAAGCAATTTTCTCCCACGCCGACTCTCTTTCTTTTGCTGCTGCGGCTGTGTTGCTCTTTCTTCGAAAAATGTGCTCAATACTGCTGTACGCTTGTAACAGTACCTCCAATTCGACTGGCGAGAAATAAATGGAGCGTTTTTTGTCACGTGCCGTTGCCATGGTAAATCGTGCTATTTTCACTCAATTGATGATGGCTTTTTAAAGCCATGGTGCATGCGCGTAACCCAGGGTGAACTTACTTAGAGTTGATTGAACTAACTCAAATCAGCTGTTCTGAAACCAAAAACTCAAAGTTTCTCATCTCAAAGTAAATCAACTCAGAGTTCAAGTTTTAACTTAGAGTTGGTTGACCCTCCTTATTGAAACGGGCCCCTGATGACACGCACGCGCTCTCTCTTTCTCTTCTCTAGGTGCAATAGATTGATTTCACTCGGCTGCCATGTTTAAATCGAAAGCGAGGCTGAGGTGGGAAGAAAACCGGAAGGACAGATAGACTGCAATGGTTTAGATTACCATCGGGTGTGTGTGACATGAATAAACAAATGATGCGTTTTAAAACAACGTAAAAGTTGCTTAGTGTGCACCAATGAAACCCGCTTATGACAGCTTAAACATTCACAAATATGTGATGGTACAACTGAAGTGGTCAAGTAAAACAGCTTGTGTGACTTGCATCCTATGCTTTTATTTTCACATTTAGGATCATAAATCGTTTTAATAAATCCAGGTTGGTTGTCCAAACCATTGCAGTCTATCTGTCCTTTCGGTTTTCTTCCCACTTCTGCCTCGCTTTCAATTTCAACATGGCAGCCGAGTGAAATCAGTCTATTGACGGCGACCTGCTGCTCACTCTGTCTGGGGGCTGAAGTTCCCAGTTCCACACTCAAAAACAGGAGGTGGAGCATAACACCATCAAATAATAAATAAGTGCGCATATGCATTAACATTAAACAAAGTGACTTTACACACATATCTTCTTTGTGTATGGTAAGTACAAGCTACAAAGCACAAGCTATTTACTGTGGTCATGTACAGAGCTTTCCTGTGGCTATGGCACTAGCAACACCAAGGTCATGGGTTAGATCCCAGGGATTGCACATACTTAGAAACAAATGTATAGTACAATGCAATATAAGTCGTTTTTTGAAAAAGCGTCTGCTAAATGCGTAAATGTAATCAGGTCTGCATTTAAATTGTCCTCAATGAATGTTGTTGCTCAGTGGCGTCTTTGCTCCCCCTTTTGGTGACCTTTGCAACTGTTCATAAAAACCATGTAGCCTACTATAGCTCATGGTTGAAAATACAGCCTTTTAAAATGTTCAATTGTTCATTATTTCATTTTCCCAGTTTAAACAAAATTTAGAAAAAAGGTAATAATTAAAAAAAACGTTTTTCCTTTTTTTGTGAAAGAAATGTAAAAATGAAAGTTTTTTTCATTTTCCGTTTTTGTTTTGAAAACGAATATTTAATGAACAGAAAATACCCTGATTGGGGTTGAATACTTTGGCACTGTATTTAGAGTTTCATTCAAAATATATTATGACTTTCTCTCTCATTCCATATATTCAACCAATCATATATACATAATTTCATTCAATTTAGGTAATCCATATATTCAAGTTATCAAGTTAGTATATTTAACTAATCATATTACAAATGAATACTGAATTGAACAGTAGAATGAAAGTTTGTGATTGCCTGAGTAAGCTGTCAGTCAGAGCGTGTGAAAAAAGGAAACAATTGTTACAAGATGGCTTCCAACAACTGCATGAACACTGGACAACAATAGAGACAGCGTTTATTCATATACATTTGCTTTTTTGCTTTCGTGTCGTGTTAAACGCAGGTATGCAAGTCGCCTGTGTGTAGTTCAGCACTTTTGAATGAAAATTTTGTTTATAATGCGTTGTTTAACGACTGGTTAGCACCCAAGCTAGGCTACATCCGTAGCTGTAACTGTGAGGATCGGCTGTTAGCCGCACTGCTACTTTCAAAGTTACTTTTATTACTAAAACTTACCGTTAACTTGGAAAATCCTATTTTTGTGTTTAATTAATGTAATTCAATTATTATCAGGTAAAAATCGGAAAAACCCTTTGCCCTTTCGTTTTTTTCAAACTTTCAAACTTTGAAAGAATTTAAAAAATATATGGCTTAATGACATATATACATTTTTGCATTCAATGACAAAACCGCGTTTTGTTGAACGGTATGTTTTAAAGACGCTTAAAGTAAATATTATTTATTAGCTTATTAAGTTTTTATTTAAGATTATTAAGACCGTGAGCTTAAATATTTTCTAGAAAGTAAAAAATATAGTTTGTTTATTTGGTTTTTGTATATTAGTTTTTAAAGAAACTTTTACTAGAATTGTATTTTCTAAACAAAGTGTACATTTTTGAATGATGTGCTTGTTCTTTTTTAGTGATGATGCTGAAATATTGGTAAAATGGAGGCAGTTGAGTGTGTTTTATAAGATACGCGCACACACACTGAAGCAGCCCGACCGGTCTTAAACGTGGCTCGAGTGAGTTAAACACGCTCTTGTTCTGGATGATGGCGGATTTTGTGGTGCCGGGGCACAGCGCAGTGGTGGAGCGGCTCCGGCGGCGGATCGAATTCATTCGGCGGCATCACAGCGACTGTAAGAACCGCTATGAGAAAACTGTGATGGAGCGGCTTGAAATGGACAGGCAGCAGACTTTCGCGCTGCATCAGCGCTGCCAGCAGAGCAAGGCCAAAAACAAGAACAAGCACAGACAGCCGCTGGCGGCGAGCGCAGAGCCAGCGGCGCAGAGAGGTACGGGCGGCGGAGGCGCGGAGCTAGCGGATGGTGGGAACGGGACGCCCGGGAAGCGGAGCAGAAACAGTACGCTGATTGCGGTATGTGTCTGTACGATGTTTGTCTGCACAGGACACTAGTGATGAAGCTGTGTGTTATGCACTGTAGGTGGGAACCGAACAATTGTATATTGGAATATCATAAACAATTAGACAAGTGTACTGGGAGTAACTTTGGATAAAAGTTGTACGACAGCTCATTTAGGTAGCCTATCATTTTAATCGCTCCTTTTCGGTCTTTTAAGGTTAAACAGGGGCGCACTGGGACTCAAATTCAGGCCGGGAAATACCACACTCATCCAGGCCACCAAATTAAGGAATCATAAACCTATTTTAAACATTTTTTTAATTACATTGCAATGTTTTGTAACCATCACATAACTTGCTGTTAACGCTTAATTAAACTGACAGTGCATTGTTTATAAGCAAAATAAATACGGTTTGGCTCAAGAAAGTAACAAGAAAACAAATATTCAAAAACTGTTGATTTTCTTTATCACTTGGCCAAACCACGAAAGCATGTTTAAAGGATTTATACTACAAGTGTAAAACTGAAATTAATTATATCTTAAGTTTTAAAATAAAACAACAGATACACTAGGTGTGGGCGATATAGAAAAAATCATATTGCGTTTTTCCCGGAAAATCACGATTTTAACCAGATTCTTTTTCATGTTGGTTTTTAAGACTATTTGGCAAATTACAGCGCTACAATAGAGCCAAACTAATGTCCACATATACATATTTAGCCTGAACCATTTATGTTTTGAATAATATTTTAATCAAGTTAAGATTTAATGCAAGTGCAATTCTGCAGAGTAAGAACATTCAACAAGACTTGCATTACAATGAAAGACTTACATCACAAAATAAACATTGGTTTAACAAGTCTAACATTGGTAGTGGTAACAGTCAGATAGCTTATTAGACATTGATCCTCAGCAAACAGGTTAAAACATGAAAATAGCTTATTCTTACAAGGTTAAATGATGTTTAAATAAAAATATTTATTGGTCTAGTTAAAGAGTACATAGCTTCTGATTTTAAAGGGCCTACTTTGGTTTATGGAGTGTCCGACAACAAGATTATGTACATACTAGGGCTGGGCGATTAATCGAAATCGCATCAAAATATGAAACGCGTCTGTTCCAGTCAAAGCAAAAGCATGACTGCCCGGCTCGCCTTGAGTGACAGTCTTACTAACCAATAAGGAATGAATAAGTATAATTATATGAATAAACATGCAGTCAGTGTAAAAAGCTTGACAGACTGATGTTTAGAGATCAGACTGACAGATACTTTAAGGATTTAAGTAGCACTTTCACTGCTGCGTCTCTCTCGTCTTTCTTGTCAAATGCGTTAAGAACGAATTCCATGGCACACAGCACATGCTTCATTGATTTTAAACGTGCGCAACAGTTTTATTGTGATTGCTTGCAGTGTTTCCCATTCATATATCATGGTACACGTTAATTATACATGTATCGGACGCTTCTGATATCGCAACTGTGTTTTATGCACAGCTCTTCTGTGAACTACGGCTCTTTGATCAGTAGGAAGTACTGCTCAATATAAAATCACGATAAGATTGAGTCGTTTATAACGTGCATTTTAACACAGCATCTGCTGAATGTGCATCTAAACACTCGTCAAACATCATCATTATAATTATACGTTATTTTTATGAAAATACCTGAAAAGGTTTGAGGAACAGAGATAAAATATGCCCATTGAAACTGCGTGTCTTCTTCTGTGGCCCATGGTTGGAGTTTCTGCGCGAGAGCGCCCTCTGGCTTTCGGATGTGGCGGCATTTAGCCATAATTCATTGAGTAACTGAGCATAAAGAATTACACGATATATCGTCACAGCCCTAAGTGTACAATAGAGCAAACAGATAGCATTACCCCATGGCGCTAGCATCAGCCCATGGCGCTAGCATCATTATGTTCAGCTTCCATTTCCAGCTAAAATAGCAGTCCTTATTTAGTTCCAAAACGGAGGCACATTCAATGCTAAAGATGCTCGCTCTTAAAGGGGCAGCAGCATAATAAAGATCTCTTGTTTATAATGTTCATCCTCATACGAGTTTTTCACAACAGATAAAGGAAAAAAGTAGCATACAATAATTTTAGTTTGTTAAAATTAAATATGGTTGAAGTGTTGAAAGAAAGTTTGTGTATTAACAATCAGGGCTGTGACGGTGACATGTTTTTGGGAAATATATATCATTTATATAAATAATACATAAATAATATTTAAATTATTATATTTGCATGTAGCAACCACATGACGAATGAAGGGGAAATATAGACCTAATTTAAATACATAAATGAAACATCCATCCATGTTTAATGCACAAATTTATCAGTGAAACGGCACACTACAGCAAATAAAACATTTAAATAAACATCAGTAAATAATGGAAACTTAAATAATATCAGAAAGTTAAATATTAAATAAAAAAGCATTTGTTGCAGTGACAACTTCTGTCAATTGCGTTTTAAGCCGCATACATCCCTTATAAATTTCATTTGAAACATCCATCCCATGTTTAATGCGCAAATCCATCAGTGAAATGACACACTACAGCATATTTACATTTTACATTTACATTTATGCATTTTGGCAGACGCTTTTATCCAAAGCGACTTACATTACATTGTACTATACATTTGTACATTTTGTATAGTAAGCAAGTGGGGGTTAGGTGCCTTGCTCAAGGGCACCTCAGCCGTTACCCACCAGCCCTGAGAATCGAACCAGCAACCTTCTGGTCATGAGTCCAACTCTCTAACCACTAGGCCACGACTGCCCCCACTAAAACATTTAAATGAACATCAGTAAATATATAGCCTACCCCCTATAGTCTCACAAAGTTCTGTGGGAAACACTGGCTTGGGTATCGAATTAACGTTAGTTTAACTAAAAAGCCTTAGGGGCGATTCACATTTTGCGTCTAAAATCACGCTCAAAACGCGAGCCGCGCTGCTTTCTCTTTTTTCCCAAAGCGCGAGCCGCACTGCTTTCTCTTTTTTCCCAAAGCGCGAGCCGCGTTGCTTTCTCTTTTTTCCCAAAGCGCGAGCCGCGTTGCTTTCTCTTTTTTCCCAAAGCGCGAGCCGCGTTGCTTTCTCTTTTTTCCCAAAGCGCGAGCCGCGTTGCTTTCTCTTTTTTCCCAAAGCGCGAGCCGCGTTGCTTTCTCTTTTTTCCCAAAGCGCCTCGAGTTTGCGCTCTCCTGGCGTCTGTCGTTGCTAAGCAACCATGGGCCACGCTTGCCGTTAAGATGAGGAGGTATTAACAAACAATATATGGATTATATGCACTGAAAATACCTTGCAATAACTCTGAAACTAGATTTATTAATGATGTGATCATTTGTGTCTTTATATTGCTCCACAAAAGGTGAAGCTGATTTGATTCTTGTTACATGACCTGCGGTTGAAATATTTTTGTATCGACCGTGTCGCTCTCTATTTGAGCGCGGCTGCCACGCGTCGACATTTAAAATAATGAATATGCCTGCGCAAAAGACGAGAAATGTGATTGGCCCCTTATGTGGCGGTTGAACTTAAAGACACAGGTGATGAACTGGCCGAGATGGAGGCAGGGAGAGAGAAGACGCAATAAAACTGTTTTTTACTATGATTAAGTGATGCTGATCACAGATCTGCGATCCGTTTAACCATCATATAAGGTGTGTTATCAGAGCATTCTGACTTTCATTCACGTGAATGAGGGCAAATGTCTGACTCGACGGCTCAGTCAGCATTTAAGTGACACTGAAATGAGGCACCGAAACCTGTGTTTTGATTTGGTGCCATTTGATGCCATATTGGCACCGGGTTTCGGTACCTAACCCTATGGCTGGTATGCATAAATATCTTCTAGCAAGTTGGAAATATCATCTTCTTTACATTTATAAAAAAATTTACATTTATATGTTCAGGACTTACATTTATATTTTCAAACGTATAACTATATATTCAGGGTTTACATTTATATATTCAGACTTATAACTATATATTCAGATTTTATATAATTATTTCCTGTTTGGCCCCCCATAATATATATATATATATATATATGTGTGTGTGTGTGTGTGTGTGTGTGTGTGTGTGTGTGTGTATACACACACACACACACACACATCTGAGAGATGTATATATACATTTGAGTTTGGCGGTCACAGAAAAACTGGTATGCTTTGCAGTCAATCGTTCTTTTCATCTTCTCTCATCATCCGTGACTACATCCACTCGGTTTATCTGACGGGTCTAGGCTACTCACCTCTCTCTGTCTGGCAGCGCACGCATTTTCAAACATGCACACACGTACAGGAATATCTGGACCACGGCTAATCAGAGGAGGGGTCCACCCTTCACTATCTCTGATTGGTTAAGACCACGATATGGGACTAATGTGTGTCTGTTGTTGAACCACAGGGAGACTTTCTGAGTCGCGGAGACTTTTTGTCCCTCGATCGACTGGTCGCACCGCTGCGACCTCAGATTTTTTTTAGTTGCACCATTGAGAAATTAGGTCGCACGTGCGACCATATTTGTCGCACTCTAGAGCCCTGCTTTGACAACATAATTTCCCACAATGCAAGGTAGCTCTTTTCCATGAAAGAGACGGCGATCATTGTTTTCAGAGCCTGAAACTCCTCTTTGACTAGACCTTGGTCACATTTATTCCTAATAACAAAAGGAGAAAATGGCTTGCATTGTGGCTAACATAACCAGAGCTCTTAAGAGTTTTTTGGTCCACTGAAATGACCTTTCCAGGACAGGAGAAAAAAGCTTCAAAAGAAATTCAAGGTCCTCTGCACAATTGTCTAGAAGCTTCTCTTTCTCAGTAGGCCAGGAGTCATGGTTAAAGATGCTGAAGCATCTTATCGCCTTGCAAGTGGGTGTTTCATGCCTGCTTCCTGAGGTACCTGTCAACACAAACATTTAAAAGATGATCACTGATACCTCAGCATTACAGCCCTTGGAAAATATACAATAACTAAAATAGCTCATTACCTAGAAGGCTACAAAATCTGTTTTGAGGGTGTGTAGAAATGGAGTGTACAGTATCTTTTCCTGCCGGATGCAGTCGTGGGAATGTGGTGTAGATGTTGTCATTGTCTATGAACTTTGCGTCTTCAGGTATAGAAATGGTGACATCCTAAAAATATACCACGATTACATTTATTTATATGAAATTACACAATAGCACTAATTGTTTGTATATTATTAGCATACATGTTAAAGAGTAAATAGCTTCTGATTTTGAAGGGTCTACTTTGGTTTATGGAGTGTCCGACACATGGTGTTAAAACACTATTATTTCTTAATAATAAGCCGTTTTTATTACTCTCAAATGATTCGTTCCGCGATTCATCGGTCTAATCCCCGCCTTTCCGCTAGCGTAGTCTGATGTGATTGGTCAGATGGTCTAGTCTGCTGTGATTGGTTTAGCGTGTGTGTTCAAGCTTTCGCGAGCAGGTGGGGACTATTTCTAGAGACGTAGCTAACACGGAGGTTAAAAACTCGGACGGGTCACGACTCGTTCGCGTGATTCAGAGTCAACTCCCATTTTTACAAGCTAATAACTTTGTTATTTGTTCACCATCGGATTTACAACTTTGGCAGACTGCTTACTTTCAAACATGGCAACATTACACAATGCATGAAATGTATTGTTTATGATTTGGTGGAATGTACTCTTTAAAATGTTTTTGTGATAATCACCTGAAACTTATAAAGTGTACTTCATCCTCTTCTGTTTGGGCCATCCTCTGCTGCTACATGTGTGCCTCCCTCTGCTGCTACATGTGTGCCTCAAATTGTTGGAGTCTTCCTCCTGGTTTGGGCCTTATTGTCATTACTTCAATGTTTGCAATAGATTTTCATATAGATTCATATAGATTTTTGGGGTCACGATTCGATTAAAAATCGATTCACGATTTTTCGATTTTAAAGGGGGGTTGAATGTTGTTTCATGCATTCTGACTTCTTTACACTGTTAAACTGTTGTCTTCTCATTCTCATGGTCAGCTTGTTAAAAAAGGAGTTGGACGTATGACGCAGTATTTCTATGTTTGATACATTCCCCCAGCACTACAACTTGTTTCGCTCGGCAAGGCGAAAGATATAGCCCGCCCACGCGCCAACGTTAGCAATAGTAAGACCCGCCTACCAACAAGATGGATTGTGCTGCATCAAGCTCGGATGCACCGAGAGCCTGGACGTCAACTCATAAGCTTGCGATAGAGAGAGAAGTTAGTTTGTTTGTTCACAGCATTTCAGTGATGGATGTTTTATAAACGGTGGATATAACGCTGGATTTGGAGATAGTTTGAAACTGATCTATGGCGCGGCCCCAGTGTTAAAAGATGTCGGACACGAACCGCAAGCGTTAAGTAAAACTAAGTCGTATGTGTGTGTTTGGTTGGCAATCGGCGCATACGTGCATAATGTTAACAACATGAAGGCATTAATGCGATGATGTAATGTTATTGTTATTGTGTGAGCGAACTCTGTCCCGCCTCCGCAAACTTGTGTTATTCCGGAAATATTCGTACAGCTGCATCTCTCTTTTATAAATGTGATCAAACTAAATACTCTTTGAAGATACGACGTATGCAATACTACTGTATAGGTACTCAAGATTAATGTGAGATTGGCAGAAACTGCGTGAGATATTCCCGCTTTAAATAATGATTCTTCAACAAAATTCTATTTGATATGTTTTGATTTTTTTCCATTTTGCTGTTTAGTGTTACTTTTTTATTAGACTGCGATAGACAGTTAGCTCTTGAAGAAAAAATAAAATGTATTAAAACCTTAACATTTATTTTGTTTTTCTTTAAGTTTAGAAACTCATTAATATAAAACAAATTACATTTAAACAGACTGCAACCATTAGAAATATATGACAGTCTTATTGGAAATTACCCTGAGACGAATAGAAAAACTAGTTTGTACAAAAATAAAAGTCCTTAATACAAGTACAAAAAACATTTGCAAAGAATAGAAATAATAATGATAATAAAGTGGCAAATACATTTTGCATATCTTTTCTGCAAATTCAAATAAAAAAATCTAATCAGTGCTATTAGAACAAACAAAACTGCTACATTTCTCTTTAAAGTGCTTGTTAACTTGTAACCACTGAACTGGAGTTTACTTCACTGTTCACTACCACCTCGGATGTCTAGGTTCTTTTGTAGAAAAATAAGCTGGTCTATATGTTCTGGAGAGAGCGTGCTTCGCTGTGCAATTACTATGCAGTAGGGGTGTAACGATACACGTATTCATATTGAATCGTTCGGTACGAGGCTTTCGGTTCGGAAAGTATTACAAACCGAACGATTCGTCGGACTTATCCCAAAATAACGTTAAAGAGTGTAAAATATGATGTTCTCAGTGCCACTGCACTCAACAAGGAAACCCAAATGACAGCGTGATGTCTGCCCCTCCCAAAAGAAAAACACACTTACTCCAGTCAGGCCTACGATGGACTAGCGCGTAGCAATATGGCTAGTTACGTGAATGCGATTACCAGACCATAAATAGGTTCATGATTCCCCTTTAATATTATAAAACAGCTTAATTCAGAGTTGCATGCAGCGCTCGTTCAGCGCCTCGCTCTCTCACATTGCTAAGAAGAGCAACAGCAGTAAAGGTTTTGTGTGAAGTAATATGCAGTCAAAATCATAGCATATAGCCGCTCTTTAATGTCGATGTATTGAGATTTTGTCAGACGATGTTGCGCTTATAAATCAAGCTTTTAGCAGCTTTTAAAGTGACTGTTGGTTAAACACGAGGTATTATTTCAGTCACTATTTTATGCTCGTACATGTTTGACAACAGAACAGATAATATGAGAGAATGGCATACAGATGTATTAAAATACTATAATGTGACTGATCAGACACTAGAAGCGAAACAGATTTCAAGTGCCAGCACTAGACCAACGCAAACACGACGTGATGACATCACAAACATGCTAATTAGTTTGTGACGTCATCAGCGCCACAGTCTGTCAAAATTCTGTGGGAAACACTGTTGTTATTTTCTTTGTATTTGTTTATATCTATTACATTTCATTTTTATAAGGAGGTATTTTTTGTTTTATATGCTGCTGAGAAGACACAGCAGAAGATGGGTCAAGTATAGCTCCGTCTAGGGCTGTGCGATTTGAGAAAAATATCTAATTGCGATTATTTTGACAGATATTGCGATTTGATTTGCTATTTAATTTTGCAAAGTTAAGTTTCAGCTGGAAACCATCAGTTATAGTGTGTTTTGGGCATTATTTTTACTGATGTTTTATTGGTTTCCATCTGCCAGATTACACCCCACCAAAAGAATCCATCAAATACCAGTAGACACCATTCATTATAGTTTACATTAAAACCAATACAATTCCCTTTATAACAATCAAACTTTCGATTGTGTTTTGGGAGGAGTTCTATTGTTTTTTCAGCAGGGAAGATTTATATGGGATTAGATTTGTGCCAATAAAAATGAACGCAAACTTTTAAAATACAAACAAAAATATACAATGAGAAAGAAAAAAAACACTCTGATAATAAAAACAATAAACTCGATTGCAAGATGTAACATTGTTTTCAAATTAACTGCACTTTTTCTTAATAGTTTTCTAAGTTTCGCTTTTGCAAATAACGGTTTATGAATTCGCTGCTAGAATTTTCAGTTGCGCTTCCCAAGTTTTCGTTTTCGTTTCTCAAGTTTACGTTCGACTTTCTGGCTCAACCCTCACGTGAGGGCAGGATTTAAGAGCACTTTACTCTCATTGGAATTGGATTGACAGTTGGATTGACAGCATAGATTTAATGGTATTTAATACTCAGAGAATTAACTTAATTACTTAATTTCACTGGAAATATTTGTTTATTTTGAATAAATAATGAACTGTAGCCTATTAATTTAGTCAATTATTAAAATATTACAAATTAGATTAGATTAGATTCAACTTTATTGTCATTACACATGTACAAGTACAAGGCAACGAAATGCAGTTTAGGTCTAACCAGAAGTGCAATAGCAGCAAGTGCAGGATATACAGTGGTTGCATAAATTACATAAATAAATATTACAGAAGTAATTTACAGATGGAAATGTACTATGACCATGATTTACAGATGTCTCTAACTATAGACAGAAATTAACAGATGGATATATACTATGAACATAATATACAAATGTCTATTACTATAGACAGAGATTTACAGATGGATATATACTATGAACATAATATACAGATGGCTATTACTATAAACAGAGATTTACAGATGGATATGTATTATGAACATAATGTACAGATGGCTATTACTATAAACAGAAATTTACAGGTGGATGTATACAATAAGTTAGGCTATGGTGAGCAGCAGTGCGATGAATATAGAGTAGTGCAAATAAATTATGGACAGAAGCTATCTAAGTAACAGTGCAGTGGAAGAAGTTATTGCATATTTCAGTTAAAGTGTAGGAGTGCAAGATGCATAGTAAACAGTCGGTACTGTAAATGAACAGTTGGCAGTGCAAATGAGCAGTCTGGTAGTGCAAATGAACATAAATGTTATGTATAGACAGTCCATTAGTGCAAATAACAAGTGAAGTCAGGTGTGCAATGGGGGGGGGAGAAGAGTGTAGTAGTATATGAGGGGCAGTGGGATCAGTGAGGGGCAGAGTTCAATAAAGAGACAGCTCTGGGAAAAAAGCTGTTCTTTAATCTGCTAGTCCTGGTCCGGAGGCACCTGAAACGCCTGCCGGAGGGCAAGAGAGAAAACAGTCTGTGAGCGGGATGAGAGGAGTCCTTAAGAATGCTGCGGGCTCGACGCAGACAGCGTTTCCTCTGGATGTCCTCCATGGATGGAAGTGGAGTCCCTGTGATGCGCTGGGCGGTTTTCACCACCCGCTGCAGTGCCTTGCGCTCTGCAACAGAGCAGCTCCCATGCCAGACTGTGACACAGTTGGTCAGGATGCTTTCTATTGCACAGCGATAGAAGTTCACCAGGATAGCCGAGGACAGCCGATTCTTCTTTAGTGTCCTCAGGAAGAAGAGGCGCTGGTGAGCCTTCTTGACCAGGCTGGAGGTGTTGGTAGTCCAGGACAGGTCTTCCGAGATGTGGATCCCCAGGAACTTGAAACTGGAGACATGTTCAACAGCCATCCCATTGATGTGGATGGTGTCATGTGTGCCTCTTGACTCTTTCCTGAAGTCCACAATGAGCTCCTTTGTCTTGGAGGTGTTAAGGAGCAGGTTATTGCTGTTGCACCATGAGGCTAGGTGCTGGATCTCCTCCCTGTAGGCCGTCTCATCGTTGTTGCTGATGAGACCAATCACCGTAGTGTCGTCCGCAAACTTGATGATGGAGTTAGATCCGTTCACAGGCTTGCAGTCGGAGGTGAAGAGGGAGTAGAGGAAGGGGCTTAGCACACAGCCCTGTGGTACACCAGTGTTGAGTGTGATAGTGGTGGAGCAGATGGAGCCTGATCTCACCTGCTGTGGTCTGTTGGTCAGAAAGTCCGTAATCCAATTGCATAGGGAGGTTGTTACATAGGTTACTTTATTGTGAAATTAGCAAAGCAGTTTCAGATTGAATAGATTGAATGTACATTTGTTATAGCCAGGCGCGAGCTAACACAGATGCGCTCGTGGAGACTTGCGGTGCGGAGCTGGACATTACAAGCATTACGAAACAGTCTGCATGTGTGCAGCAAGTGTAAATGTCTCACCCGTGAAACGCGTGATACGCCCAGCGCACGCGTGGCAGAAAGACGCGAGTATGAGAAGCATTCCGAGATGCCACAATCCCTCTCTCCTGCGTTCTGTTTGTTATTTTGTAATAGTGGGCATTTACGCAGGCTAGGGCAGTGCTGATTGGGCAGAATGGAGGTGCGTTCACTCAATTGGTTAGTAAGACTGTCACTCAAGGCACAGACACGTTTCATATTTTTCACATCGCAACCTTTGCGATTAGCAAATCGCAATTGTCTCAAATCGCGATTGCGGTTTGATTTTGATTATCCATCATTGTTGAAAGTAAAAAAGATCATATTCATGATGTTAGTTTTAATAAATAAAAATGTGAAAAACTTCCATGGGATTTCTTCCCTTTTGCTGTATCGAAAACGTACCGAACCGTGACACCACGGTGTCGTATCGAACTATGCAGTGTTTCCCACAGAATTTTGTGAGACTATGGGGGCTCAACTTACTTTCCTCTAGGGGGGTCCAGGGGCATGGTCCCCATAAGAAAATGTGCATATTTTAAAGGTAAATGCTGCAATCTGGTGCATTGTAAGAGCAAAATTAAGTGACTCAATCTATAAAGAATATAATAGCTATTGTAGTAATTTTATCATTGGCTCCACAGATATAAATGGTTATAACAGGGCACAACACACAGTAAAATAGTTCACAAACAGTCAAAACATGTAGAGCATGAGTCATCAAAAAATGAAGCAAAAAAAGTGTTTAACATTTGAACTAATTTATTAGGGCTCTAGACTAACATTTCAGAGAGGTGGCACTGCTGCCACCAAGTTATACACCACCAGGTAGTATACATTGGTAGCACCACCAGCCCTAAATTTTGTTGAGTCGACAGAGTTGTGGAGTGAGGCAAGAAAAAATAAACACTAAAACTACACAAAACAAACATGTTTAATACACCAATAACATTATTTCAAATTAATATAAATTATTATTGTTAATTCACAAACTCTCTTTCAACACTTCAACCATATTTAATTTAACAAACTAAAATTATTGTATGCTACGTTTTCCTTTTCCTACGAGAACACAATTCCTTAAATATCAGTGAGAGTTTTGGGGCCCGTCTTTTGTTGCAGTTGGATGAACATTATAAACAAGAGATCTTTATTATGCTGCTGCCCCTTTAAGAGCGAGTATATAGATATATGGATCTAAACTGCGACACATGCGTTTCCCAACTGTTTATGTTCATGAAAGGGACTTCTTTTACAAGGATACTTGCTAATATGGGAATTTTGTTGTAATTTTGTGTATGTCCCTTTCAAAGCAGTGTTAATTTCGTTAACGAAGACGACGACGAAAAATATTCGTTAACGAGGATTTTTCTGTGACTAAAGACGAGACGTGGACAAGCTAAAGCTAATATCTGATGATAAAAACTATGACGAAATTATGCGGTGTCTTCGTTGACGAGACGAGACGGGACTAGATTGTTATTTGAGGACTATCGGACATTTAAAAAATACATAACATTTCAACGTGAGTGTCCCGGTCATTGGATTGCGATCGGGGCGTTTGAATATCTAGTCTCAGTATGACAGGCGCAGTGGACGGGTATAGGCTGCCAAAACGTGAACTAGCAGCTGCAACAATGGCCTCAGCACCTGAAGTTTTAGAGATAGCGTGACCAGACGTCCCGTTTTCCCGGGAGTTACAATTCGTTGAGAATTAATTTAAAGTTAGTGAAGGCAGGACAGGCGGAATCTCGCTGAGTGACGCACACCAGACACTCTCTCACGCGCACACGCGCTCGAGTTCAAAGACAGTTGTGAGTGGTCAAAAACACACACAGATGTCAAAATGTGCTATATGTGGAGTATCTCACGTAAACACAGTCGGTATAATGTCTTAAGTAAAGGTAAAGAGGTGAAAACTGGATATGTGTGTTAGTATATTACATGCATGCATGCCTTAGATCTTAAAGGGGCAGCCGCCTGATTAAATCTCTGTCACTACTGTTAAACAACAAAAGATGTTAAATAAATGTATACATATTAAGTAAACATACTGTATCTGAAAAATTAGTTTATTGAATTTGTATCTCTATTATATTTGTTTTATAAGTTGCACATTTTTCACTACTGTAATGGCTTAGTTCATCCAAACATAAAAATTGTCATCATTTATTCATGTTGTTCTAAATCCTGCAATGTCAATACAACCTACTACCTTGAGTCATATTTCTCACAAGTTTAATGGATTTGGTCTAAAGAGAGAATTATGACTATTTTTGACTACAAATAAAATGACTACCAAAATTAATGTTGGTAACTGCAGTTTGATTAAAAGTAATGACTAAAACTTAACAAAAATGCAATAACTTTTCGTCGACTAAAACTAGACTAAAACTATGAAAGACAAAATGACTAAATTGTGATTAAGACTATTAAGTATTTTCGTCTCAAGATGAAGACTAAGACTAAATCAAAAATAGCTGTCAAAATTAACACTGTTTCAAAGTAAGAAGACTTGAAAGAGAACTCCGTTTAGTATTTCGCGCATATCTAAAACAACCTGAGAGAACTGAAGGCTGCATTGACATGTTTGGATTTTAACCATAACAACTCACAAATAAAAATTATTTAACATTATGTCTAACTATTTGTATGTTTTGCAGTATTGTTGGAGTATGTGCCCAAAGTTTAAACACCCTGTTGCAAATGTTGTTTCCTGCATTAGCTTCACACTGCATACAATACACACAACATATTTCGTTATATTTATTGTTTTGTACCTTAGCAGTCGAAATTCTTGCATTCTGCAGGCAAAACATATTTATTTTATTTGCAAAAGTGAGCGCTTCACTAGTCTGCCCTGTCGATCTGTTAAATGTTAAATGCGCCTCCGTTTTGGAACTAAATAAGGACTGCTAGTATTTTAGAATCAGAATCAGAAAGAGCTTTATTGCCAAGTGTGCTTACACACAAGGAATTTGTCTTAGTGTCAGAGGCTTCCAGTGCACACACATGTTAAAAAAAGTGACAAAAAAGTAAGTAAAAATAAAAATAAATACACATTACACATTTGACAAATTGACAATATACAGTATACTGTATGTACAGATGTGCTATATAAAAATTATAATCCGTTATATACAAAAATTATGCTGGGGAATATGGATTGTGTATTGCACATGTTTTATTGCACAGTAGGAGGACATTTAACTGTTCATTAGGTAGATGGCCTGAGGGAAGAAACTGTTCCTATGTCTGGTAGTTTTGGTGCTCAGTGCTCTGTAGCGCCGGCCAGACGGCAGCAGATCAAAGAGGAAGTGTGCTGGGTGTGAGGTGTCCAGAGTGATTTTGCGAGCCCTTTTTCTCACTCTGGATAAGTACAGTTCTTGGAGAGTGGGGAGGGTTGTGCCAATGATTCGTTCAGCAGTCCGGACTATCCGCTGCAGTCTTCGGAGGTCAGTTTTGGCAGCTGAGCTGAACCACACAGTTATGGAAGTGCAGAGGATGGATTCAATGACAGCTGAGTAGAACTGTATGAGCAGTTCCTGTGGCAGATTGAACTTCCGCAGCTGGCGAAGAAAGTACAGCCTCTGCTGGGCCTTTCTGACAATGGAGTCAATATGAATGTCCCACTTCAGGTCCTGAGAGATGGTGGTGCCCAGGAACCTGAATGACTCTACTGCAGCCACAGTGCTGTTCATGATGGTAAGTGGGGGAAGTGCAGAGTGGTTTCTCCTAAAGTCCACTATAATCTCCACTGTTTTGAGCGTGTTCAGCTCCAAGTTGTTATGACTGCACCAGACAGCCAGCTGCTCAACCTCGCTTCTGTAAGCAGACTCGTCACCGTCCTGGATGAGACCAATAACTGTAGTGTCGTCTGCGAACTTCAGGATCTTGACAGAGGGGTCAGTAGAGGTGCAGTCATTGGTGTACAGGGAGAAGAGAAGTGGAGAGAGCACACATCCCTGAGGGGCACCAGTGCTGATGGTACGGCTGTTGGATGTGAATTTACCAACTCTAACTAGCTGTTGCCTGTCTGTCAGAAAGCTGGTGATCCACTGACAGACAGCGCTAGGAACGGAGAGCTGGGTTAGTTTGGTCTGGAGGAGTGTTGGGACAATAGTGTTGAAGGCTGAACTGAAGTCCACAAACAGGATCCTCACATAGTTCCCTGGTCTGTCCAGATGTAGTAGGGTATAATGCAGTCCCATGTTGACTGCATTATCTACAGACCTGTTTGCTCTGTAAGCAAACTGCAGGGGGTCCAGTAAGGGTCCAGTGATGTCCTTCAAATAAGCCAACATCAGTTCTTATCAGGTCAACATCTTTCGAATGACTTCATGGCCACAGATGTTAAGGCAACAGGTCTGTAGTCGTTAAGTCCTGTGATTTTGGATTTCTTTGGGATGGGGGGGCTTCGCACAGCTCCAATGATCTGTTAAAGATCTGTGAAAAAATGTAGGCCAGCTGGTCAGCACAGGTTTTCAGACAGGCTGGTGAAACACCATCTGGACCTGGTGCTTTACTTCTCTTTTGTTTTCTAAAGACCTGATGCACATCATCTTTAGCTGGAAATGGAAGCTGAACATAATGATGCTAGCGCCATGGAGTAATGCTATCTGTTTGCTCTATAGTACACTAATAAAATCATGTTTGTACTGGTGGATAACTGCAGTGAATACTGAAACATTCGCGCGTCTGAATTTAAAGCTGAGGCAGTAGCGAGCTGCTCACATTGTGCTGAAGCAACAGAGAATTGGATGCATGTGAGCAATGGCAGAATAACGAAACCACGGTGCAGAATTCACCGTTAGACATTTATGTTGTTATAAGAAAAAAATTTGGCTCGTTTTAGGACTGTGGCGGAACAAAATAGACTATGGCGGGCCATAGTATAGAAAGACAAAAAAGCGTTTAAATCCACGTGGAGCAAACACAACGTACAAAACAGACCTTCATGTATGAGTTAAGATCCTAAAAAAATACCCGGCCGCAACATAAGACGGAAAGTCCTGGAATGCCGACCGCGGAGAAAGGCGTCACTCTTCGTTCGTCCGGTAATAAAAGCGGGATCTGACCAGAATATCTGTGTTTATAATGCTAATAATAAATTAAGTTTGCTAGCTCCATGCCGATTGCATGAGGTAAGATCCTAAAAAAAAACGCAACAGAAGACTGAGCGCTTGTTTTCCTGTTTTTATGTGACCATCATCTAAGGAAGATCACCACCGCATATTAATGTTGTTCTCTTTGTCGTTTCATTGTAAGTGTCTGTCTGATTAAGATTAAAAAATAGTTTTTATGTATATTACAGTGATTACAGATGATGCAAAGAAGAGTTAAATGAGAATGAGCATTCTAATGGTGTCTTCTGTAGCAGTAACTTAACCCTGTGGTGAAGAACTTTTTTCTCATAAAAAATGTGAATAGCATTTTTAATATTCAAATTATTATTGCAGATTGAAAATTCGAATATAAGACTATTTGTGCACACCCCTTCACCCCTTCTTTTAATGGACTATGGGGAATAAAACGCTTAAAGGCAGGGTGGGTTATCTTGTCTAGAACATTTTTTTGTCATGCTGGTTGAAAATCTCTTTACATCCTGATAGCAATTAACTATAGTGGTCAAAATAATGTTTGTATTATTTTATATATCATCTATGAAAGTATGAATTGCCAAAAGTGACTAAATTAAAAATGAATTTATACATAAATATATATACAAAATAAATGTTTATTTATACTTTTATTTCCTTATTTATGTGTAATTGTATTTATTTCAACATTTATTTATTTCTACATTTATTTGTCTCCACTTTTATTTATTTACACATTTATTTATGTATATATGCATTTATTTATTTCTACATTTATTTATTTCTTCATTTCTTCATATGTATGCTAATGAGTGGGGCGTGTTTCACCTCAGACATAGCAATTGATCTCAGCGCAGCAGTGCTGAAGCGTTGAGGCCACAGTGACACCCTGTGGTGTGACCAAACGAAACGAGGTATATTGGCAAGGTTGCTCAGAGAATGACATGGGCAATCATGGTTTAAGTTGTTTAATATCACCCTAACTGTATGTATATAGGGTTATCACACATAGCCTACTTATACTTTATTAGGACATGACCGTAAAGCATCGCCCGGCCGAGATTTTGAAAATGTCTTGGCACACATGAACAGAAACTGCACACCATGGAAGCGTGTAAAATGATCCACAATTCAAAGTCAAAAGTCAAAGTCAGCTTTATTGTCAATTCTGCCACATGTACAGTACATACAAATGGAGGATTGAAATTGCGTTACTCTCAGACCCTAGGTGCATACAGATAACATAGAATAAACATATATCAAAAAAATATATCAAATTACAGATAAATACAAAAATCTATATATATACACAAAACAACTTTACAAGCAAGGGATATGTAACCGAAATAATTGTGCAAACCAAAGAAATAATCAACAGTGCAGATGAGATAAACAGCAGTGCAGATTAAATAAACAGCAGCGTAGATGAAATAAACAACAGTGCAGATGAAATAAACAGCAGTGCAGATGAAACAATCAAATCAAATGGTGCAGATGAAATAAACAACAGTGTAGATGAGAAACACAACAGCGCAGATGAAAATAACAACAAAGCAAATGTATTGTAGTGCAAAGCTTATCGGTCTGTTTTAAAGTGTCAAGAGAGCAGGCTTGTTCAACTGACTTGGAGGTAGTTAGTTGAGGAGGCTCAGACCACTACTGAAAAGGGGTTGAGCAGTCCAATGTTCCGTAAAGTGACAAGTGCGGGACAGAGTATGATGTGGGAAGGGATGGATGGGTTCAGGGTTCAGAGGTTTGTGTGGCAAGGGAGGGGAGGGAAGGCAGGGTCGGAAGGGAGTTTAGCTTCCTGACTGCCTGGTGTATTAAGCTCTCCTTCAGTCTGCTTGTCCTGGCCTGGAGACTCCGAAGCCTCCTCCCTGATGGCAGCAGACTGAAGAAGCTGTGTGACGGGTGGGTGACGGTTGATCACATTTAATGTAAATGCGCTGGATGGAGCTGATAAGAGCTCGAGTTTTCTGTCGATGAGACTCGCACGCACCAGCTCAGAATGCCGAGAGAAACCAGCATTTCACTGAAGTCTATGCAAGCATTATTATCAATGCAAACACGTGTACATAGTGTACAGTTTACATTAGCGTTTTTTAATGTTGCCATGCATAACACGTGACACCTTGAATGCTTAAAAGATAATACATATTTTATAGATGCTGCTTTTAGATAGCCTACAGATTAGAGGTGCACGGATCACGGTTATATCCGTGGGCGCTGCGGAGGATCCGCAGATCGGACAATAAAAAAGTACATTTGATTAATTGCGGATGGGCCGCCGGTGGATAAGTTTGATGTTATCAAGTCATTGCTTGGGCTGAATATACAGTTTATGTAAGTAAATAGCTTCTGATTTTTAAGGGTCTACTTTGGTTTATGGAGTGTCCGACAACAGGTTTATGTACATACGTGGTGTTAAAACCCTATTTTTTCGTAATAATAATCTGTTTTTATTACCTTACTTGACTGACTCTCAAATGATTCGTTCCATGATTCATCGGTCTAATCCCCACCTTTCCGCTAGCGTAGTCTGCTGTGATTGGTCAGATGGTCTAGTCTGCTGTGATTGGTCAGATGGTCTAGTCTGCTGTGATTGGTTTAGCGCGTGTGTTTAAGTTTTTGCGAGCAGGTGGGGTCTATTTCTAGAGACGTAGCTACACGGAGGTTAAAGACTCTGACGGGTCACGACTCGTTCGCGTGATTCAGAGTCGACTGCCATTTTTACAAGCTAATAACTTTATTCGTTCACCTTCGGATTCACAACTTTGGCAGACTTCTTACTTTCAAACACGGCAACATTGCACAATGCAAAGTAAAGGTAAACAGGTGTGTGAAAACTGGATATTTGTCAGTATATTGCATGCATGCCTTCGGTCTTAAAGGGGCAGCAGCCTGATTAAATGCCTGTCTCTGTCACTATCGTTAAAACAACAAAAGATGTTAAATAAATGTATACATGTTAAGTAAACATACTGTATCTGAAAAACGAGTTTATTGAATTTGTATCTCTATTGTATTTGTTTTACAAGTTGCTAATTTTTTAGTTCATCACCGAAACATAAAGATTGTCATTATTTATTCATGTTGTTCCAAATCCTGCAAAGAGCAATGCAAACTACTACCTTGATTCAAATTTCTCACAAGCTGAACTGATTTGGTCTAAAGAGAGAAGAATTATGACTATTTTTGTTTAAAGACCACATATAAAATGAAAACCAACATTAATGTTGGTAACTGCAGGTTGACTAAAAGTAATGACTAAAACTTAACAAAAATGCAATAACTTTTCGTCGTCTAAAAGAAAAGTTAAGAAAGGACTTTATTTGGTATATGATATAGGGCTGTGACGATTAATCGTGTAATCATTATGCTCAGTTTCTCAATGAATTACGGTAAATGCCGCCACATCCGAAAGCAAGAGGGCAAGAGATAAGCTCCAAATGTGTAGCTGAAGAAGTATGATTTAGGACATATTCTATTGTTGTTTTTCAAACCTTTTCAGGTATTTTCATGATAATAAATTATATTTATAATGATGATGTTTGATGAGTGTTGCTTTTTTGAATGCACATTATAAACTACTCAATCTCGTAGTGATTTTAGATTGAGTAGTACTTCCTACTGATTAAAGAGCCGTAGTTCACAGAAGAGCTTGCGATGCAGAATCGATTCTAGACAGGTATAGTTAGTGAATCGCGATGCATCGCCCACAGCCCTAATATGTTATCAAACTTTCGCGAGAGCATTTAAAAGCATACAATGCCATTTGCTTTTGCAGATACTTTACATCATATGCCAATTGGTCTGCACAACACAGAATGAAGTGGAACACAGAAAGAGTGCATGGGCTCTCCGTTCGTCCAGTCATCACAAGTGCGGCAGTCATCTACATTGCTTATAAATCACATAAAAAAATAAATATTTTTGGCGGGGCAAAAATTTGTTTTGGCAGCCACCAAAAAAGTGTCAATATAGGGAAAACCCTGAATATCAATCTTACTGAATTTATGATTAGCCTATTTCAAAATTAGCCAGTACATTTAAATTTTATTTGATGTCAGGCGCTCTGGCTGCGGGGTGTCATACCGAGTCAAATGATATCCAGTTTCCCAATGTCGGCCATTTTGGGCGTCAGCCATATTAAATAATGTAGTGAAATGCTGTATGTTACCAACGCATTAGCATCAGCACCATGCCCTGACAGAACAAAGTTTCAGGCCAGCGCCACCTAGTGGTGAGGAAATATATTTACAGGCCTATAACTTCAGTGGTTGACAGATTTTCATGGGAGTCATGTCCTTCTATTCCTGAATCCTTGCCAAGTCCAACGATAGTCATCATGCCAGGTTTCTCCTTACGGTTTGGCCTGTAGCGTAATTTAGCCATATCCACTGGCTTGTCATAGATAAATGACTAACTAAACAAGCAAACTATTGCCCTGCCCCCTGATACTTTTGTGTGTATAGGTGGTCTGATAGAACGATCTGACAATGGTAGCTCAACACTAGGGATGTTGCGGTGACGGAATTTTCCCATTGGTTGATTGATGTGTAAAAACACCGGTAGTACCGGTCTCACCGGGGTTACGTGTCAGGGATTTCGGGGCGGCCGAAAATGCGGTCGTTCACACATCTCGATTTACTTTGACTTAAATAGCATTCAATGGCATTTGTTTGAATTCATGATGGGTTAATTATTTTTCTTAATAAAAATACATAAAACAGTACGACACTCGCCGGTATTACACACACTTTTATTGCTAAATGAATAATGCGCACACACCATGCAAAAAATAGTTCCACCTCACACTGTCCCTCTTATATTTTGTGCATCGCGCACACTTATCGATGGCTGTGTGTAGGGTTGTTCCGATACCAGTATCGGAAATACCGCCGATACCTAACTAATTTTGGCATCGGTATCGGCAAGTACTTGAATCCGTGAACCGATCCGATACCATTTTCATAAATATAAACCAAGCTATCCGGAAATAATTCTTCGCTGCTCAGAACGCAAACACAGGAAGTGCGTGTCACTGTGTCACTACAGGCAGTCACTGATCAGAGCAGCGAAGAAGAAACGAGAACCCGCTACTAGCAATATATCCGCTACTATTTTTCTAAACAAAATTGCGATTTGCGATTTAAAATGCGATTTACTATTATTTAAATAAAGAGCTACAGATTTGTTGTGGAGGTTTTAAAGCATCAAAGAAAGACCAAGAATAGTCCCAAACTACTTTAACACTGTACCACTGTTTATTTAAAACACATCAACACTGTGGCAATTTAAAAAGGTTGTCATGATTTGACATCTTGACCATTCAAAATACTGTTGCTGTTTGCTTGATTTAAGTTAAATTAACAAATAGCCTATAAATAAAATAAAACTTTTAAGAGACTAAACTCTCTGTAAACAATTCTACATCAGTTAAACTGACCATAACCTACACTAAGTTTAAAACAATGATAGCAAATTAAGAAAATTACAAAAATAACTATTGAACAAAGTTAAATTAACAAATTAAAAATAAAATCTTTAACCCTCTGGAGTCTAAGGGTGTTTTGGGGCCCTGGCCAAGTTCGGACATGCCCTAATATTAGTGCTTTTTTCAGTTGCTTTTAAACATATCAATGGCTAAAGTCTGATAACACTGTAAACAGCACAAACTGGGCTACAATAATATGTGAACAGTATGTTTATACATGATTGTGTTTTTAAGAAAACAATGTTTATGCGTGCTTAAAGAAAAACTAAAAAATTTAAGTCACTGAAACAAGGTCATAAAACACATACAAAATATTGGTACTCAAGACTTTTGAGAACTGGATATTGTAGCCTAGAGTTTTTGCTTCAAAATGATGTGAAAATCATCTTGCTGACTCATTCACAGAAAACAATAAAGTGATTAAAATGTTCTAAGACACTTTTTGCTTCAAAAGGACATATGCAAGGAGGCGTGAATGATCATGAATAATGATGTGATTGACACCTGAGAAGACAAAGACCTGCATAATGAGCTGCATAATGAGCCTTTCAGTCAGGAATGATGCTGAGCTGGAAAAGTTTCTAAATTAGGGATTTGAAAAAGAATGTGAAGACAAAAGAAATGTATATATTTTATATTTATAAATGTATAAATCCAGTTAGTGAGTACACTGTATATAACTTATAATATACTCCATATAATATAATCCATATAAACCTACACATAGCAAACCTACTTATATTACTTAAAAAAACACTTTACATATAACTTAAGACCTATACTGAATCTACACATCAAACATGTAGTTGTACAGAAGATACATTCAGGTAAAAACTCTGAAAAACAAACACTTAGGGTAAAACAGAGCAAATATGAACAGTGCAAGATAAAAGTGTAAGGTCTGTAAAAGCCCACTCTTACACCCCATGTATAACCTACGATCTCACATAGAACACAGAATTTCCACTTTCTGTACCACTTCATTGTTTTGTGCTGTGTAGTGTAGCAGCATGGATGGTGGATCAGACAGACACCTCTTGTGTGTCCATCTGAAATACAGAAGACGACGTCCTCATTTTGTCCTCACATTCTTATTCACAGTCCTAAAAGAATGTTGTAAACAACTATTAGCATTTATCACAGTGCCTTAGTATATACATACTTGGTGAGAAGACACAATACCAATAACAAAGAAACTAGGCTATATTTATATATAAACTATATAAAAGTACAATTCGCGATATTCGCGAACAGAAGCTAGTTGATTAACACTTTCAACATTTGGGAAAATATATCTGTCTATAGCATAATGTTACGCGTTTTGTACAACATATTCTGAAATAGATGATTTTAGTCTGACAATAGCATGTTTGTAAATCATGAAGGTAATATTAAAAGACTTACTCGTCAGGAATTATATCCTCCGCTGGGTCAGTCGCTCTTCAAAATGCAAACGGTCGTCATCTGAGGCGCTTTCTTCCTCTGAGGAGAAATTGTATCCGAATTGTATCTTCATCCGTGTAGCCATTTCTGGATCGGAGGCGTGTACACAAACCTGACTGACCTCAGATCATTACCATGTGAACAGCGCGCACAGTGGGGGCGGGATCGCATTAGCTATAATGAGGTGATACAGGAAAAACCGTACCACTCCTTACTTTCATAAGGATTACATAAAAATAAATTATTTGTTTTCGACTTGAATTGGTTAATTTAAAAGTTAACATTTCAAGCTTTCTATACTTATATTTCTCATGTCGTTGAGGCAAGTATTCGCTGAGATTTAGGTTGTTTTATTTATGTGTCTGTGAAGAGAGGTGGCAGAGACAGAGAAAGCAGAGTACACACCCTGTTTATTTTCTTTATTTTACAAAACCACAGCATTTTGTTGTTGTTTTGGGTGTATACAAATAAAAGTAATCCCTTTAAAGATTCGAATGACGTATTGCTCTTATCTGTACGATCAAAACTGACAGAGTAATTTAAGTTCATTTCGACGTTATCAGGAGAAGATGAGACAAACCGCGCAGACGCGGGCTTCGACTCCAGAGGGTTAAGCGCGAAATTAGGCAGTTGAGGAACGTATACAGGTTTTTGCCGCCTGCTGCGCCTCTCTGAGCGCCTGAAGTTGAAAAAAGTCAACTCGGAACAGAAAAGCGCTTGACGACCAATAGAATGAAAGAAGAGGCGCAGAAAATCGCACCCTTTCAAATCGCGATTTCGGTTTACAAACGATTAATCGTGCAGCCCTAGCTACTAGCAATATATTTTAAACTTTGTGAACCAGCCAGTAAAATGGCAACATGTCTAATATGCCGTTTTGCAGTTTCAAAGGTGAGGCCCTTTAGGTAAACGGTGGACAAAACCCCATTCATATAAGTTGCCAGAGATTGACTAGTCAGACGAAGGGCTCGTATACCTGAAAATGGATCCCCTTTCGCGCGCTTTCTGATGATGATACGGCGGCTTCTCCCTTACCCTAGGCAAGGTGCCGATTTCCCAGAGAGGCACTGGGTGGACAACTCTAGGGGCACTGTGGCGCTGCGTCGGGACCCCTCGTCCCCAATGAAGCCTACTGCTGCCGCCTTGGCACCTAATCTTCACCTCTGTGTACAAAACATGCCTAAACGTCCCCCTTGCCCTCTAAGTCTGGGCATAATGTCCAAAACATGCCTAAATGTCCCCCTTACCCCTAGTCTGGGCATAACGTCCAAAACACGCCTAAACGTCCCCCTTGCCGCCTACATTCTGTTTTTTGTGCCTTGGGCCCCCTAGAGGCCCGTCGTCTTTCGTGGCTCCTCCGGGTAGGCCGTCCTTTTGAGTGACCCTCCCCTTTCGTGCGTAGGGGGCGTTTCTGTCAGAAAGTCAACGGATTCCCGAACTCACTGCGTGGGGCAGTTCGCAGGCCCATAGACATCTATGTGAGGCAGGGAGATGTATGAAAAATAACTAAAAATATTTATTTTTGCATCTCGACATAGCACTCTCGGTATGTCGTCGAGGGCCACGCGATGCTACTCTCTGCAAAGTTTCGGATTCCTGGGTCCTCCGTGGGCCGTACGGGAGCCACTGACAGGATTGTCCATTAGAAGCCTATGAGGCTGTAAAATAGGTTACGAGTGGGACTTCCTGTGACTTTGCCTCAGAATTGTGTCTTTCATTGGAGAGAGCCTGTCAGGGGGTCACAAACAGGGGTCTCAAGTTTCCTGCTTCTAGGTCACCCCGAACTCCCTTTTCCTTGAAAACAGATTGAACCCCACTTTTGTTCGGTTTGCCCATTCAAGAGCCTCTGTCTGGCTATGAGAGGAAAAAGCCTGCGAGAGAGATTTTTCCCAAACCCACTCAAAATGTTTCCCTCCACTCTAGGAAGCTGTACTCTCGGTATGTGAAACAGGGGCCGCCGGACTACCAGAATCCAAAATTTGGGACCCCTCGGGCCCCTGGGGGTCGTACGGAAGCTCCTGATACTCGTAACCTATCCCATTCATTTTCATAAGCTCGTGTTAAACACCTGTCCGATCAAGCCGAAATTCACGTATACGCCTCGTCACGGGCCCCCGGGTCGCGCTCTAGCCTTCCGCGACCCTCTGACTTCGTTGACCCCTCTGTTTGACCAAAAAGACACAGACATCCTACAAATAGGTGTTGAATGTACACTCTCGAATACAGGGGTCAAAAGGTCACAGGGTCTCGAAACTCAATAGGCCGACTGCTAGGGCCCCTCGAGCTAGGATCTCAAGTTTTGTGCTCCTAGATCACCCAGAAGTCCCTTTTTCTTGAAAAAAGTTAGAACCCCACTTTTGTTCCGTTTGCCCATTCAAGAGCCTCTGTCTGGCTATGAGAGGAAGAAGCCTGCGAGAGAGATTTTTACCAAACCCACTAAAAAATTTTTACCTCCGCTCTAAAAAGCTGTACTCTCGGTATGTGAAACAGGCCCCCCCCGGGCTACCAGAATCCAAAGTTTGGGACCCCTCGAGCCCCTGGGGGCCGTACGGAACCTCCTGACACTCGTAACCTATCCCATTCATTTTCATAAGCTCGTGATGGACACTGGCATGGAACGGTCTGAGGGGCCCGAAAGTCATGTATACGCCTCGTCACGGGACCCCGGGTTGCGCTCTAGAGTTCCGCGACCCTCTGACCTCGTTGACCCCTCTGTTTGCCCAAAAAGACACAGACAGCCTACAAATAGGTGTGGAATGTACGCTCTCGAATACAGGGGTCAAAAGATCACAGGGTCTCGAAACTCAACACGGCTGACCGCTGGGGCCCCTCGAGCTAGGATCTCGAGTTTTGTGCTCCTAGATCACCCAGAAGTCCCTTTTTCTTGAAAAAAGTTAGAACCTCACTTTTGTTCCGTTTGCCCATTCAAGAGCCTCAGTCTGGCTATGAGAGAAAGAAGCCTGCGAGAGAGATTTTTACGAAACCCACTAAAATTATTTCCCTCCGCTCTAAAAAGCTGTTCTCTCGGTATGTGAAACAGAGGCCCCCGGGCTACCAAAATCCATAGTTTGGGACCCCTCGATCCCCTGGGGGCCGTACGGAACCTCCTGACACATACGTAACCTATCCCATTCATTTTCATAAGCACGTGTTGGACACTGGCATGGAAAGGTCTGAGGGGCCCGAAAGTCATGTATACGCCTCGTCACGGGCCCCTGGGTTGCGCTCTAGAGTTCCGCGACCCTCTGACCTCGTTGACCCCTCGGTTTGCCCAAGACTCCGAACGACCCCAATTCGACATATTTGGCTCCTCGTGGCCCCCTCGTTCAGGTTCCGTACTTTGAAGTCGGTACGACCTCATTAAGTACTAAATTGTCCATTTGGGGTCGACGTGGGGCGTGCATTTTCCTGGAATATTTTTCTTGATTTTTTTCGTGCCCTCGCCACCCTATGATACAGGGTATACAATAATGGACACACCGTTTTCAAGCATAATAAACATGTTGCACAGCTGTAATGCACTTAAATTACAAAATGAAGGTCAATCGAACACTAAACTATTGGCTTTATTCAATTAAACCTACATAGAGTGCAATTAGACCATTTTAAAGGGATCATTATTGTCCATTATTTACCTATGTTGGTTCTATCGAATAAGTTACAGATGTACAACATTATTTCATAACATTTATAACCTATTCAACAGGGCCTACGTAGGTAGATAATGGACACGCCATTTTTAGGCTCCTGAAGCACATTAATGAGCTTTATTGTACACCAGTATGAAAGTTTGTGCTTCCTATGCACTCTACTGTTGGATTTACCTCTATAACTCATTGCAAAAGCAAATAATGGTCGTTAACAGGTTTTGTACATTCGCCACCTACGAGGGCCCCATCAAATAAGTTATAGATGTAAGATGAAATTTCTCAAAAAATGTCTAAGTCCAAAAATGCATTACACACATATCTTATTTGATGGGTCTCATATAGGTGGTGAATGTACATCCCACTCATAACATATTTGAAAGGAACCCTGTAGGTGGCGAATGTACACAGCGTTTATAAGCATAATAAACATGCTGCACAGCTGTATTACACCTAAAATTGCTAAATGAAGGTGAATAAACACTCAACTATTAGCTTTATTAAAATAAACCTTTGTAGAGTCAAATAAACCATTTTATAGGGACTGTACATTTGCCACCTACGAGGGCCCAGTCAAATAAGTTGCACATGTAAGAAACAAGACAAGGAAAAAAGTCCAAGTCCAAAAATGCATTACACACGCAACTTATTTGACGGGTCTCATATAGGTGGTGAATGTACATCCCACTCATAACATATTTGACAGGAACCACGTAGGTGGCGAATATACACAGCGTTTATAAGCATATTAAACATGCTGCACAGCTGTAATACACTTACAATTGCTAAATGAAGGTGAATAAACACTCAACTATGAACTTTATTCACATAAACCTATGTAGAGTCAAATAAACCATTTTATAGGGATTGTACATTTGCCACCTATGAGGGCCTCGTCAAATAAGTTACACATGTAAGAAACAAGACAAGGAAAAAAGTCTAAGTCCAAAAATGCATTACATGCATAACATAGGTGGCAAATGTACAAACCATTTTTAAGCATATTAAACATGTTGTACAGGGGAAATACACTTACAATTGCTAAATGAAGGTGAATAAACACTCAACTATGAACTTTATTCAAATAAACCTATGTAGAGTCAAATATACCATTTTACAGGGATTGTACATTCACCACCTACAGAGGCCCCGTCATATAAGTTACAGATGTCAGATGAAATTTCTAAAAAAAACGATTAAGTCCAAAAATGCAACCCACTCATTACCTGTTTGACGGGGACCACGTAAGTGGCGAATGTACACACCGTTTTTAAGCTTCTTATGCACACTAATGAGCTTAAATGTACACCAAATGCTCGTTCAACAGGGCCCGGCGAGACCTTTTGAACGAGCCCAGGCTAGACCCGCTGCGACCCAGGGCTCCGGAGATAGAGGCCCGAGAAATCGGCACTCGGCGATCCGAGAAAGGCGAGCCTTCCTCGGCTTGACTTCGCCGGCCGACCGTGGTCGACTTCCAGTGCAAAACGGCTATGAGTACTGCAGAGAGGTGAGGCAAATTTTCGACAAGGTTGTAGAGCCTCGAGCCCAGGCTCATTGGAAAGGTTTTCGGCCTTGACCCTCTGCGACCCACCATTCTGGAACTAGGCTGGGTCAAAGTTCCAAAGTCAAAGTCCAAAAATGCATTGGCCACATAACTTATTTGACGGGGCTCATATAGGTGGCGAATGTACACACCGTTTTTAGGCATAATAAACGTGTTGCAAAGCTGCAATAAGTGCACAATTGCTAAATGAAGTGATATAAGCACCATACTGTGGGATGTACTCAATTAAACCTATGTCGAGTCAAATAAAACCATTTTATAGGGATTGTCCATTATCTACCTACGTTGGCCCCGTCGAATAAGTTACAGATGTACAAAACCTACAAATGACATTCATAACCTATTCAACAGGGCCTGCGTAGGTAAATGATGGACATACAGATTTTAGGCCCCTGAAGCACATCGGTGAGCTCCAATGTGCAGCAGTGCAAAGGATCGTGCCTCCTTTACACCCCACGGTCTGTTTAACCTGCGTAACTCCCTGCCAATGCCAAGGATGACTATTTACAAGGTCTGAATGTGGTCTGCAAATGTGGCCCCTTTGAATGAGTAGCAGATGTAAGAAAGATCCCGAAAAAATGCATCCTTATCATCAGGAGCGCGTTTGTGAGTTCTGGTGTACGTCGCCACGAAGGGCAGCATCTCCTATGCGCTCTGCGGTTGGTCCGAGCCGTGTAACTCATTGCCAAGGTGAAGTCCATTTTCTTTCTATTCGGGTCAATCGCATATGCGAGAGAGCTCGGTCGGGATGCGAGTGCGCCTTCGGGGGCGTTTCGGGGAATCTCGTGGCGACAAGCGAGTTTAGGCGGCAAGGGGGATGCGTAGGCACCTCGTGTACGCAGGGGTCTGACCCCCGAACCTAGGATGCAAGGGGCACGATAGGCGCCTATTGGAACATCGACTCGCCACCCTTTCGACGTGCTTCGAATAGGTGCGGGGCGTACGGCCGGTCGCCCTCAGGTGGCATCTGCCCGAACTTCGCCTTGCCCCCGATCCGCAGCCCGGGTTAGGGGGATTTTTGCCGGCGCGCAGCGTCCATTTGAGGCCTACCATTTTGTGCTTAATAAGTTACGTGCGCAATATGGTGGCCTAGGGCAGGGTGGTTTAGTTTTTCACTAAAGAAAAAGATATTAATAAAAAATCATACTGTCAGATAATAATAAATATTATTATGAATGTTCACTGTATGTATTTGTTAATATTTTATTAGGGGATAAGTCTGAAGCACACTATCAAATAATTTTATCACTTTATACAGGGCTAGCAGTATATACAGATACACACCCAGGTATTGGATCGGTACTCTGTATCGCCCGATACCCGGAGCCCAGGTATCTGAATCGGTATTGAAAAGGGAAAAAGGGTATCAGAACATCCCTAGCTGTGTGTCAGGCTTTTGCAGTGGATTTTTAGCCGCAGGACTCATCTTGGCCGCCTCATTTTTGTGGTGCGCTTCAATGTGTGTGTAAAATCGAAGTGTTACCTCTGGATGCTGCCACCTTAATCAGGCAAAGTTTACAGGTTGCCTGTTGGCATTGGGTTTAAATCCAAAATATTTCCACGTCGGCGCTTTTGCATTTTGCTTTGAAACCAACTCTTCCGCCTTCGTTTTATCTGTTAGCTCTCCTCACGTGATCAATGAAATCTGACACCTGCTGTTGATCTTTACTGCGACACTTGTTCCGCTTGCGCTAAATTGACAAGGCGCGTTATTGTAGTCACTGACTAAATTAAGTGCTATAAAAACACTTGAACACTGTGTATCACCGGTAACACAGACTATCGCAACAAGTCTACCCAACACTACCATGGTTGGGTACCAAAGCTAAAGTTATGAATTCCTCTATAAATAACTTAAAGTAAGGAACATGCAAAACTTAATCACTCTATCCTTTTTCTATATTGCAACTCATCTAATTCATTAATAAATTATCAAATTAAACCTCCTTTTTTATTATCAATGACATTTTTAGGCTATCTATTTCAAGCCCTGCCAAAGTAACGTTTTACAGAGAATGGCTTCTGGCAAAAGCAGAAATAGTATGATGCTTGTTTGTTAAAATAATTGCTCCTTTGATTTTTTTTCTATGTAGTTGCAGGAGACTGTCAAGAGGAAATTGGAGAATGCTGGTTCTCCTCTTGGCCATGAGCAGGTCAATGGTTTCGGCGCTGGATACCCACCCTCCAAAAACGCTTGTGTTGAGGATGCAGTAGGAGGTCTTAATAGTGTTAAGAACAGCATTGGGATGCCTCCTTCACCCATAGAAACCAAACACAGCACGAGTAGTGACTCCATAGTGCCCAATGGGAACCACAGGACAGCTGGTGAAGTGCACAACGGTGCAGGCATAACCAACAGTGGTGTGTCATGTGGCACAGAGTCAGATTTTCGTTTGAAAGAAATGAAGCAGGAGCCAGTAGATGATGTCTTGCCCTGCATACTGCCTACTGGAGGTGCAAATGGCAGCAACAGCCTGTTCCCTGACCTGAACCTCAATGATCAAGACTGGACTGAGATAATGGAGGAGTTCAATCGGTCTGTACCCTATGAGGATATTCAGGAGCTCTTCAGTGATGGTTTTGGAGATCGCAAAGACCCAGAGGTCCCATCCACTGGTGCAGCTCAGGGCTTAATACCTCTAGATCTGGCCAGTGTGAAGAGTGAATTCCACCCTGCCTCCGCTATCACTGCCTTTGATCAGGACTCTCGCACTGGTTCACCTCTGGTAAGACCCACCTCGTCTGGACCTTCGCTGCACACCAACTCCCCCATTACAGCTCCGCCTACATCCCCATCACTGCCTGTGCTGCAACAGCAACAACAGCCTTCTATTCAGCCCACCAGACCTCTCCAGAATCACCTTCTGCCCGGGCCACCCAAAGACCTGTCCCCTGCACAACAGCTGCAGCAGTTGGCAGCACGTGAACATCACAGAGCGCAGATATTACAAAGCCAACAGCAGCAGCATGTGGTTCAAAAACAGCAGCAACAGCAAATAACAAAATTCCTCCAGCAGCCCAACCACTCTTCATCTTGGCCCCAAAACACACCTACCCAAAGTCAGTTGGGTGGGGCTTTCCAGCTTGAGAAGCCCACCAGCCCTTCCTTGTACCCTCAAGACTTTTCCAACCCCAAAACACTTCTTATGCCAGGCCAACAGCCTAATAAGGGCTCTTCTAAGCCGGGCACTTCAGCAGGTTACATACAGTCTGGTGCACATGGCAACATAATAAGCCATTCAGCAGCTCATACGGGTCCCCTAAGACACCCACCCAATCCAGGGGGGCAGGCAGCAATGTTGGACTATAATAACACAAAACCTTTGTCCCACTATGAGGCTGGAGTGCCAGGGGCCCCTAAAGGCCCTCCCACCACCCAGAACAAACCAAACCAGGCAATCCTGAACCTTATGCGACATCAACAGTTGCAGAAGCAGAGGCCATCGGGCATAAACTTCCGACCAGCACACATTCAACACTCTCCGGTAAGACCACCTTTCCTTTGCATAACATATATGCGCTGCCAAGTAGTGGTCAACTGATATGTTGAAAATTGCGTGGCCAGCATAAAGTTGATCACAAGTATGCATCAGACTTCATATAAAGCTAATCTGGATAGTGACACTTTACACAGAGCTTGTTGCAAGCACTGTGTCTCACTGTTCAGGTCATGTTAGAATCTCTTTGTCTTTTGCTGACTGCTGCAGTGAAATTAAGCATTTTAGGAAGACTTAAATACTCCTCTTTGGTGATTTATGCGATTGCCAGCAATCGTGGTGAACATGATGTCAGGACATTGAGGATGATAAATTGCAAACAGTTTTTTGATATCTTGAACAGTGTTGCCATGGTGAGGCAATACATTTATGACAAAATCAGGGAAACAGAAAGTGCCTCATATCTGTTGCATGATGGAGTGATTTTGAGTTGTGTTAAGTCACTAAATTATTAAGAATTTGGGGATGAATGTTTAAACTTGCATATTATAATATGGAACTGTGGGAAATAATTACAAATATATCCAAAGATTATTTTAGAAACATAAAGCTGATGCTACAGAACATAGTTGTCTTTCTAGATTTGATATATGACCTAGATTATTTATTCTGCAATATCTTTTTTTTTGCCAGTTGATTAAGCTGTGACTGAGATTCGCCTAATAGGACTAGGTGTTTTAATCCCGATATTCAGCACAGTTTAATTGTTTAGTAAGACATTTCCCACGCTTTAAGCGTGACAGAGGAGCAGTCAAGAACATGGATAAGGCAAGGTGACAGCAGCTGACAATGACTTTGTAGGTTTTCCATCAATGCAACACGTCATCAGTTGTGTACCTCAACATCCACATAAATTTGATCAGATCCAATTCAAGTCATCCAAATCACTCAATGTATGCAGTAGATATGATACACTAATTATTTTTCACCATACATTTGTTAAATGGCAATACCATTTAAGATATCAGAGTCCTCAATGTAGCATCTTCAATATTTAGGAGCATTTCAAAGTTACCACATGCACCCTTTGCAAAATACAAAAATGTCACACACATTCCTTTGCCAGTTGGTGGCGCTATGACTGGGTGGCGCTATCATTGGGATAGCCACATCAAGGTGATCACACTGTTAACAAACATGCGGCTAAATGTTTCATCACTCAATGCATGATTTAGATATGAGACGCTTGTTTCTCTTTTTGCCATGTTTATTGCTTTGCCATGGCAACATCATTTGAAATATCAAAAGGGCAATTGCATGCAAATGTTAACTTTACCAAGAAAAAATATTTTTCCCCAAAGGTTTTTTCACTATACTGATAGCACAGAAGTCAACATTTGGTGTTTCAAATACCCATGTGAGGTCTTTTCATTTTTAGTGCATGATTTTTCATAGTCAGGTAAGTGTCATTTTCAGGATGATCACATCCATAACAGTCCATATTCCTCATAAATGGACACACTAAAATTGAAATAAAGTAGTTGTTTTATGTATAATCATGTTTTCCTTGGAATTATTATACATTTACATTTATGCATTTGGCAGATGCTTTTATCTAAAGTGACTTACATTGCATTATACTATACATTTGTTTCTAAGTTTGTGCAATCCCTGGGATAGAACCCATGACATTGGCATTGCTAGCACGATGCTGTTACTAGGGCTGTCGTGGTGAAGGAATTTCTTGTGCGGTGATTCTGTGTTGCTCAATATCGTTTGTGCGATATAACCGCATTAATACAGATTTTGGTGCCAAATAAATAAGCTATGTTGTTGAGCTGTAATTATGTAATTATAATATATATTGTTTTTTTACTGACAAAGATGACTGTTTTAAAAGAAATTAAATACTTATTTATGTATTTATTGGTAAATACAAAACACAGAGCAATGAAAACCAAATGTAGGCTACACGCCGCAGAACGAATGCAATACAAAAGGCACTAGATATTATGACATTTTTCTAAATTATTATCTGAGTGTCACTATTTCAGAATACGCTCAAAATATATCTAAAACAGACTTACAGTCGAAAATATGCAATGTGAGTGTGTAAAAATGTAGAGAACAAAAAGAAAGTTCACGCAGAACGAACAAAAAGCCTTAATAAAGCAGACACACATCTTAATATAAAGAAAATACATTCGAGTCAATATATGATCATTATGTTTATATTGTTTAACATGTTTTTGACTGGAAAAACAAGCATATATTTAAATGTTCGTGTGAAAGCTGCGTCTCTGTAAAGGGGGTGGCTGCGGGGAGACACTCTTACTTCTCTGCAGCATCACGCAAGTTCTGCACTTAAACACCGACAAAGACGCATTTTAAGTTTATTGAAGTGCTTTGTATTTTGCATTGATCATTTTGATTAAAGTAATTTCAAACTTTAAAGGGGTAATCGTATGCGATTTCATGTTTTGTTTTTGATTTAGTGTGTTATTTAACCGTTTGTGCATGTATAAGACGTCCATAGTCACAAAACTCGAAGTTTTGCACAAAATGATTTACTTTAACTGAAAGAGAAGTCTGATCCAGATCTGCCTAAAATGCCTTGATCAGTCACGCCCCCACTTTGTACAGTTCGTTGCATGACGCCACCCAAATGGACACGCAAAGGTGGCGGCGTAGCTTCAGTTATCACAGCCGTGGTGCTATAACCGCCATGTCACAGTGCAAATGCATAAGACAGAATAAAAACATACCTCTGTAATAGGGTTGTGACGAGACACTTGTCCCACGAGACGACGAGACTGAGTTCACGAGAACGAGACAAGATTTTTTGACTTTTTTAAAGAAATCCTCAATTATGAAATATATAGAGAAAATAGTCTCTTATTTACCTTAAAAACAAAATGCAAAAAATGTAGGCATTATAAAATCAACCTTCAAATTAAACTTCTATTTTAAAGAATTATATTATGCAGTAATAAACAATTATGTAAACACTGCTAACACAAACTCAACTGACAGCAGTAATTGCACAAAATTATGTTTTTTTTAACTGGTGCAACTTTTAGTAAAGAGCTGTGGTTGTTTACTTTATATGCTTTTTGCATAGTGCTACTGTTAGGGGCAGTTGTGGCCTAATGTTTAGGGAGTTGGACTCGTAACCAGAAGGTTGCCGGTTCGATTCTCAGTACCGGCAGGTAACAACTGACGTGTCCTTGAGCAAGGCACCTTACCCCCGTTTGCTCCCCGGGCGCTGCCGTGTTAGCTGCCCACTGCCCCGGTGTATGTGTGTTCACTATTCACTGGTTGGGTTAAATGCAGAGGTCACATTTCGGGTATGGGTCACCATATCTGACAAAAAATAGGTCACTTCGTTAGTAGAGGTTGTGATCATATCACACTGTCAATCCTCCTGCCTAACTCTGACTGAAAATACCTTGCAAAACTCTTATAATGACCCTTGCTACTAGATTTATTAATGACGTGATTAGGGGTGTGCACGACTATTTGAATATTCGAAAATTCGATCTGTAATAATTATTCGAAAATTAAAAAATGCTATTCGAAATTCGTGGTTTTTCATGAGAATAAAAAAATGCTTTACCATGGGGTTAATTTACCACTACAGAAGACATTATGCTCTTTCTGATTTAACACTTCTTCGCTTCATCTGTAATTACTTTATAAATACACATCAAAATAATATGTAGCTATGTCCCTTAATCTTTGTTCACTCAGATCGCAAGTTAATTTATATATATATATATATATATATATTAATTTGTTAAAAATACACCAACTTAATGCTAATTTAAGCTTAAAATATGAACATTTACATTTCACAGCAACTAATGAATTTGGCTTTAGCATGAGATTGGTACCTTTTTCCATAACTAAAAGCCTGTATTTTCCTCCTTAGAACTTCAATGGGGTCGTCGCCTTCAAGTTATAGCCTGTAAATTAATTTCTAGTTGAAGTTTGCACGGATGTTATTTCATTTAACACGCGCTGTAGTTCCTGTTACCTTAGTTGAATTTATTTATTGATACAATGCAGAGCTAAATAGCTCAGACACTGACAATGAAACGACAAAGAGAAAAACATTTATATGCGGCGATGATCAAGAATTAGTAGGCTAAATATCTTCTTCAGATGACGGCCGCATAATAAAGGGGATAACAAGCTAATGGATCCGTCTTTGTTGCTTTGTTTTTAGGATCTTAACTCATACAGTCGGCATAGAGGTATCAAGCCGTTTATTTTATTTATTATCAACATTATAAGTGATAAAACAGATATTCTTGTCAGTTGTTATCGCGCAAACAAAGAGCAGCGCGTCTTCTCCGCTGTCGGGTTTAAATGCAATTTTTATGTATTTTTCCCGTTTTCTTTTTCCAATGTTGCTAATCTTTTCCACTTAAAAAACACAGAGGATATAAAATTAGTGCGTTATAAATATTTAATTATAATTATAAGCTTGATGTGAAATCGTGACCAAGTAAAAACATAAAAAATGACGTCTTTATTAACTTAATTTAATTAAACGAATATTCGAATATTCGTTTTTTATGAGCTTGAATATTCGAATATGATTTTATTAAAAATGCCCATCCCTAGACGTGATCATCTGTGTCTCTATATTGGTTCACAAAATGTGAATCCTGTTACATGACCTACGGTGCGCGCGTGCGGCATTCTGAAAAATTGAAATATTTTAATCTCGATGTGCGCCGGCGCGCCTAGAAAAGAAGCATGTCGCACCGCTTGCGCCTCTCGACCGCGTTGCTCGTCTACATTTAAAATAACAAATATGCGTGCACAAAAGACATGAAATGTGAACGGACATGAGCGAATGTTGAAACCATCCATCTAGCTCACGTTTACATAGAGAAACGGTGGGAAAGTAGCGCCGTGGGAGGCTTAATCGCGTTGTCTTTATAAATGGCCAGGCTGGTCACTGAAGCTCACAGCACTCACATACTTTGTGCAGTTATTAGCGTGTTCTGTACAGTATTGAAAATAGGTCACACTACAACAAAATGTGCACTCACACAAATGCTCCGAAATATATTTTGAGGGCACACAGGTTAAATATAGGGAATATATGCGACTTAAGTGGTCGCAATTTCTTGCCCAACACTCCATCATGCCAATTGCGTGAGGATATTGGTCTCGCGAGACACATCGGACGAGATCTCGTCACACCCCTACTCTGTAAAGCGTCCTTCTGGTCAATCTTTTGGTTTCATTCTCCTAACTAGGTTTGAAGGCAAAACCGATGCTGATTTTACTCGTTATCCTCTTATGTACTTGTATTTATTATAACTGCTCTGACTCAAATCCACTCCATGTGGGTGGCGAGACGGACTGAAGATCATTCCGGCATGAGTTGCGTGCGCTGGGCTTTCACACACTGTATGGCCTCATATCTGACACTCCTGTTATTAGCGTACTGTGTTTGAAACTGTTATGACACGAATTGTCTCTGAGTGAGAGATGAACTTGTCCTGGAAGTGCATAACATTTCCGCCTCATGCTGGAGATAGTCAGACAATCACAACGCACAGCTCAACTGGCCAATCAAAGCACACTGCGCTTTAAAGAGCGATAAGCTTGATGACACATCGACTCTTTTCAGGTGGGGCATAGAGGAGATATAAAAATGTACGTGGATGTTTTCATATGTGGAAAATAATGTGTTTTTTCTCCCTTAAAACAAATACATTGCGTTACATTAAATGCAAACAATAATATTGATTTTAGCTTGACAATTTGACTCCTTTAAAACTGCATTTAGAAGCAGACGATGACATTTTCTCATCTTAGCTTTGGGTGCTCAGTACTTATCATGCATTTCTGTTTGATTAATACAAATAGTATTTTTTACTTTTCAAATACTAATTTATGAATATAAATTACCCTCTTAAGTCTTGTCATACACTATTTAATATACATGCATAAGGTTCAAAACAAAAATCCATAGGCTCGTAAAAAATGATTAAACGTGAACATTGCGGTTGCCTGCCATCCTCTGTGGCTGGCTTGTCAAAAGCATGGTATTACAGAATTGTGGTTACCGCGACATGCCCTAGCTGTATCCATTGAGCTACAAGAAAGCCTATTATGGCTCAAGCACCAAGATGCAAGGCCAGTAGAGTGCGTTGTAGATGCGGAGCCCTATTGTGATTCAAAGGATCATTATTAGGGCCCGAGTGCAGAGCCCTATTGTTTTCTTAGAGTTTTTAGCGCCAAGTTTTCATTAGAGCCTCACATGTGTGAAACCTGGAACATATACAATGGCAAGAAAAAGTAAGTTAGCCATTGTCATTTTCTTGGTTTTCTGCTTGAATTGGTTTAATCACTGGTTGAACCACCTTTGGCAGCAATAACACAAAGAAAGCACTTCCTATAGACCTGCAGAAAGGACCAGGAGTAATTTTGGACCATTCATCTTAACTGCTTCAGCTCAACCATATTCTTAGGACGTCTGGTATGAATGGCTTTCTTGAGGTTATTCCACAGCTTTTTTTTTTAATGAGGTCTGGCCCTTTCAAAAGGTAGAATTTATGTCTCTGAAACCATTCTATAGTAGATTTTGCTTCAATGTTTAGGGTCATTATCCTGCTGCATCACCTGTCTTTTGAGTTTTAGCTTGTGGACAGACACTAAGAATTTTCTTAAAAACATGGTAATTACTTTACTATTCTTCTCTACAATGTAGGGGTTCGGATCGTTTCTCGGATCAGAGTCACGAATCTGATAATTTTTCGGATCAGCAAAAAAAAAATAAAAGACAAGACAAATGAACATAAGTTTTGTCTTTTTGTTTATTAACACTTTTAAATTATTAAATTAAAATATATCAAATCAACTTAAAGTGCACAAGGCATAATATCTTCTTTTTAACATATTTAATGAAAAACGACTTAAAGTGCAACATAAAAAGGCATATCGCCTTCCTTTAAACATGGACCAATGACCATTAATAAAAAACAACTTAAAGTGCAACATAAGAAGGCACATCATCTTCCTTGAAACATGGATAGTGAAATAAAGCCTATGTCCACATCATCAAAGAAGAATAAAAGAAAGAAAGCAAAGCATACCTGAGCTTATAATTTCAAATTCTTTTTCAAAAAGACAAGGATGTCTACATTGTCTGGGGAGAGTGTGGACCTCTTTGCAGTCACTATGTCCCCTGCTGTTGAGAACACTCTCTCGGAAGGAACTGAAGAGCCTGGCACAGCGAGATAGCATCTTGCCATCTTGGCAATATGAGGGTATTTACACTCATTGCTTTTCCACCATGTCAGTGGATCACCATCCACTGTAATGCCCAGGTAGGATGCCACCTCCTCTTTGATGATGTCAGCAGGAGTCTTGCTGTCCATGTCTTTGCAGGCAAAGGTCTCTCCTAAAAGCTCTGCCATCGTCGACTTTTTTTGTGGAAATGTGTCCAAGTTTACTCCTGTTAGCTCTGCAGCTTGACCCTGCAGAAAAAAATTAGTTGATTAATTAAACCTATTATTTATTTTCATGTTTCATAAACATGAAAAATGTGGCAATAACATTTAATAAAATAAAGCCATTATTACTGAAAATAAAAAATGTATTTAAATTTTAAATTTATCATTTTTAAATAATATAATTTTTCTTTACCTCATCACAGTCTTCTTCAGTGCCCAGACTGCTCACAATCTCAGTGGTGATGTCACTGTATGTCCTCTGGCGTAGGGCAGGGTCCATGTGAGACAGGGATTTGAACATCGGATCCAGGGCAGTAGATCTGTGAACGTAGTCCTGTAGAGTAGAGGGTGAAGTGTATCTGAGCTTCAGGTCCTCTCTAATGGCAGTCTTGACATCTCAAGTGATAGTGCTGTCTTCCACACTTGGAGTCATGGATTGTAGAATCCTTGTTTTCAGCGGCAGGATCATTGACACAGATGGTGAAGTTTCAGTGCTAGTGTACAAACAAATATTCGCACAGCTGGCTCGTCGTTTTGAGGTCGGCGAGTCAAAGGATGTTTTCTCTTGATGAGCTCTTGCATAGCAGTTGTGCTGCCGTGGTTAGAGTATGTGAGCGGAGCGAAAGCATAGCGGGGAGCGGAGCGTAAATTTTTCTCGCAGAGCATTGAGCGACTTTCTGAAACTTTTGCTCCGCTCGCTCAGCCTTTTCTGTGGTTTGCTTTTCACTACTAGATTGCTGTCTCATGATATGTACACTGCATGGGCCTAAAGTCTGAATAATAAAACAACGGCATGCACGTCAACTATAAACGCCTCGTCCGTTTGCGGAGAGGCGCGCGACCAGTAGAGGCTCGCGGTGCTGAGCAACAAAGCTTGATAAAGACTCATTTAAGATTTTTTCCCCCTAAAATTACTATTTAATTCTCGTGAGAAGTAGTCATTGCAGTGTCATACATAACCAATGTAACAGTTGCTTTTCTATAATGAAACCTGAATAATGTGACGCGTCGACGCATTTCAAAAACGTCGTTGCAGCCCTAGTGTATATATATATAGATTTTGCATTTATCTGTAATTTGATATATTTTTTGATATATGTTTATTCTATGTTATCTGTATCCACCTAGGGTCTGAGAGTAACGCAATTTAAATAGCCGGATTTTATGTAACTGGTAATTTCACAACAAGATCCATTTCTTCTTGAAGCAGCGCATCACTGTACTGATTGCGGTACAGTGCCACCATAGTGGCGTAAGACACAAATACAGTTACAAATGCCTTTTGAGTGCAACGCTTGTCCATGGCATGAAGACGGTGTTTTCTCCGACACAGTTTTTGTCGACAGGTGGCGGAGGCCCTATGCAGGAAAAACCCTGCTATATAGTCATGTGAAAAGTTAGGACTCTCTTGGTAAATATGAGCTAAGAAGGCTGTAAAAACTAATCTGCATTGTTTCTTATTTTAAACTTTTATTTAAGAAATCTACAAAATTCCAACGTTTCATTAAAGTAAAACAATTTGAAGTGGGGGGAATATCACATTGTGAAAAAAATGTTTTTCTCTAATACACCCTGACCATAATTATTGACACCCTTGTATTTAATACTTTCTGCAACCTCTATTTGCACGACACCTCTTGAGTCTTTTCTTTTATGCCTGATGAGGTTTGAGAATACTTTGATCAGGAAAATGGGATGGCTATGGCAGGATCTTGATTTTGTGTTCAGTGACACATTTTTGTGTTGAATTTGATGGTTGGTTTGAACCAGTGTGCTGATGGAGGATCTCACCACAACCCATTATAAGATTTCTTGAAGAGCAAGTCAGGTTTTGATTTTTTTTATCTGTTGGTATTTGATATAATCCATGATTTCATGTATCTCAATAAGATGTTCAGGTGTAAAAGTAGGTCCACAACAATGAAATTCCAGCAGTATATTTAACTGTGGACATGGCACTTTTTTTCCCTGTGTGCACCAAACCAATCTTGTGTTCTTGCTGCCAAAAAACTCTTTTTCATTTCATGTGACCATAGACCCCAGTCCTGGTTTAAGTTCCAGTATGGCAGATTAATATGGTGGAGTTTGTTTTTGCATGGGAGCAGAAGATTTCTTCTTTAACAGTGACCCAAACAACTTGTGGTGGTGGAGGTGCAGTTGTCCTTTATTTATTTTTTTACACTTAAAGAGTACATTCCACAAGATCATAAACATTACATTTCATGCATTGTGTAATGTTGCCGCGTTTGAAAGTAAACAGTCTGCCAAAGTTGTAAATACGAAGGTGAACGAATAACAAAGTTATTAGCTTGTAAAAACGGGAGTCGACTCTGAATCACTTGAACGCATGGTAATGACCTGTCCGACCGACATCACGATGGAGAGACACCATCGTGATGCCACGCCCCTGCCCCGCTCCGCTGCGAGTCGACACCATAGACTGTATAAAAATACATGCTAATCCTAGTCTCTTCTATAGACTATAGTTAACCTAAAATCTTTGCAGGAATTGCTCTGTAAATTAAATTGAGAATATTACTATATGCTATTTTAAACACTGTAGTCTATGCCAGAGACGTGACGTGTGTTGTCTTTGAAAATACAGTGTCAGGCATTTGATCTTGACATTTTTAGATTCTTGTCTTTTTTACATGTCTAACACTGTACATTTAACTTAAAATATTTAATTCTGTACAAGAATACAGGCCTTATTAATGAATTATTAGTAGCCTATTGTAGTGTCTCGGGAGATCGTGCTCATCGTTACATAGCTCTGTGGCAGTGGCGACGTTTCACCAAAGCTTAGGGTATGGCAAAATTTACTCAAAATTTTACAAAAACGAACCATAAAGTAACGAAACCATAAGTTATACCACATCATATATATAACCAAAATATGTAGAAGAATAATTTAGGCTTTAGACAATTATCACAGCACTTCACGAAACCATCTACCATTGTGTGACAATCACTCCAAACCTACAGCCATGTTGTCATAACCACCCCCCACCAATGACTACGTCAATTGACTACGAGTCTAAAATATAGTCCAACCATTAAATAAAATTATCAGCAAACAGGATTAAATATAAAACATGTCTTACTTTGTTGCTGTGCAGTTTATTATATGCTAATGCTGTCACAGCCAGTAAATCCGAAAAACGCGTGGATGATTAGAGCAATAAACTGCGACTGCGCAAAAATGTAATTCTGTACAATGTTCATTCTTTTGTTATTCACAGATAACGTAACGAATATTATTCGTTTTGCAATATTTATACATCTGGCTGGGGCAAATGAGATTGTGACACTTAAAATAAAAAATAATAACTGCCAATTTAACACCATTAAAGAACTACACTACCCATAACCCTGAAGAAGGATCCTTATGATTAAACTCCATTCCGTTTCAACACAGCAACGTAAACAAAGTATTGTTGTACATTATAAATTAAATACAATAAAAATAGAGTGTAAATGATTCGTGATAAATAGAGTGTAAGTGATAATCTTATTCTTTATTTTGTTAAAATAAATCACATTTTGACAGATTCTGCAAGGGGTGCCCAAACTTTCGCATAACACTGTGTGTATATATATAAACATGTAGAGAACAGCTGTATGTAACAAACAGATATCTAGAGATCAGATTATTAATGGGACAGGTTATGTGTGTTATAAGGTGGTGCTTATGTAGTCTGTTTTAAGTATGTCTGTCTTGTTTACTTTCTATTAGACTCACACTTTACTGAAGCGACTCGTGTCAAAACTAAATCGCAACGAATGCTTTGTTGATTTAAGCCTCAAGTTGATGCAGACTTGTGTTGAATTAGCGTTTTACAGCATTAACAACAGCTTTAAACAGCATTTCAAGTTCAGAAATACAGAAATACACAAAATCAGTAATATAAGTACATATGGTTAATATTGTCTTCACAGGGACTTGGGTGTCTTATTCTTTGATCGTTTAATACGCATTTTCTCTCTTTATCTCTAAAGGAGTCAGAGTCCTATCCCTCCACCGCTCCTGTTCCTGGCAACACCATGACGCTGCATCCAATCAGCAACAGCATTCCGGGTAACCATGGCAATGCAGTCTACATGAAGCAGCAGCAGATGCAATTGATGAGTCAGCAACAGAAACAGTTTCTGCAGAGACAGATGATGGCTGAACAGGTGCTAGTCTCACTGCTTCTATTGTAGAACTACTTAAGAATACCATTTACATTTCTACAAAATGCATAGTCTGCTATTCACTATGCTAGTCATTTAATATTAGTAGTTTTCATTATAAAGTATTTACAATTATCGTTTACAGACTTTTGTCCCTCTCATGTTTGATATTTTTTTCAATGTTTTCATGTTTTCGTGTAATACAGTCAGGTTTGTTTAACACATTGACTGTGTCCCAGTTCAAAAGATTGAAGGAATGGATCTTTCCTAGCCTTGGGTATCTCAAGATTCATTGAATGGCTGTAACGGCTGGATGTTTTAATACAGACATTGAAAACGTTTGTTAAATGAAAGTATGTAAAATGCAAAAAGGGTCCCTGCAAGTGTTGTTGCACTTGAACTTATTATTATGTTGGCTTGATATTGTATCTAAGCTTCACCCCACATTTCTGACTCCTAGAGCTTTTAAGCAACATACACCAAACTTTCCACAAACCTTCAAACTGGTCTCACTTAAGTTGCTATATCTTTTCTAACTGATGCGAATTTTGGTTTTCAAAAGCAGACTATCAAAACCACCAAAACTCCCATATGCTTAATATTGCGACAAATTTTAAAACATGTGGGTTATCACATTTGAACAGGCTGGCAGGCTCTGTAAAAACATACCTCACAATGGGGTGTAGGCTTGCTGCGATAGTTTGTGTCAGCGGTGATACACGGCGTCCACCCACTTATTGATTACATCACTTGTCCACCACGGCACCAACCCCCACCATAAATCACGTTGGTTAGTTAAAGACCAGAGTGCAATTGCGCGTCTGAATGCATCTGCGCGTCTGAATGCATCTGCTGTATTCAGCGTAAGTGGAACAAGTGTCGCAGCAAAGATCAGCAGCAGGAGTCAGTTTTTATTCATGATGTGAGGAGAGTGAAGTGAGCTGACTGAAAAGACTTGACTTTCCTGTAGTTCAGTGGTTAGAGCATGGCGCTAGCAATGCTAAGGTCATGAATTTGATCCCAGGGATTGCACACACTTAGAGACTAGGGGTGTAAGGATACACCAATTCCATGGTTTGATTCAGTTAACGGTTTTAGAGTCACGGTTCGGATCGTTTTGTTGTGGGTGCAGGGTTAATGGCATGGCACCAGCAATACTAAAAAAAAATCCCAATAGATTTACTTTTAACATCATAACAGCAATAACAATTTAACTTTTTAAATGTATACATTGGCTTTACATTTCTCTTTGGAAGACAGTAATTTAAGTGTTTAATATTTAGAAAAAATACAGCTAATAGTTGTTTAATGGTCATTAGTTGTTTAAGGTGTTCTAATGAGTATTTAATCAAATGTAAAGGAAGAAAAAAATTGTGACGTAAGGCAAAATGACGAGAGGTGAGCAGCACGTACTGTAGGGAGAGCATCTGTGGCACTGCCTGCCACTGTTCAACAATAAAAATTTGCATTTCGTTGTTTTAAATAAATTGAGCAAAACCTCTTGGAGAACCTCATCAAGAAGCTCATTTTACTGACGATGTTGATTTAATAACTTGCATGTGTTTTATCCGCATAGCTTTGCGCTTTTTCTAGTGCATGTACTGCGAGTTATAGATATAAACACTGCGGTTTGAAGGATTTGATGAAAAACGATCGAGGGTTCATTTACTCAGTGTAGAAGAGAATGATCGACAAGGGGATACGATTGTTTTCCCCTCATACATATGCAATATAAGCATATAACATGATGTCTAAATGTAGTTTTATTGGTTTTTCTGAATGTAATGATGAGAGTAGATTAGAGCTACCTCAGTGCAGAAGTGATTGACAGCGTGATGCGATCATCAATTTAACATAGACTCGTATTATAAATCCTTTAAACACCTAAGACATCACTTAAATGCGAGTTGTTTCTTTTTCGTGTCAAGCAATGCGCATTTTTGCACGCTTTCAGCGGTCGCTGCACTGCTGCTTAAATTTGCGGGTGGGACATGTCCCCACCACTTTTTGGATGCAATTAAGAAATACTTTCGGAACGTGTGTATGGTTTAGGGACAGTTAACATCTAAAACATCTCCTGTTGCTTGCACTCGTAAGTTATATTTGCAGAAGACTTTTCTAACGTAAAGGTTTTTTATTTTGACTTCTTATTTATTTTTTGCGTTTCGTGATTATTGGTTTTGTAAAGGCAACCTATCGAACGTTAAGGCTTTTTATATTTATTTGTTTCTTATTTTTTACATGGTGTGTGCAGTGATGATTTGTTTTGTAAGGTCTGTGTTTAATATAAGCAAATGTCATTTTACTTTTTTGTAGTTTTGTGTGTTTTTATTAAAAAACAATTTGAACCCACAATTAGGCTAATTCAAGCAATTGTCATTCCCGAATTGCCACTAATTTAAAAGTGAAAGTAAAATGTGTCATGCGCATGGCCGCATCTTTGACCACCCCACAACAAACCCCCCACCTTTGGTGTCTTCGGTACTACCGGTGTTTTTTAATCACTGTCGCATCCCTAACGGGGTGTAATTTGTACCCCTGAAGCATATGAGCCACCCAAAATGTTCCCATAGACATATAATGGTGAAGCAACATTCTAATCGTGTTAGCAACATGTTGGCAACATGTTAATCATATTAGCATCGTGTTAACAACATGTTTGCATCACATATTATTTGTTTCTATCATGTTGGAAAACTTGATTTGCTATATCTTTTCTAAACGATCAAACTTGGGGTTTTCCTAAAAGAGTGGTTTAAAGCCCCCCAAAAATCTCATTAGCTGGCTTTTGACTGTCGGGCCAGGGCTTTCATTGAGCCGGGCCAAGCCAGTAGCCTCTGGCTTCTAGCTGTGAGGCGGAAATGGGTCTCCACTGTCAGGCCAGTAGCATGGCAGCACTGCTCTAAACCCACGCCCTAAACACACTTCTCCAGACCAAACGTCACATAAACCCGCCTACTCAAGCCAGTGTTGCCAATTTGGAAACTTTTTTTTAGACCCCTTTAGCGACTTATTTTTCAAAAAGCGACTAGCAACAAATCTAGCTACTTTCTGAATAAGACTTGGCGACTTAGCAAAACATTCTGCTTCACTTCTACTGCCCCGCGAGAGCGAGCTTTTGCTTTACCAGTGTAGCACCGCCTCTCTCTCTCTGTTTACTCTGTTCAGATTGAAGCAGCACATTCGGTTCAGACCGCACTGACGTTTGAATTAGATACGCAAGTACAAACAGCGTTTCAGAGAATTAATCACTTATTTACCTTGTTTGAGCATTTAGGATTTAAAACGCAATGACTTTACAGTATGGATGCATAAAGATGAACTCACATGGATTTTAGCTGTTCAACGAAAGTGACTGCTGGTGTGTAGTTTTAAGTGGCTCACTATTAAATATGTTTTTGTTGTCTTCCAACAGAAACAGAAAAATAAGTAAATAAGAACCTATTTATTGTGCATTTGGGTGTATTATTTTAATATAATACTGTATACGACAGCTCAGAAAGTAGAGATATAAAGCAGACCTGATGCACTTAGCGTGTCAGCTACGTGATGACGTCACTGATATGCAAATTAGCGAGTGACGTCAATTGGCGACTTTTCGGCCAGGCTTTAGCTACTTTCCATTGAAAATAGCTGGCAACACTGACTCAAGCAGGAAGAAGGAAGTTTAGTCAGACAGGAGAGAAGCTGGATCGCAATCGCGTGATTACAAACCGAACATGACAGAGAAGACATCACATAAAAACAAAAGATTCCTGTCAGACAGCTATAAAAATAATGTGCCCATCAGTAATAGGTGTGAACTGTCTGATAGCAAGAACCTTATTTGCATTTTACCAAAGGTGACTTGTAGGGCTGTTCATATTATAACTATAACTATAAAAAATAGAGCGGGGTTCACATCACAACTATAATGATAAAGCTAAAGAGAACAATATCATCTGTTTTGGAGAAAAGACATTATGGAATGAAAAAGATAGCATCAGCAGCAGGTCATCTACATTTATTTTAGTGACTGGGAACACTAAAGAATTCAAGCTTAAAATAAACATAACATTATCATCCTTTGGTGTGGACGCAACTATAGTTAAAGTTAAAGTTATGGTTATAGTATTGTTACGACGTGAACGTACCTTATCGGACAGTCGTTACAGAATATGTGACCATTAAGAATGACGTTTTTTATTAACCTGTTAACTGGCAGTGCCCTTTTTGAGCATGCCTTCAAACTAAAATGGTTATAAATCATGAATGCTTTGGAATACGGATGCAAGGTTGCTCTTGTTTGAAAGAAGAAATATGACAGATTATTGCTAAAGTGGAATAAATAAAAAAAATATATTTTTATTTATTATTTTGAGTTTAATTTTATGTTTATGGAAATATAAGCATGTATATATAAATTCATAAATATTTATTTATGTAAATAAATATTTGTATTGGCCCAAAAATGCTAGAAATTCAAAGACACAAGTGTAACCAAGTTGTGTTCTGAATTTGAGCTTGATATGAAAAAAAGTCACTTTTAGCCGCAGTACCCAACATGTCCACCTGGGGGACATGAATGCTACAATGCTCACTTTGTCATATTTTCCAAACTTTGACACCTCAATACATACAGAGAAGCTTTTTTTACTTTTACTTTTTTTAGGATGGAATTTTGTTGCAAAAAAATTTAATATACCCTGGCATTCAATTGGTGGAACAGTGATACTTAGCAGCATATAATAATTTTTTTTATAACTCTTGTCATAAATCAATCAAATACTGCTCCTACATAATTTTTATTATAAAACACTGTTCAGATATGTATTCTAGAGTCTTATACCTTTCCAGGGATATATAGTTTGTCATGATCAGAGTGGAATTATTGTGAAATTTTCAAGTAAACCTAGGCGTTCTACAGGCGGAACAGTGACACTTAGCAGCATACAATAATTTTATGCACACTCTTGTCATGAATCAATCAAATACTGCTCCTACATAATTTTTATTGTAAAATACTGCTCAAATATGTATTCTGGAGTCTTAGACCTTTTCAGTGATATATAGTTTGTTATGATCAGAGTGGAGTTATATTGTGAAATTTTCAGCAGGGGGTCCACAAAATAATGTTTACTCACAGTCAACTTTTTGTTAAAAATGTTCCTTTAAGCTGCACACGTGCTTGGCCGCGCAGACTCATTAAAGGTCCTGTGCATTGCAATTTTAACCTGTGTGTGGATAAAAACTTACATTCAGAAGCCATTATATCTGCGTTACCTCTGCATAAAAAAAGAGGTTATCATATATACATCAAATAAGTACCTATGGCATTCTTTTAAGACTGTTAGTTTAGAAACTGTGCATTCTCTATCTTCCTTCCGATGTGCAGTGCACATAAAAGGAGTTAAGTGCAAATAAAGTGCAATCTCAACTTGCATTTCTGAACCTGTAAGGCTGTTTTTAAGCACTAATTTAACAGGCAAATCACACTACACAGCTTCTGCATTAACTGCGACATAACTCTTAAACTCTTAACTCGCTATTAAAACTATTATTCGCTATTAAAACTATTACTCTAACTATTACTGATGGTGCAAGTCAGACAAGTTGCCCCAAAAATGCTGCGGACATGCATGTTGCTCCCCTTAAAAAAACTTGTGAATTTTCTTGTAACACCCGTGACAATGCTAATCCACGAAAAATACAACGGAGCTCAGAATTATAAAATAGCGGGGTCATTAACCGGGGTCAGTCATCTCATTAAAGTCTTAATAAAACTTAAAGCTAAGGTTTAGGACAAGTAAATGTTTTATTGTCCATCTCACAGTAAAATTAAAATGCTGCAAATCCTTTAAAATATCACACAATCTATTTTAACAATAACAATAATACATGTGCAACAATGCATAATAGTGCTAATGTACTGTCTTAACATAATATTGCTATCACAATACGTGCTGTTTCTATTTGAATAGGTTAGTTTGACACATTTAGTTTTGGGGGTCCCTGCTCCATGCATCTCTCATCTAAGGGGTCCTTGCCCCAAAAAAGACCCCTGCTCTAAGGTAATAGCAAAGTATTTGTTTTTTGCATATTAAGTTTACACGTGCTTGCAGTATAAGCTTGCAGCCTTTTTATTTTAAGTTTAATATGCATTTATTTGTTTGACTTTATAAAGTAAGACACGTGTCTTGCCACTGCTGCAGTTTCACCTTTGAACTTAACCACTTTCCAAGCCCCAGCTGGCTGCCTTGGCCCAAGGTATTTGGAGGGCCAAAAACTGGATGTTGTGAAGGGTTTTTTCTTTATCATGGAGAAGATAATGCCATCATCCACCACTTTTATCTTATATGAATAGCAGGATTTTTTTCTTGCTGATCACAGCACGCAGTGTGTTGTTTTTACCAAATTATTGGTTTGGCCACTCTTCATGTTCATGTATCTGTTGGATGGATTTGTTTTGTTTTTGAAACGTATCTGTGGTCTGAATCACTTGCATGGAGATCTCCCCGAATTGTTCACAGCCTCATGCCAACACCACACTTAAAATCAACTTCAGACCTTTAACATGCTTCATTTATGAATAAATTATTTAATGAAAAGCCCAAACTTGGCCATAAACAGCTTTTGATTCAACTGTTCCATTACTTTTGATCATTTGAAAAAGGAGGAGCTACATATTAAAGAGCTGTAATTTCTAAACCCTTCAGCCAATTTGGATGCGAAAACACTTTAAATAAAGCTGAGAGTGTGCCCATTAAGCCAATATTTATTATATAACTATTATACATTTTGGTTAACAGCTAAAATAAAAAATAATGTGCCTCTGTTCCAATACTTATGGAGCTGACTGTATATACAGTATATGCTTTGGACAGTTTATCGCATCCATCAATCAAAGAACTGCTCGACGCAGCTCCGTGGTCTTAACAAAGGTCTCTGTGCGTTTGTTTAAAAGAAATGTTTGTATTAACAATTATATTTAAGCTAATATCTTAGTATAGTTGTCCGCCTGGCGTGCGTGCACGAAAGGGTTCATCATCTTGATCTTATTTAATGGCGGGTGGCACCCACCATTACATCGCATTACCAACACCTACTATACTGGAGTGAGGACGCAAGTGCACGAGAGGGTTGGCGTTGAGGTTTAGAGGAAATGCGTGTTGTAACTGCATGTCGTAACATCAGCAGCACGAAGAAGGAAGCAAAACAAGAAGAACCCTTTCGTGCATGCGTGTCAGACGGACAACTATACTAAGATATTAGTTTAAATATAATTGTAAATGCAAACATTTCTTTTAAACAAACGCACCGATTCGCTTCAGAAAACCCTTGTTAAGACCATGGAGCTGTGTCAAGCAGTTCTTTGATCAATGGATGTGCTTTTTGGAGCTTTGAAAAAGTGGGACCCATCAAAAGCTAAATCTAGCAAAATCGTTCTTCCCGATAAATGGTAATATAACTCTGACTACATTGTTCTTCAAGAAGAAAGTAATATTCCTTATGGATGCCCCGAGGGTGAGTAAAACATGGGGAAATTTTAATTCATGGCTGAACTATCCCTTTAATATACGACATGACAGAAAATCTTAAAGATTCCTCAAAATTCACATCCTGTTTTCTACAAAAGTCTACAAAATATAGATTCTAGATGCTTTTAGGCGATGTACATTTACATTTAGTCATTTAGCAGTTATCCAAAGCAACTTACAAATGAGGTAAACGATAGAAGCAATTAGAACAACACAAGGACAGCAATACATAAGTGCAATAAAACTGGTCTCAGGAAGCCTACCACAATATATGAAGCTAAGGTGTTTTTATGATAGAAAAAGTAGAAAAAGAAATAGAACTCTGTATTAGTGAGTCAGGTGTTGGCGGAAGAGATGTGTTTTAGTCGATTCATAAAGATGGTTACAGAATCTGCAGATCTTGTTGCAACCGGCAGATCATTCCATAGATGTGGAACAGATCCAGAGAAGGTATGTGTGAGAGTGATTTTTTTTTTTGCCTTTTTGGGATGGCACCACAAGACGGTGCTTGTTGACAGAGCACAGGGATCTAGAGGGTACATAACTCTGTATAATTGAAGGTAAGGGGGTGCTGAACCAGTGGGGGTTTTTACAGCCAGGAGCAGAGCTTTGGATTTGATACAAGCGACTATAGGGAGCCAATGTTACCTGACAAAGAGAGGAGTGACGTGTGCTCTCTTCGGCTCATTAAAGACCACTCTTGCCACTACATTCTGCATCATCTGTAGAGGTTTGGTTGTGCAGACTGGGAGTCCAGCCAGTAGTGCATTGCAATAGTCCAGTCTGGACAGGACAAGAGCCTGAACTAGGACTTGCATAGCATGCGCAGACAGGAAAGGTCTAATTTTCCTAATGTTATAGAGAACAAATCTACAGGACTGAGTGATGCTGGCAACATGATCTGTGAAGTTTAGCTTATCATCAATTACCACTTCCAGGTTTCTAACTGTCCTGGAAGGTGTAATGGTCAATGAACGTAGTTGAATGGAAAGGTTGTGATACATTTTGGGTCAGCCGGGATCACAACCAGTTCTATCTTGGCAAGTTCAGCTGCAGGTGATTTCATTCATCCAGAGGTAATGTCACTCAGGCATGCTGAGATGCGTGCAGAAACCGGTGGCTCATCAGCTGAAATGACAAGTGGAGTTGTGTGTCATCCGCATAGCAGTGGTAGGAAATGCAATGTTTTCCGAATGACCAAACTTAGAGATGTCATGTATATAAAAAAGAGCAGTGGTCCACCACTGAGCCCTGAGGTACACTGGTATTGAGACATTTTTTGACTCCGAGACCTCACCTCTCCGGATACTCTAAATGACCTACTGAGAAGTAAGACTTGAACCATAGTAGCGCCATTCCAGAGACACCCAGAGCCTTGACAGGAGGATGTGGTGATTACAGTGTCAAAAGCGGCAGATAGATCCAGTAGGATAAGTACAGATAATTTAGAGGCTGCACTTGCCTGCCTTAAGGGCTTTTCACACTGGACGCGATAGAGCGATTTTGAGACGCGATGACGTGCTGGATTAAAAAAATAGATCCCCACGAAGGCCTTTCACAGTGTCACGCGATGAATCGCACGGCGAGAAAGCGATGCGTTTTTAGTTCA
>JAOTQM010000070.1:0-112133 GCA_026939265.1 Oreonectes daqikongensis | reverse complement strand
TTTAAATGTAAATGATTGATGGCATTACATTACAGTCACATTTTGTGTGTGTGTGTGCTTGAATATATGGTTACAATGACAAAATGTCAGGTTATTCAGCAGCATTACGGGGACACTTAGGTTCATAAGGACACATCAGTGTCCTTGTAATTCTGAGACCAATGTGTTATTTCCACGTTCACGTGAGGGTCTCGAGATGCGCTTAACACAACAGAAACATGTCAAACATGCTTGACTATATATTCTGAACATCATCAGAAGCATTGAAAACATATGCTGACTGCATCCACCAAATGGGAGCTCCTCTTGATAATTGTTTTGGATTTATAGATGGCACCGTACGACCCATAGCCAGACCAGGTGTAACACAGAGGATCTTGTATAATGGTCACAAACGCATTCACAGTCTAAAATACCAGGCAGTAGCCATTCCCAATGGTTTAATTGCTCACTTGTATGGAGACCTGTAGATAAGTCAGAATTAATACATTTTTAATTAAAAAAAAATTACCTTAATAACTGATATAAAATTAATTTAAAAAAACTTAACAGAGGGAAAGAAGCATGTCTCTGGAATGCTGGCAGAATCGAATCGGGACTGTTGTCATTTGGAACAGCACAGCATGTCTGAAGATGGTCATCCAATGTGCATGTATGGGGATCCTGCATACCCACTGCTTGTACATCTGCAAGCCCCATTTCGAAATGTTTACCTTACTCCTCAAATTATGGAATTTAACAAAAGAATGAGTAAAGTCAGAGTGTCTGTGGAGTGGTTATTTGGGGACATAGCAAACTACTTCAAATTCATGGACTTTAAAAAGAATTTAAGAGTTGTGTTGGAAAGTTGTTGTATGTAGTATCTGTTTTCTTAAGCAATGCACTTGTCTGTATGGTAATCAGACATCTAGGTTTTTTAACTTGGACCCTCCACACAGTCAAGACTACTTTTCATGAGGGCATGCAGGCACATTAAAAAAGAATGCCAGATTTTTTATTATTAGCATAAGGTTTAAATGTTTAATGAATAAAAACAAAGGAATAAATATTTGAAAGTAAAATATACTGTGTAGTAAAATACAGAAAAAGAATACTTCAAGTTTCGACTTGAGCCATTGCGTGTTCATTTAGGCTTTGTCTTGCTAATTTGAAACGCACGGGCAGCTGTTCCCACTCACAACGTGATTAGCAACCCATTTATTACAGATAGAGGCGCGGAAGCGTTCAGCCCTCCTCGCGTGAAGACCGAAAGGTAAAGACCATTCGACTCGTCCTGCGCGACTTAAGACCCGACGAGGTAAAGACCATTCCCCACTGAGCAAAGCTCTCCTTCTTATAGACGTCTTATAGACATCCCCTGAGGAGCCAGAATGAAAGTTTGTCTGACGTCTTTTTCTGACGTCTTCTGGACGTCCAATGTTGACATTCATAGGACATCTATAGAAGGTACGAATTTAGTTGAAATGTGGTCATTGTGGACGTATTTTCAACGTCTTATAACATCAATGCAGACTCATTTTAGACATTTTAACAAAAATAAGTGTTACACTATGCATTATATTAAAACATATTTATGTCATTGAATCAATATCAGTTTTGCACTCGCTATTAATGTTGAAATTTCAACAAACCACCGTTTTTGTGATCAGTGTTTGCTTTAGTTGGGCTCTTGACTCTTAACATTCATCAAGTTAACTTTCTTTCTTTCAATGTTTGTAATTGTGTTTCAATAAGAACACTTGTGCATTGATAAAGAAATAAGGTTTTGAAAAAGATTTGAAGGAGTAATTTGCTTTATGACAAGTGTTAAGCAGTAGTAGTAGTAAGTTTAAGAAACTTCTCTAAATTATACTGAGATTTGATCCATTCATGATTGATGTTGACATAAATGTTTACAAATAAATAAGCACAGAGACAAAATATCAGAAAACGTTTACTGACAAACTTAGACATCAATGTTCATCATACAAACCTCAACAATGGTGACAATCATCAAACTAATTCAGATAAACAGATCAACTGCAATGCATGCTGGGAGTCATCAATTAGTTTTTGTACTATGATGTTACCCAGCATGCATTGCAGCATGAAGTTTTCGTTTGTTGATTGTCACCATTGTTGAGTTTCATAAACTGATTCTTCATGTCAATTGATTCAGCAGTGTGACAGGTTTTTAAATCACGTGCTCTGTTTGTCGTCTATAAAACTTCTTTAATCTCTCTTTAAACTGCATCATAACACAGTGTTCACATATTAATAACTACACACTTAAGAGTTGTTTGAGTGACTTCATAGTGATGAAATCACCAACACTTTCTGATCTCACTGGACCATTGTTTTTTTTGCCAAAACAAATGTGTACAAACACAAATTGGCAGCCAATAAAAACATGACATTAAACCAAGAGTCAAGAGCCCAACTAAAGCAAACACTGATCACAAAAACGGTGGTTTGTTGAAATTTCAACATTAATAGCGAGTGCAAAAGTGATATTGATTCAATGACATAAATATGTTTTAATATAATGCATAGTGTAACACTTATTTTTGTTAAAATAATGTCTAAAATGAGTCTGCGTTGATGTTATAAGATGTTGAAAATACGTCCACAACGACCACATTTCAACTAAATTCGTACCTTCTATAGATGTCATATGGATGTCAACATTGGACGTCCAGAAGACGTCAGAAAAAGACGTCAGAAAAACTTTCATTCTGGCTCCTCAGGGGACGTCTATAAGACGTCTATAAGAAGAAGCTTTTGCTCAGTGGGTCGACTCGTCCTGCGCGACTCAACCGAGCAACGAAACCGGCAATGCACAGTAGTATCTTTTCTAATAATCCTTACTTTACTGTTTTTCTCTCCATTCTTTTCGCCTTTTCTATCCTTACTCGCACAGCATGTGTTTCCAATTCATTTCTGTGGTCTCTCGCCCACGACACTCTCTCACGAGAGGAAGGCGGAGCAATCCTGCCAACCTTCGCACTATCTGTACCTCTTCTACTCTTCCACTCTCTCTTTCCATTGGTCTCTGGAATTGTCAATCTGCTGTTAATAAATCTGACTTCATCCCTGCATTTGCATCCCTCTCTTCTCTTAGTATTGTAGGATTAACTGAAACCTGGATTACTTCTGAAAACACAGCAACCCCTGCAGCTCTCTCTAGTAATTTTAGTTATTTATCGCCCCCCAGGTCAACTGGGCGAATTTCTAGAAGAACAAGACATGCTGCTCTTGTCTTTCCCTGAGGACGACTCGCCGCTTCTTGTCTTTGGGGATTTCAACATCCACCTAGAGAAGCCTTATGCCTCAAACTTCCACTCACTGCTTACCTCCTTCAATCTCCAACTAGTCCCCACCACAGGTACCCATAAGTCAGGTAACCAACTTGATCTTATCTACACACGCAGCTGTGATACAGAGAACACCTTGATTACACCTCTGCACGTCTCTGATCACTTTTTCATCACTTTTAATTTAATACTGCATTCCCTCAACTCACCAACTCCTCTACCAGTCTCATTTAGGCGGAATCTGCGCTCCCTTTCTCCTGCCCATCTTTCATCTGTCATAGAAACCTCCCTTCCATCCTTCACACACTTTGCATCACTAGATGTTAATTCTGCCACAGACACACTTCTCACAACACTAACCTCGTGTCTAGACACTATCTGTCCTCTTTCCTCCAGGCCAGCACGTGCTACTCCTTCCAGTCCCTGGTTGTCCGATACCTCAGAGCGACTGAAAGGAAATGGCGCAAAACAAAAGACATCGCTGACCTCTGTAAGTATCAAGCTTCACTCTCTATCTTCTTTGCAGACATTCACACTGCTAAATCTGCATTCTTCCATGAAAAAATTAGCAGTGCCTCAGACTCCCACAAGCTTTTCAAAACATTTAAAACTCTCCTCTGTCCCCCTCCACCACCTCCGTCTAACTCCCTAACGGCTAATGACTTTGCCAGCTACTTCACAGACAAAACTAGGTCTATCAGCAGACAATTTTCAGCTCCACCCATCCATGATCTCACATTGCACATACACACAGCAGACCATCTTCTCTCTTCTTTCTCTCCTCTTAAAGAGGATGATGTTTCTAAACTTCTGCTCTCTACTCACCCAACCACCTGCCCGTTAGACCCCATCCCCTCACATCTACTACAAGCCATCTCACCCACACTCCTACCATCGCTCACTCATATCATTAACACATCTCTTAATACAGGAATTTTCCCCACTGCATTCAAGCAGGCCCGGGTAACCCCGCTGCTTAAGAAACCCACACATGACACTTCCCTACTGGAGAATTATAGACCCATTTCTCTCCTTCCGTTCATAGCAAAAGCACTTGAACGGGTTGTTTTCAATCAGGTGTCTACCTTCCTCACCCAAAACAACAGGCTGGACACCAACCAGTCAGGCTTTAAGAGCGGTCACTCAACCGAAACTGCCCTACTAACAGTTACAGAAGCCCTAAGGAGGGCAAGAGCTGAGTCCATATCATCTGTTCTCATTCTCTTAGACCTTTCTGCAGCCTTCGACACGGTTAACCATCACATTCTTCTGTCTACCCTCTCGTCACTGGGCATCACTGGAACTTCACTCTCCTGGTTTAAATCCTACCTCACAGATAGGTCCTTCAAGGTAGCTTGGGGAGGTGAAGTGTCCAAATCACACCAACTAGTCACCGGGGTCCCACAAGGATCGGTTCTTGGACCTCTGCTCTTCTCCATATACACCACATCACTGGGTTCCATCATACAAGCACATGGATTCTCCTACCATTGTTATGCTGATGACACTCAACTTCACCTCTCATTTCATCCAGACGATTCCACGCTAGCCACACGAGTCTCCGACTGCCTGGCTGACATCTCTTCTTGGATGAAAGATCATCACCTACAACTCAAACTGGCCAAGACTGAGCTTCTCGTCCTTCCTGCCACCCCGTCAGAACAGCCCCAGCTTACCATCCAACTTGGTCCATCTAAGATAACCCCATCGACTTCAGTCAGGAATCTTGGGGTAATCATGGATGATCAGCTGACTTTTAAGGATCACGTTACTAAAACAACTCGGTCATGCAGGTTTGCATTGCACAACATTAGAAAGATCAGACCGTTCTTAACAGAACATGCAACACAGCTTCTCGTCCAGGCACTTGTCATTTCTAGACTGGATTATTGTAATGCTCTTCTGGCCGGTCTCCCAGCCTGTGCCTTCAAACCTCTGCAAATGATCCAGAATGCTGCTGCACGCCTGGTCTTCAATGAGCCCAAGAGAGCTCATGTCACACCTCTGCTCATCTCTCTGCACTGGCTCCCCATAGCGGCACGCATTAAGTTCAAGGCACTGGTGCTTGCCTACAGAACAGCCACTAACACAGCACCCATCTACCTCAACTCTCTCTTACAGACCTACATCCCCTCCAGAAGTCTGCGGTCTGAAAACGAGCGGCGCCTCATTGTTCCTTCACAGAGAGGCACGAGATCCATCTCAAAGTCATTTTCTTTCTCCGTTCCCGGCTGGTGGAATGATCTTCCTGTTTCCATCAGGACTGCTGGATCAATTTCACAATTCAAAAAACAGCTGAAGACCCACCTCTTCCGTGAGCACTTAACTGTTTAAAAAAAAAAAAAAAAAAAAAAATTCTACTTCTATTTTTCCTTTTCTAATGTTCTCTATATACTTGCTTATACTATCTTGACGTTGTATTTGAAACCTTGTATTACTAGCACCTCTCGTGAATATTGCTTGCTTAGACGAATCGCTTGCTGTTTTCCTCAATTGTAAGTCGCTTTGGATAAAAGCGTCTGCCAAATGAATAAATGTAAATGTAAAAAATGTAAAGTCGTTTTATCAAACATATCTTACAAAAACATTACTTGTGTGCATTTTGAGACAACACAGAGGCACTGATGTATTTTGAGATAATGTCCGTGCAAGTTGCCCACTGAGCAAAAGCTCCTTCTTATAGACGTCCCCTGAGGAGCCAGAATGAAAGTTTTTCTGATGTCTTTTTCTGACATCTTCTGGACGTCCAATGTTGACATCCATATGACATCTATAGAAGGTATGTATTTAGTTGAAATGTGGTCGTTGTGGACGTATTTTTAATGTCTTATAACATCAACACAGACTCATTTTAGACATTATTTTAACAAAAATAAGTGTTACACTATGCATTATATTAAAACATATTTATTTTAATGGCAATTCCCAGATAGCAAGCAACCATTGAATCAATGTTGGAAACTGATTGATTTGTTAATGTTAATGTCATTGAATCAATATCACTTTTGCACCCGCTATTAATGTTGAAATTTCAACAAACCACCGTTTTTTGTGATCAGTGTTTGCTTTAGTTGGGATCTTGACTTATGAAGTTACTTCTAATTCCCTTTTAAAGTAGTGTTTCTATAAAAACACTTGTGCATTGAGGAAGAAAGAGATGATTTAAAGTTGACTTTAGTGTAGAGTACTTTTTGCAAAGCTATTGTGGAGATACAAAATGATGTTGAAGCTGATCTTTGATGACTGATTTAAAGCTTTTGGTTTACAAGTGAAAAGAGAAAACTTTACTGACACACTGAGACATCAACACTCATACCTCAACAATGGTGACAATCATTAAACTAATTCAGATAAACAGATCAACTGCAATGCATGCTGGGAGACATGAATGAGTTTTGTACTATGATGTTACCCAGCATGCATTGCAACATGACATTTTCTTTTGTTGATTGTCACCATTGTTGAGCGTCACCATTGTTAAGCTTCATACACTGATTCTTCGTGTCTAATTGATTCACAGATTTAGTCGCTCTTTTCCAGTAATTCATAGAAGTCTGAGTCTGTAACACTGTTTTAATCTCAAATTACAGTATCACACAGTAGTAACACATTTCACTTATGAGCTATTATTAAAAACTTCATAATTATCATTTTCAGGTTATAGAGGAGTTTGGTTTCCATTGGCTAAACGAACACTTTTCAGCACTGTTAAAGCAAACAATGAAATCTTGAAAATAAAATACAAGCGTCAAGAACCCAACTAAAGCAAACATTGATTACAATAATGGTGGCTGACAAAAAAATTTTAACATGTTAAAATGTTTTTAACGTTGATTTAATAGTTTTCATCTGCTCTTTGGCTACAGCACAGGTGTCAAACTCAGTTCCTGGAGGGCCGCAGCTCTGCAAAGTTTAGCTACAACCCTAATCAAACAAACCTGATTCAACATCATCAAGATTACTAGAAACCAATGGAACCAACCTTTGATTAGGGTTGTAGCTAAACTGTGCAGAGCTGCGGCCCTCCAGGAATTGAGTTTGACACCCCTGGGCTACAGGCAGGTGTGTTTGATTTGTTTGATTAGTGTTGGAGCAAAACTCTGGAGGACACCGGCCCTCAAGAACCGACTTTGGGCACCCCTGGCCAGAGATGGGCATGTATTGCAAATACAAAATACTTAACCCTTAACATGCACAGGACCCTTGGGTGGGTCAACACTTAATGTGTTTTGTTGAAAGTAATTGTGTTGAAACTCACCATCATGGTGATCAGTGCTTCCTAGAGTTGGGCTCTTGACTCTTAAGTATTAGATATTTGGTGCGTTGGAACCAGAGATGGGCATGTATTTCAAATACAAAATACTTAACCCTTAATATTCAGAGGGCAGTGGGTGGGTTAATCCAAAATTGTTGTTTTATTTGAAAGTAATTAATTTGAAACTAACCATCATGGTGATTCCTTGAGTTGGCCTATTGACGCTTAAGCATTTTAAAGTTATTGTAAAGTACATGTGTTATAGTGATTTAAATCAAGTGGTGTTGGCTGTTATTTTGTAGTTTGACTAACTGATCTCACCTGGATTGATCCTGAAATAAACAAAATGTCAGAAAGTTGAATTGTAGTTTTATGTTCAAAAACATAGAAAACAAGCAGCAAATTTAAACTACAGAAGAGTTTAGAATCAAGACTTCTGTGTGATCAGTGTATGAATCTCAACAATGGTGACAATCAACAAAAAAAAACTTCAAGCTGCAATGCATGCTGGGTAACATCATAGTACAAAGTAATTTATGAATCCCAGCATGCATGAAGTTTTCTGTTGTTGATTGTCACCATTGTTGAGATTCATACGCTGATTCTTTATGTCTGTGTGTGTCTAAACGTAACTGTAGTTCTAATGCATTGTGTTTTCACAAGTCTTTCCAGATAGCAGGGATGAACATTTTCAGTCCTGCAGAGTCTCTGTTCCTGAGTTTAGCTCCAACCAGATCCAACACACCTGCCTTGAAGTTTTCTAGTTTAGTGTTTCCCAATGCACCTTCTGTTGTGTATTCCACAGTGGCCTACACTGACTGTCTCCGAAGAGATTCTTGCTTTCCATTTTTTATAGGGCCATTGTTGAAATGAAAAATTGATTTTCCCAAAAAAAACGTTGACTTGATGAGAGTCGTATCTTGCCTTGTTTTAAAGTCTAGTGACTTTTTAGATGCCACATTGTTGAATCCTCTACATTTGCTTGCTGGCACTGCAGCTAATGTAAGTCTGAACACATACTCATTAATGACTCCCATCATGCACTGCGGCATGAGTAGATTATAAAAATTAACTATTTTCTTTTTGCTGTGGTTTTGTTGAGACTTTAGTATCTTGTTTTGTAATGCTGAGCATTGGTCTGTTTATCTGAATAGTTTGTTGAATCTGACTGTTGTTCTATATTGTGCATTATGTCACAATTAAAGCACTGTGGCCCAAAAAAGGCAAACTTTGATATCTGGGTGTAGTCTTTTACGTCATGTCACTGCAGACTTTGTATAGTGTGTGAGGGGACCTTGATTTAGATATGCAAATATGCACAAACTTTAATGCAATTTAAATTCCCAAGCAAAACTGCATCAAGATTGACAGCCAGTAATCACAATAAGCACTTAAGAAGCAAGTAGAGGAGCAGGAGATTTTGCTAAAAGCAAATCTGCCAGAGCCACTAATGCAAATGATAATATTATGTTTAGGGCCTACGACATATACTTCAAATCATGTACATGTTCATGTATTTTTTATTTTCTCTATAGTTTTGTCTATTGTTTTTCACTGCCCCTATTTACACCATCCTCTGTTATAAGTGACTAACATCTTTGCATAAGAAAAACAACCCTGCCATAACAAATAGAACTGTTATGAAACCAAAGCATAGTGATACATTAAAAACCAGAACTATTTTAATCAAGAGCCCTAAAGGAAACACTAAACACTCATGTGTTCATGTTTTGTTCATCATTAACTGAACTCATTTTCTGAATGTAAACTCTTTAAAGTTTAAAGTCATCCTGCAGGCCCACGTAATAGAGATCATGACGCAGTATCGGTTGTGACTCAGCTTTGGGAGTGGCAATCTCTGATGTAAAGCAAGCAAATCATGAGGTGCAAATCATCATGTCACCATCTTGGTGATCAGTATTTCCTTGAGTCGGGCTCTTGGCTCTTATGTATTTGATATTTTTGTATTTGAAATACATGCCCGTCCATTCTCCTTGTTTGTACCTCTCCAGTGAATGAAGCCTGGGTAAAACATTCTAGGATACAAGATTACACAGCATAAATGAACACCGCTGGGTGTCTATGTCTCCGCTATAGGGTGTTAGAGGCAGTGTTGACATTAATGAGATAATAAAGTGATTAATGAAGAGCTGACTGAATGAAGAAAACCTGCTGTTTACTAACACAATCACTTAAGAAAACATGAATAAGTTGAATAACAGTTTACTGTTGAGGTCACCAATATGGTGAACAGTGTTTACTTTAGTTAAGAGCTTACCCTTTGACTTTTGTGTTGTTAATTCTCTTTGTTTTAATGACTTTTGTGAGTTTAGCTGTTGTTATATATGTGGCTGTTTAGTTGAGTTGGGTTGTAATACAGCTCTCTCTGTGTTTTATTTAATGCATGAACAAAACCGCTGTAGGAGAAGAGACCACAATTATTTACCCAAATATTAACAATGCTGCTAAATATATGTATACTGTACATCAACACTCTTCATACAAACCTCAATGATGGAGACACTCAACACATTTTTACAAAACACACCAACAATTTCCTTAAAAGTTCACTTGAAACAGAACAAAAGTTAACAAGAAAATGTTGTCTTTTGTTTGGCTGTTATAAATGCTTAAAACATACATTATTATAGCTGACCAAAAAAACTTCACACGAAGAGTCAAGAGGTCAACTAAAGGAAACACTAAACACTGTTCTGGTTTTTGTTCTTATTGTTGATGTTTTCTTCAGTGATTGTGTTTGTTAACAGCAGGTGTTCATCATTAATAACTCAATCATCACTTCATTATCTCAATAACTTGTTCATGTGTTCAATAGAGAGACATCTAAAATATTCTGTAAAGATGGCCCAAGGACTGGAGTTGAAAACCCCTGATATAAACTTCCAAGCAAGTTTGGGTTGGAGCTAAACTGTGCAGAGCTGCGGCCCTCCAGGAACTGAGTTTGACACCTGTGGTGTAACGGAATGACGTAAGAGAACAGAGCAGTTATGGCAGGTGAGTTCAAACTGGGGATTGTGGTTCTAGGCATTGCAGCATGAAGTTTTTTTTGTTGATTGTCACCATTGTTGAGTTTCATACACTGATTCTTTCAGGTTTTTTTGTCACAGGTTCCAGCCTGCATCTAAACTTTCAAAATGAGAAACTTGGTAAATATAAAATTTTTGTTGGTGTCTTAGTTTTATGACCTGGCTCCCAGTAGCGGCACGCATTAAGTTCAAGGCACTGGTGCTTGCTTACAGAACAGCCACTAACACAGCACCCATCTACCTCAACTTTCTCTTACAGTCATACATCCCCTCCAGAAGTCTGCGGTCTGAAAACGAGCGGCGCCTCATTGTTCCTTCACAGAGAGGCATGAGATCCATCTCAAAGACGTTTTCTTTCACCGTTCCCGGCTGGTGGAATGATCTTCCTATTTCCATCAGGACGGCTGGATCAATTTCACAATTCAAAAAACAGCTGAAGACCCACCTCTTCCATGAGCACTAAACTGTCTCATAATATAAAAAAATATAAAAAATTCTACCTCTATTTTTCCTTTCCTAATGTTCTCTATATACTTGCTTATACTATCTTGACGTTGTATCTGAAACTTTGTATTACTAGAACTTCTCGTGAATATTGCTTACTTAGACGAATCGCTTGATGTTTTCCTCAATTGTAAGTCGCTTTGGATAAAATCGTCTGCCAAATGAATAAATGTAAATGTAAATGTGACCTGGATTTGGATCAAATTCATACCACTATTGGTCCAAACTCTCTTGGCTTCCTGGCATTTGGATGAATATTTCCATGCTCTTAGTCTTTAATGCTATTTGAATGAGGCAAAAACAACATGGAGTAAGCAAAAACTGAATGGAAATCAGCCTGAGAATCTCCAAACTAAAATGAGTTTTGCATAAAGGCTATTGCATAAAGATTAGTGTGGGAAATAAAAGCCAAAATGTAGAGATTGATAAATGAAGAGGGTTGTATCTTCAGTTTGTGTTGATGCAGGTAAACTAGAATGTTTTTGTCCAGTTGAGTATTTAGCATTGTACTTAAGAGCTTATCCACTTTAATATTTATTTTTAATGTGTATGATTAAATATGTATTTTTCACTGTTACTTACAGATCTTTTTCATACTGTAAATCCATCAGCAATGGAAAGGCTAATTCATGTGCAGCTTTTATCAGGTCAGTGTGAATATTTACAGTTTTAATATCTTAGTTGTCCGGACAATTTATCATGTCATGTTGCTCTGTGAGGATTTAACAGCTGTCCATCGTCTGGGTAAATCTTCACATAATGTTTTTATAATAATTTTATCTGTTCATGATCATTGTAAAGGTGGGTAATGTAAAAATTACCCTGATAGCAAACAACCATTGAATCGATGTTAAACAGCAAAATCACGCTGTTAAATGAACACAGATCAGTGTTTTTTGGGAACCACCAGCAGGGTGTTAAAGTAACACAGAAGCAGTGTTATGATAACCAGCAGAATCACTGAAAACCTGACCTCCAGCCACCGCCTTATTTCTGTCATTGGTCTACAGTTCTGTTTGAGAATTAACAGAGGTTATTAAAAATATTCAGTCACCATTATGGTGATCAGTGTTTCCTTTAGAAATAAGTCAGTGGCTGGAAATCAGTTCTTCAGTGATTCTGCTGGTTATCATCATGTGTCTTCAATAATCTATTAATCACTAAATGAATTACTTAAGTGTTTAATTAATTCTTAACACAGTGCTATTTGAACACTCTGCTGGTGTTTTCCAAAGAAACACCTACCGGTGTTAATTTAATACTTGGAGCTTAGCTGTGTTGAAACAGTGTTGCCAGTATGTTACTGTAGAAAGCCTGATATGGTCTAACAGTGTTGTTTGTGATTTCAGTTTGGGCCCACAGCCCCACCACAGTATTGTTACATTCTACACTTTTCTCTCAACAGGTCTCTGTTTATTCATTCAGAGCATCTTGTGTGAGTATATTCTGATCCAGGAGCAGAAGACCTGGGACGAAGCTCAAGTTTACTGCAGACAGAATCACTTTGACCTGGCTACTGTTCAAAGCAAAGAAGACTGGGCAAACATTCAAAAAGCAGTTGGACCGGCGTTGACCACAGTGGCCTGGATTGGACTCTACAATGACATCAATACCTGGCGGTGGTCTTATCAAGATGAGCCTTTGACATTTTGGAGTTGGTTTTATGGAGAGCCAAACAACAGAGATGGACAACAGGAATGTGCTGCATTTTATGGTAGCACATGGCATGATAATGTGTGCACTGAAACTAAACCCTTTCTTTGTTACAATGGTAAGAAATAACAAACACATGTCAATTTGTTTGCATGTCTTGAGTGGGGGTTTTGTTTTCATTTATACAAATGCATACACTTAATATTAACCAGAATGAATTCTGGCCAGTGACCTGTTTTATTTCTGATAAAACAAAGCTTTGTTACAAAGCAACTGCATAATAAATACATATTAATACAAGCAGTATGCCCATTTTCCACAAGTTTCAGTGTATGTCTCTTTAAATGATAATGCGCTACCTCTCTTCCATGGTAGGTTGCTTGGCAGGATCACTTTATTGTCCAGCGTTTGCTTAAACAAAACTTATCTTTGTATCAGCTTGTTAAGTTGTAATGTAAGGAATACTGTTTCTAGGTCCAAGCCGCTGCTCATTTCAAGCGGGACTACGCTGTTTATGAGCACTGTTTATTCATTTAGCATATTTAAGCAAAACTTTTATAAACTCACAGTATACACTACAGTGTCCAAATCTGTAACATCAATATTTTAATAAAATATTAAAATCCATCGCTGTCTGGCCATTTAGAATATTATTATTGAGATAAAGGTTACAATCACGGTTTTCCGATAGCAAAATCAAAATGCTTAAAACTTTTTTTTAATTCTCAAAAAGTACCTAAATGGGAACCTAAAACTTTCTGTGTTTGTAATTTTCTTTACTTGTCTTCCTTATAAAATACACAATAACTATTCTGTGTCTGTCATCAGAAATCAAAGGGAATAGATTAAAGGGTTCATTTCAACTTTTTTGATCATTTAGTTGATAGTGAGCTAACATGGCGTTAGGTAAGTGAGGAATACTTGCAAATCAGAATTATACTAACCAAGTCTCTTTTAACATCAGGATACATTCTTATTTTTTATGATATGATATTGCCTTTATAGCTTTACAGATTCTTGTTTTTGAGTAAACTATAATTTTTATTGTCAATTGTAACTTCAGCAGAATTGCTCTAGAACAGCAGTTCCCAACCATGTTTCTGTAGACACGTTTCTGGTACAGAACCATATAACAATATGATCTTAGGTTAACCAGCTCAACAGACCTTACACTATTAAATCTGTACAAATGTTACGTAATGAAATATTGAATTCTTATCTTATTACAGAGCAGCAAGTAGGATTAAACAGGTTTGTTTTAGTCACTGACATCGAGAGGACCTGGAGTGATGCTCAGAGCTACTGCAGACAGCATCACACAGATCTGGCCACCATTCGCACTCAAGCTGAGAATGACCAAGTGACTGTAATGATGAACTCATATTCATACGCATGGATCGGTCTGTTCAGAGACTCGTGGAAATGGTCAGATGGAACAAATTTCTCCATGTCATCAATTACCTGGTTGTCTTCTTTTAGAGACGTAACAGGACAGGATAGACCCTGTAGTACTGTAACTCCTGATGGTCGGATGGACGATTTGATCTGCTCAGTTTCCCATCTTTTCATCTGTAAACTTCGTAAGTGTCATATGTGCGTACTCATCTTTCATTACAAACGTCTCAAATACACTATTTCAAGGTCAGTTAAGCTAAATGTTATTATACATTGTCCCCAAACTCACCGCTATTTCTGACTTCTGGCCCATGAAAGAGCTTAAATGATCGACAACTAATCTGTCTATTTTGGGTCTCGTTGCCGTTTTCTCTAAAAGTACAGCAGCAAGGACTAAATACATATTGTAATGTTCTCTTAGGTAAGAAGAAACAGATTGTGAGGTTGGAGATGAAATCTGGTCATATTGTGAACGAGTCTGCAGTGATGGAGAGCATCTTACAGTCAGTAAGTATCAAACCATGATGACACCTTCCACAAAAATCAAAGACAATAAAATATACTCTCATGCAAATGTATGTACAATTAATCCAGACAGTGAGAATGAAGGGTTAATTGTGTTATTCAGATGAAGCAGAAACTCAAGGATCATGGGATACATTACACAAGACTGACATGGAGACTACAACCAGATGGACAAGTTTTCTCACCAAAACATGCCTGTGAAGATGAGGAAAGAACTTTCAACCAGAACTACTGTCCACATTCTTTCTACTAACATATAAGAGTGACATACGTCTGTGAAGTGATTTATCAGATAATCTAGACCTTCCTTCTTTTAGAATGAACTAGTCATATTATTTAAAGCATTGTCGGTTATTTCAGAAATGTCATTTTATTGCATTTTTCAATATTTTCAGAGAAAGGTCCTCGACTGAAGGTCGGAAGATCGGAATATTGTGGAAGATGAGTAAAGCATTGAATAGACAAAATCTGGCTTTATTGTTATTTCCATTTTATTGAACATGAACTTGTAACTGAGCTACAGGTCTCACATACATTTTCCTACTGAGCTAGATTCAACATTAGTCAGCCTCTGACCCGAGTTCTGAATTATTACTTTTAAAGCTTAAGTGTCTCTAAACTGTTTTAGAGTTTGTGTAATTCTCTGCTGGGTTGTGAAATGTACATTCAACACACTGCTGAACTACAAACCTTCATAATTATTATCATTAAACAATTATATATCTTAAGTGTTCTTTTAGTGGAAATCTGAATAGCTATAGTAAAACTATTTACTCATGTATTTGTTTATTTTAACACAAAGATTTGAGGGATTAGAGGCAGATGTGATTCTTTAAAAAGTTTACAAATTTGCCTGGTACACTAAAAAAAATGAATGTTTGATGCTGTTCACTTTATATAAACAAATCACTTTCATTTAACACGATTGTATACGTTTTTGGCTCAAAATTGCTCTTTGGTTGAACATCCCACTGAGCAAAAGCTCCTTCTTATAGTATGGATGTAAAATAGTGACAAATGTATTTGAAGCAAAAACAGGTGCTGAATAGGAGAAAATGAAAAAAAAGCATCATATTAACAGTGCTTGCATTTTGAAGTTTTGCAATTCAACATGGTTGCATAATTAAGCTGTGAATTTTTCAAGTGGAAACACAAAATTGCATTTTTTTTATTTCAATATGAAATATTCAGAATATTTTAAAATACGACTTTCTTAATTTCATTGTTCAAAATTTCAATACTAAAAATTCAGATTTTTAAAATACAAACTTTAATAATTGACAGGACATTTCGTGGGTATTATTTTGCTTCCACAAATTCAGTGATTGAAATTCGCCCAGAAATTCAACGTTGCACATCCGGGTATGGCAGGAAGAGCAATCGAACATTGCTGCTTAATCAACACCTGCTGCTTGTCCGTTTCACCAGCAGGTGGTGCAAGTGAGTTTGATGAGATAATAGCAACAGGTTGACTGAGGCTATCACATCGCAGTTGCACTCAGGGATTTGCCAAAATGGACCAAGGGTAAAGTAAACATTATAATTATATAGGCCTGTATGTTATTTTTACATGTTGTCATTTTATTTTTGTTTCATTTATTTGACAGCTGTGGTATTTAATTTAACATATATCTTTTGGATTATATATCGGAAACTTCACTTGAGCATGTTGTTGGACGTAGTCAGTGCGCGTCTCCTTGTCTGACAGGTTTTGTTACTCTGAGCAGTTCAGTTATGGCTTCTAAAACATCTTGTGGGACAGTGACTATTTGAAACTGCACTTAAAAAGACAAATTCTTGCGAGCAGATAAACTCCAGATTGTCCTTGTCAAGAGGCACGCGTCAAAAAGCATGCTCCTGGCGTGAACGCAATACATAATCTAAAAGCCAGCGCTGAAATTAAAATATAATATGTTAAATTAAATATCACAGCCTTAAATAAATGAAACGAAAATAAAATGACAACGTTAAATAACATATAGGCCCATATAATTATAACGTGACTTATCCTGAGTGCGACTGCGATGTAATAGCCCCCTTCACACAAACCGTTGGTCCCAGAAAATTGCCCTAAATTGGCCAGAGTGCCGTCTTCTGTGTTAACGCAAACACATCCTGGATTGATCCGAAAATGTATTAAGACCATATAGCCTAACTTATCATTGTATACATCCACCTGTAAATTTCTGTTTATAGTAATAGCCATCTGTATATTATGTTAATAGTATATATCCATCGTATATATCCATCTGTAAATTTCTGTTTATAGTAATAGCCATCTGTATATTATGTTAATAGTATATATCCATCGTATATATCCATCTGTAAATTTCTGTTTATAGTAATAGCCATCTGTATATTATGTTCATAGTACATATCCATCTGTAAATTACTTATATAATATTGATTTATTGATGTAACTTATGCAACCGCTGTATATCCTGCACTTGCTGCTATTGCACTTCTGGTTAGACCTAAACTGCATTTTGTTGCCTAGTACTTGTACATGTGTAATGACAATAAAGTCGAATCTAATCTAATTAATTAATACTGAACACCGGAATCATGTGGCAGCCTTCTTAGTCTTTGCTTCCTTTACCTGGACAAAAATTTTAATAAGGAAAAAATAAAGAAGAGAGGGGGGGAGACTCCTGATGATTGTAAAGCACTTTGGGTGTAATTTAGTACATATTAAACTACTGCTATGTAAATGCACTGTAAAAAAATGTCCGTGAAATTAACAGGAAAATTCTGTAGTTTTCACTGAGAAAAACTGTTGTCAGAAGACTTCCGTATAAAATACGGAAAAACACTGTAAAACCTGTCATTGAAATTAACAGTGAAATTCTGTCATTTTTATGGAAAAAACCTGTCACACATTGTAAAACCTGTCAGTGAAATTCTGTCGTTTTTTTGGAAAAAACACGTTGTAAAAGAGTTTTTAACAATCAGTTTTTTTCTCTAAAAACTCACCATTAAACAACTCCACAAACACTATTAACACATTCACTTATTACATCACTGTGACTTTATTTCTGTGGTTCATCTACAAAAGTTCTTATTGAGAATGAACACAAGTGAAGATGTTGATGGTTTTGTTGGGTCACCATTATGGTGTTCAGTGTTTGCTTTAGTAGGACTCTTGACTCTTTGCTTTGTTGTGTTAGATTTTCTTTAGCTGCTGTGACTGTGTGATTAAATCACATCTGTTATGGTGGAGAAAGCTAAGAGAAATTGTCATCATGTTATTTGTTATAAGAGTTGTCATCTAATGGTTTATACATTGTTTTAAAATTATTTTATTATGCTCACTGATGTTATGAATGAGAATGACAGAAAGATATTTTGAGGGACTTTACAACATGATTTACAGAACTAACTGGACTAGCAGATATCAATAATAAACCTATTCATCTCAACAATGGTGACCACAAAAACGACCAAATATGATCAACGCAAGGCATTCTGGGTACCATCAAAGTAGAAAAACTCATTCATGTCTCCCAGGATGCATTGCTGCATGAAGCTTTTCATTTGATAGTCACCACTGTTGAGATTCATACACTGATTCTTGATGTCTGTGTTTAAAATCAAATGCAGATTTTTCCAAACTGCTCAAAAACTTTTTTCAAATGATGGTTGCGGTTTCTCAAATTTAAGCTCATTCACACTGTTATTAAAAAACTTCAAAACATAAAAAAAATTGCTTCATTGAGTAGTTACAATAATGAAAACCAGACTAAAGCTCCTGTTTACATTTTCTTTTGTTTCTATTTACTATGACGGTTATGTTTTATAAAACACATCATAGTATAGCAATGCAAACAAAACTTGTTTAACAAAGTCGCGGGTGAAAAGCCCAACTAAAGTAAACACTGATCACAATAACGGTGACTTTAAACAACATTCATTGATGTTATGCTTAAGTCTCTGTGAAGCAGAAGTTATGATCGTCTTCATTATTCTGATGTATTTTAAAGTTAAATTAAATATTAAATAAGGAAGAATAGTGGGTGTGGCCCATGTTTTCCTCTGTGAATTGATTGGATGAATAAAAACAGGATGTTCCCGTATTTTTACGGTAGCTTACTGGCAACCACAGCTGCCGGTATTTTTCTGTAAAAACTACGGAATTTTTCTTTTCTGACCGTTAAATGGTTTTTTAGTCACCGCTATGCTGAAGAGTGGAGTCTGTGTTTAAGTCAAAGTCAGGCAAGAAGTTTCTGATGTCATGCTGCATGTTGTTTTGTTTAAAAGTGACTGTCAATTATTATAACGAAATAAACGTAAATATGTGAAGGAAATGTAATTTTTTCACTTTTAAGCATTAGGTGAATGTTTTAATTGTATGTAAAGAAATGCTCTCAAGATAAAAGACTCAAATGAAATTAATTCAATCATAGCTTGAAGTTCTTGAACTTCATCACTGTTTACGTTCTTTTCCCGTATTTTTTACGGAATTTTACTGGCAACCACAGCTGCCGGTATTTTTCCGTAAAAACTACGGAACATTTTTTACAGTGTGCTTATTCTGCTTGAACTAAGTAATTACCTTTTTTTAATGCAGTCCTGTTTATAAAACATTCAAACTATAAACATGTAGCCAAATACTCAACAAGACAGTACACTCTAAAAATGGATGTGTTAAAAAATTACACAAAACATGTGTAAAAGAATTCATAACACATATTTGTGTTGGTACTTTTCCGTATAAAAAACAGAAAAACACTGTAAAACCTGTCAGTGAAAGTAACAGGGGAATTCTGTCGTTTTCACGGAGAAAAACTGTTGTCAAAAGACTTACGTATAAAATACGGAAAAACACTGTAAAACCTGTCAGTGAAATTCTATTGTTTTTACGGAAAAACACGTCACAAAGTTGCAAAACCTGTCAGTGAAATTCTGTTGTTTTTACGGAAAAAACACGTCACAAGTTGTAAATCCTGTCAGTAAAATTCTGTCGTTTTTTTTTGTTGAAAAAAACGTGTTGTAAAAACGCAAATGAAATTAGTTTTTAACAATCAGTTTTTTCTCTAAAAACTCACCATTAAACATCTCCACAAACACTATTAATACATTCACTTATTACATCACTGTGACTTTATTTCTGTGGTTCATCTACAAAAGTTCTTATTGAGAATTAACACGTGTAGATGTTGATGGTTTTGTTGAGTCACCATTATGGTGTTCAGTGTTTGCTTTAGTAGGACTCTTGACTCTTTGCTTTGTTTTGTTAGGTTAGATTAGATTTTCTTTAGCTGCTGTAAGTGTGTGATGAAAACACATCTGTTATGGTGGAAAGAACTAAGAGAAATTGTCATCATGTTGTTTGTCATGAGAGTTGTCATCTAATGGTTTATTCACTGTTTTAAAATTATTTTATTATGCTCACTGATGTTATGAATGAGATTGACAGAATGATATTCTGAGGGACTTTACAACATGATTTAAAGAACTAAATCGACTAGCAGATATCAATAATAAACCTATTCATCTCATCAATGGTAACCACATAAGATAAACGCAAGGCATTCTGGGTACCATCAAAGTAGAAAAACTCATTCATGTCTCCCAGGATGCATTGCTGCATGAAGCTTTTCATTTGATGGTCACCACTGTTGTGATTCATACACTGATTCTTGATGTCTGTGTTTAAAATCAAATGCAGATTTTTCCAAACTGCTCAAAAACTTTTCTCAAATGATTTTTGCTGTTTCTCAAATTTAAGCTCATTTACAATGTTATTAAAAAAAACTTCAAAACATAAAAAAATGCTTTTAATTGAGTATTCACAATAATGAAAACCAGACTAAAGCTCCTGTTTACATTCCCTTTAGTTTTTACTTACTATGACAATTATGTTTTATAAAACACATCATAGCGCAGCAACCAATTGAAAACTTGTTTATCAAGTCGCGGGTGAAAAGCCCAACTAAAGTAAACACTGATCACAATAACGGTGACTTTAAACAACATTCATTGATGTTATGCTTAAGTCCCTGTGAAGCAGAAGTTATGATCGTCTTCATTATTCTGACGTATTTCAAAGTTAAATTGAATATTTAATGAGGAAGAATAGTGGGTGTGGCTCATGTTTTCCTCTGTGAATTGATTGGATGAATAAAAACAGGATGTTTCCGTATTTTTACGGTAGTTTACTGGCAACCACAGCTGCCGGTATTTTTCTGTAAAAACTACGGAATTTTTCTTTTCTGACCGTTAAATGTTTTTTTAGTCACCGCTATGCTGAAGAGTGGAGTCTGTGTTTAAGTCAAAGTCAGGCAAGAAGTTTCTGATGTCATGCTGCATGTTGTTTTGTTTAAAAATGACTGTCAATTATTATAATGAAATAAACGTAAATATGTGAAGGAAATGTAATATTTTCACTTTTATGCATTAGGTGAATGTTTTAATTGTATGTAAAGAAATTAGATTAGATTAGATTAGATTCAACTTTATTGTCATTACACATGTACAAGTACAAGGCAACGAAATGCAGTTTAGGTCTAACCAGAAGTGCAATAGCAGCAAGTGCAGGATATACAGTGGTTGCATAAATTACATAAATAAATATTACAGAAGTAATTTACAGATGGAAATGTACTATGACCATGATTTACAGATGTCTCTAACTATAGACAGAAATTAACAGATGGATATATACTATGAACATAATATACAGATGTCTATTACTATAAACAGAGATTTACAGATGGATATGTATTATGAACATAATGTACAGATGGCTATTACTATAAACAGAAATTTACAGATGGATGTATACAATAAGTTAGGCTATGGTGAGCAGCAGTGCGATGAATATAGAGTAGTGCAAATAAATTATGGACAGAAGCTATCTAAGTAACAGTGCAGTGGAAGAAGTTATTGCATATTTCAGTTAAAGTGTAGGAGTGCAAGATGCATAGTAAACAGTCGGTATTGTAATGCTCTCCAGATAAAAGACTCAAATGTAATAAATTCAATCACAGCTTGAAGTTTTTGCCCTGAAGTTCTTGAACTTCATCACTGTTTACGTGCTTTTCCCGTATTTTTTACGGAATTTTACTGGCAACCACAGCTGGCGGTATTTTTCCGTAAAAACTACGGAACATTTTTTACAGTGTATGGACGTCAACAAAACGTCAGAAAAACTTACATTCTGGCTCCTCAGGGGACGTCTATAAGAAGGAGTTTTTGCTCAGTGGGTAGAACAGAAGCACATGAATCAGTCTTTCCATTGCTGATGGATTTACAGCATGAAGTGAATCTGAAACGGTGGGAAGAACATACTGTATCATGACAAACACATTTCAATCTACACTGTAAAAAATGTTCCGTAGTTTTTACGGAAAAATACCGGCAGCTGTGGTTGCCAGTAAAATTCCGTAAAAAATACGGGAAAAGCACGTAAACAGTGATGAAGTTCAAGAACTTCAGGGCAAAAACTTCAAGCTGTGATTGAATTTATTTCATTTGAGTTTTTTATATTGAGAGCATTTCTTTACATACAATTAAAACATTCACCTAATGCATAAAAGTGAAAATATTACATTTCCTTCCCATATTTCCGTTTATTTCTTTATTTTGTTATAATAATTAACAGTCATTTTTAAACAAAACAACATGCAGCATGACATCAGAATCTTCTTGGCTGACTTTGACTTAAACACAGACTCCACTCTTCAGCATAGCGGTGACTAAAAAAACATTTAACGGTCAGAAAAGCAAAATTCCGTAGTTTTTACAGAAAAATACCGGCAGCTGTGGTTGCCAGTAAACTACCGTAAAAATACGGGAACATCCTGTTTTTATTCATCCAATCAAATCACAGAGGAAAACATGGGCCACACCCACTATTCTTCCTCATTAAATATTCAATTTAACTTTGAAATACGTCAGAATAATGAAGACGATCATAACTTCTGCTTCACAGAGACTTAAGCATAACATCAATGAATGTTGTTTAAAGTCACCGTTATTGTGATCAGTGTTTACTTTAGTTGGGCTTTTCACCCGCGATTTGTTAAACAAGTTTTCTTTTGGTTGATATGCTATGATGTGTTTTATAAAACATAATCGTCATAGTAAATAAAAAGAAAATGTGAACAGGCGCTTCAGTCTGGTTTTCATTATTGTGAATACTCAATTAAAAGCATTTTTTTTATGTTTTGAAGTTTTTTAATAACAGTGTGAATGAGCTTAAAATTGAGAAACAGCAACAATCATTTGAAAAAAGTTTTTGAGCAGTTTGGAAAATCTGCATTTGATTTTAAACACAGACATCAAGAATCAGTGTATGAATCTCAACAGTGGTGACCATCAAAAGAAAAGCTTCATGCCGCAATGCATCCTGGGAGACATGAATGAGTTTTTCTACTTTGATGGTACCCAGAATGCCTTGCGTTTATCTTATGTGGTCATTTTTGTGGTCACCATTGATGAGATGAATAGGTTAATTATTGATATCTGCTAGTCCACATCTTTCTGTAAATCATGTGCTGTAAAGTCCCTCAGAAAATCATTATAAAGTAAAAGTAAAGTAAACATAATAAAATCAATTAAAAACAATTAACAAACCAGTAAATGACAACTCTCATGATAAATAACATGACAATTTCTCTTAGCTTTCTCCACCATAACAGATGTGTTTTCATCACACAGTTACAGCAGCTTAAGAAAATCTAACACAACAAAGCAAAGAGTCAAGAGTCCAACTAAAGCAAACACTGAACACCATAATGGTGACTTAACAAAACCATCAACATCTACACTTGTGTTAATTCTCAATAAGAACTTTTGTACATGAACCACAGAAATAAAGTCACAGTGATGTAATAAGTGAATGTGTTAATAGTGTTTGTGGAGTTGTTTAATGGTGAGTTTTTAGAGGAAAAAAATGATTGTTAAAAACTAATTTCATTTGAGCTTTTACAACGTGTTTTTTCCAAAAAAACAACAGAATTTCACTGACAGGTTTTACAATGTGTGACAGGTTTTTTCCGTAAAAATGACAGAATTTCACTGTTAATTCAATGACAGGTTTTACAGTGTTTTTCCGTATTTTATACGGAAGTCTTCTGACAACAGTTTTTCTCTGTGAAAACTACAGAATTGTCCTGTTAATTTCACGGACATTTTTTACAGTGCGTGTGACAGTAACGGATTATTTCATAACTTCTTATTAATATGAAACATGTCCCGCTCTTTATTTACTGTTTCAACATACTGCAGAGACGCGACGCGATATCGTCATTTTGAGGTCGGAGAGCCCCATGATGTTTTCGTTTAAGATGTTCGTGCTGCTGTGGTATGCCATCTTAATTTTACACAGTGTTCAGAGCACTATATATTTGGTCTCTGCTTAAAGAAATCCTACACTTTTGACCGCGTTCTGGCTGTTTGGTTTAACGCCTGATTGACTGTATCACCGGGAGCTGAAGCCGCCATCGTTTCAAATAATAATAAAAAATAATAAATGTAAACAGTGCGTTGGGTATTGTACTCAGTGCATCTCACTTTGTTGGCTTAAGCAAATAAAGGTTGACTTCTTGACATCTGGAACCCTCGTCTGCAAGACTGAGAACGATTTACCACAACAAAAACTATTGGCATTTTTGTAATAATAATAATACAAATAATAATAATTTGTTGACTCATGTTGCATGTTAAAGGTTGCTGGTTCAATTCTCAGGTCTGGCGGGTAACGGCTGAGGTGTCCTTGAGCAAGCTTACCACTTGCTTACTATACAAAATGTACAAATGTATAGTACAATGTAATGTAAGTCGCTTTGGATAAAAGCGTCTGCCAAATGCATAAATGTAAATGTAAAACTTACCTTTATTTAACTTCAGGAGCTAAATCTTGGTTGTAATGGTTGTGGCTGTATATATTATCTGTAGCCTATATCTTAGACGGTCTTTAATATCCAGTTAGGGAATGTCCGTGTTCTCTCAGTTTCTCTTCGATTATTCTGTGTTTCATTCTGACTAAGCAAACCGCAATGTGTTGTTTCAGTTTCACTTTCAAAATCAGCAACTGCAACACGATACAAGAACACAATGTCTTTTCTTATCTCTGCCTCTTTAAGAGTTTAAATATTTCACTTCAGTCTTCATTGATTTCTTCTATTCCTTAATTTACCTTTTCTTTTCATCTTATCTTTCTCAATTCAATTGAAGTGCTTTATTGGCATAACCAAATTGTACATTGTATTGCCAAAGCATTTTCAGCAAATATGTATCCAAACAGAAAGAAAGTAATAATAATAATAATAATGATAATAGTATAAAATGAAAAGTGTAATGTATGTATTGCAAATTTAAAGTAGATTAGTAATATATCAAATTTATAGTCAAGTAAAGTACAGTTTAAACAAATTTTCAACAAAAGCAAAATATACATTTAAGAGAAACATCAGGTTAGGGCAGATTCAGTGTTTTCTCTTTTGTTATGATAGGCCGTCACATATTTAGCATCTAACACATAGCAGTCTCTCTCTCTCTCTCTCTCTCTCTCTCTCTCTCTCTGTGTGTGTGTGTGTGTGTGTGTGTGTGTGTATTTTACTGGAAATTCCAAAGCTTGCTTATCAGTACCTATGGTTATAAAAAAATAAGATCTAAAAGTACCTCATGACGCTACTCATGAGACTCATGATGCTATCAATGCAAGAGTTCAATGAAGTCTTTTACTCAAACTGTAAGTCATAAAATGTGTTTAATACATTAGTTTGGATACAAGCATTTAAAAGAGTAAATTATTACTTTTCTGCCAAAAAGCCTTGATTATCCTGAAATGTGACGTGTCTGACGCTGTCTGTTGTTCAAGAGTGGCTTGACACAAGGAATGCGACAGCTGAAACTCATGTCTTGCATACGTCTGTGCGTAGTGGTTCTTGAAGCACTGACTCCAGCTGCAGTCCACTCTTTGTGAATCTAACCCACATTTTTGAATGGGTTTTGTTTCACAATCCTCTCCAGGGTGCTGTTATCCCTATTGCTTGTACACTTTTTTCTACCACATCTTTTCCTTCCCTTCACCTCTCTATTAATGTGCTTGGACACAGAGATCTGTGAACAACCAGCCTCTTTTGCAATGACCTTTTGTGTCTTGCCCTCCTTGTGCAAGGTGTCAATGGTCGTCTTTTGGACAACTGTTAAGTCAGCAGTCTTTCCTATGATTGTGTCGCCTACAGAACTAGACTGAGAGAACATTTAAAGGCCTTTGCAGGTGTTTAGAGTTCATTAGCTGATTAGAGTTTTGGCACCAGGTCTCTTCAATATTGAACCTTTTCACAATATTCTCATTTTCTGAGATATTGAATCTGGGATTTTCAGTAGTTGTCAGTTATAATCATCAAAATTAAAAGAAATAAACATTTGAAATATATCAGTCTGTGTGTAATGAATGAATATAATATACAAGTTTTACTTTTTGAATGGAATTAGTGAAATAAATCAACTTTTTGATGATATTCTAATTATATGATCGGCACCTATATATATATATTCACAGATAAGAACAACTCTTAAAGGGGCAGAGATAAGAAAAGCCACTGTGTGAGTTTCTTGTGTCATGTTGCAGTTGCTGATTTTGAAAGTGAAACCAAAAGTGAAACAACACATTGCTGTTTGCTTGTCAGTAGAATGCCACACTGCATAATCTAATAGATGCTGAGAGACCACGGACACTCCCTAACTGACCCCAGACCAGTTAGAATTAGGGGGCAACCAGAACAACACAGATATAGCTCCTGAAGTTAAATAAAGGTAAGCTGCATTCCTTTATTCTGTCTGATTATACAGTTTTTACTATGAATGCTGTACATTTTCTAATAGTTTACAGTCAACAAGAGTCAACAAATTATTATTATTTGTATTATTATTATAAAATGCCAATCGTTTTCTGTGAGATTTATATTTACTAATGATGTTATAATATTTTTAGCTCAATATGAAAGCCATTAGTGTGCTTCAATAAATTGTTGTGAATATGTTTATGTGTGCATTTTACAAGTACACTGTAAAAACTAATACCTTCGATCAGTGGTTCTCAAACTGTGGTAGGAGAGACCCCTACGTGACATGGGATAGGACATTTAAAAACTCTATATATTCATTTCGTGTTTTAAATACAACTTCAAATGTTATACGTGATAGATAAATACGGAATACATATCATGTTCGCAATTTTAATATAGTTTTATGAATTATTGTTTATTTATCATTGGTCGATGTAACTCAGGCGTGACAGGCAGCTCAAACACAGAGCGGTAGCAGACAGATGCTTGTGTGTCTCTCTTTCTCTTCTGATGAGCTGCGTGTAAGTTGAGCTTCTTACCTGAACCACTGTATAAAACTGTTAATAATGCTGTAAAGCACTAATTCAACACCTGCATCTAATCGCACTGTGATTTACTGTGAGTTCACACCAAATGTGAATTGAGCGTTTTGCACGAGTAAATTACATACAAAGTCAATGCAAAGACGTGAATAGACGCAAACTCGTGGCAGGCGATGCGAATGACCCGAATCGGGTGACGCGATTGCTGCGAACACGTGTCAAACTCGTCTTCCACACAAGTTCAAAAATCTCAACTCGAGCCAATAGTACACAGCAAAATCTCCATTTATACATCCACCTTGAGAAACCACAGGCCGCCGACTTCAACAACCTGACTGAGTCGTTTGACCTCAAGCATGTTTCCACATCAGCAACCCATAAGTCTGGAAACCAGCTAGATCTTATCTACACACGCTACTGCTCCACTCATCACACTTGGGTCACCCCACTGCACACGTCTGATCATTTCCTCATCACTCTCGATCTTGACCTAACCTCTCCAGACACTGCACACCTCTCCCCACTGGTCACTTTCCGGTGCAACCTATGTACGCTCTCTCCCTCCCGCTTATCCTCTGCTGTCTCCTTCACGCTGCCTCCATCTGAGCAGCTCTCTCTTTTAAACACCAACAGCGCCACCGACACTCTTTGCTCCACGTTAACATCCTGCTTAGATAGCTTATGCCTCCTTAAATCTAGACCGGCCCATGCATCCCCTTCTGCCCCCTGGTTGTCGGATGTTCTCTGTGAGCATTGTGCCGGCCTCCGGTCAGCTGAGAGAAAGTGGTGCAGATCAAAAGATCCTTCTGACCTCTGTCTCTATCAGTCTCTCCTCTCTTACTTCTCCGCTGATGTCTCCTCTGCAAAGTACTACCACTCAAAAATTAACAACTCACCTGACTCTCGTACTCTCTTCAAAACCTTCTCTGCTCTTCTTTGTCCACCTGCTCCCCCACCTTCATCAGATTTAACAGCTGATGATTTTGCATCTTTTTTTGTAAAGAAGACTACTGCCATTAGCAATCAGTTCTGCGCACTGCCTCTTGAACACGCCCAATCCCCCGACACGTGTTCGCTCCCCTCTTTCTCTCTCCTAACTGAAGCGGACGTCTCCAAGGTCATTGCTTCTAACCAACCAACCACCTGCCCGCTGGATCCCATCCCCACCCATCTTCTTCAGGCCATCTCTCCATCGGTTGTCCACGGGTGTACAAACTCACACTGGAGCAGTGTTGAATATACACTTTCTGGTGTGAAATGTTAATTTATTAATGCGGTTAATTAATCAATTAGGATCTCTTTACAAATGATGATTGATCATTAGTGATGACACCTGCTGTTCATGATCACAAGAACAGGAAAAATACTGTAGTAGACTTAAAGCCGCACAGATTCATGTCAAATAAATACACAATCAAATGTGCTGACAAAATACATCTTTACATGTAACTAAATTAAACTCTATAGGGTGGTTTCCCAGACAGGGATTAGTTTAAGCCTGGACTAAGCCTTAGTTTAAATGGGAAATTTAAGTAGTTTTAACAAACATACCTTACTAAAAACATTACTTGTGCACATTTTGAGACAACACAAAGGCACTGATGTATTTTGACATATGTCAGTGCAAGTTGTTTTCAGTTTGGACAGCTCTAACATTTCTTTCAGTTTAGGACTAGTCTAATCCCTGTCCAGGAAACCGCCCCTAAATTTCTTTGAATATTAACTTTAGTTGTATTTAGTGTTGCTGATGTTGTTTTATTGAACAATTCATTTGAAGTCACCGTTATGGTGATCAGTGTTTTATTTGGTTGGGTACTTGGACTATAGACTAACCTGATCTAACAGTTTTCCTTGCACTGTCTGAAAAACACACAACAAACAGTTATAACATGCAGAAAAAAGTCATGCTGTTCACTGACATGTCTTTTTATTGAAGGGAAACATTAGTTATCAATAAATGATGGTAAATGGAAGAAACAAATGGAAACAAGTTATGACCTGGAATATTATTATGACACCTGAGTGGTAAAGGTCTGTGTAAAGATTTGAGCAAAAACTTTTCTTACACATGCTTAGACTTCAACATTCATCCTACAAAACTCAACAGTGGTGGTCAAAATAACGTAATGCATGCTGGGTGTCATTGTTGAGTTTGATGCTATTCTGTTACCCAGCATGCACTGCAGCATTTTATTGATTGTCACCATTGTTGAGATTTGTATGCTGAGTTTTGATATCTGAGTGTGACATAAATGAAAAAAAATCTAATTTTAAATTGTCAATAAAGACATTATCTGTTTATCTTACCACACCACCATTTACAAACATCAGCAATTCTTCTTTTGACTAAAACAAAAAACTTTCATTACAACATCATAATCTTCTTCAAGTCTACTTACAACAAACATTTTAAAACACAGGAAGTCTGTGTGCTCAAGTAGTTTTGCAATAGCAATGGAATAAGAAGTCAAATTAATGTCCAAGTACCCCACTAAAGAGAACAATCTTCACCATAATGGTGACTTTATATCTAATACATTTCAAACTTACTCTAACGACAGCTAAAACTCTATCTTTACATGAACATCTTTAACTCTCAATCTTCTTTTAATAAGTGATTATGGCAACACAAGCATCTTGATATTATGTGATATCAAGAGATCAAATGAGTTCTACACATAGATGTGTTGTATTTGTGTTTGCTTTAGATCAGCTGTGTAGCTAAACACTTAATGAACAACAGGTGTCATCACTAATGATCAATCATCATTTGTAAAGAGATCTTAATTGATTAATTAACTGCATGAATAAATTAACATTTCACACCAGAAAGTGTATATTCAACACTGCTTTAGTGTGAGATTGTACACCCGTGGGTGGGACTCATATATACACCAGTGGGTGTACATTTCACACCAGGGACTTTGCTGTGTGAACACACACACACTTCAAGTCGTAAACACATATTCACCGGGAGCAGTGGACAGCTATCACAGCAGAGCTCCGGAAGCAAACGGGGGTAAGGTGTCTTGCTCAAGGGCACGTCAGTTGTTACCTGCCAGTACTGAGAATCAAACCAGCAATCTTCTGGTTACGAGTCCGACTCTCTAACCATCAGGCCCCAACTGCCCCTGACTTCTGTTGTTGATGAATTTATTGCTAACCCGTCTGAAGAATTGCTTTCTAAGTACACTAAAGATCAGTTATGTGAACTTGCTCAGCATTATGAGTTAAATATTACGACTCATTAAGAAGCAACTTTTTGATAAGGCAGGACTTTTCGTGTTTGGAGAAGCTAGTGTCTCGCCAGCTAAAATGGTCGAGGTTGAGAGATGGAAGGCTACGAGAGAAGTTAGAATGCTCAGAGAGAAGGAGATTGAATGAGAGGTAGAACTTCGTAAGCTTGAACATAAAATTGAATTAAACGAATGGAGTGTGAGGATATGAGCGCCAGCACGTACATGACCGTGAACAGGGAGATTGTGCGTTAACTTTAAAGAAGTTGAAATTGGAAGTCGCTGTTAAGTCCTTTGAGCTATCGTTACCCATAGGTTCTCACGATTCGGCTTTTGATGTTGGTAAAAATATTCGTCTGGTGCCACCCTTTACCGAAATGATGTTGATACATTTTTTGCTCATTTTGAAAGACGACCACATTGAAATGGCCTAAGGAGGTGTGGTCTCTTATGTTACAGTGCGTTTTTATTGGCAAAGCCTGAGAAGTTTTCGCCTCTCTTAGAGATGTACAAGCTATTTGATATGATGTTGTGAAAACCACTATTTTACATGCATATGAATTGGTTCCGGAAGCCTATAGGCAACGGTTTAGAAGCACAAGAAAGTCAGAACGGCAGACTTTCGTCGAGTTTGCCCGAAAGAAAGAAGGATTGTTTGGTAGATTGTGTGCTTCTCAAAACGTTGAGTCTCAGGAGGATTTAAAACAACTTATTCTTTTGGAAGATTTTAGGAATTGTCTTCCTGAAGCGATTGCTATCTATTTAAATGAGCAAAAGGTAGAACAACTAGATGAAGCTGCTGTGTTGGCTGACGAATATCAGATCCAAGATGGCGGCGCGTGCACATCGCGAGGCCCGGGGTCTCTCCAGTTTTTGCATTTATGCAGTGTTTTTCTTGCTCATCTCGGGTCTGTTTGTGCAGAACAGCTGTGCCTTAACATCGTACACCCGGCATGAGCTATTGGATATTGGTTTGCGCATTCCCGGAAGTTTTATCAACAATCTGTGCCTCGTCCCTGAGATCGCCCAGAACACCCGATGCCGGCGGCATCGAGATCGTAAACAAAGGCGGGGGAAGCGCGGAGGGCTAAGAGCTAAGCTAAAGCTAACACCGCACCGGCTCTCTTTACCCAGCATTTTCCTCGCCAATGTTCGGTCACTGGTGAACAAAATGGAGGAGATTCGACTCAGCATCACTTACAGCAAGAGACTTTTAAACTCTAATGTTATGATCTTCACGGAAACATGGCTACACAGCGGCATACCGGACAATGCTATTGATTTAGCAGGACGCCACACACTCCGGGCGGATAGAACGTTAGATGGCTCCGGTAAGACCAGAGGTGGTGGATTGTGCATTTACATTAACAAAGCTTGGTGCACGAACTCTGTTATTGTCGGAAAACATTGTTCAGCTAACCTTGAGTTTCTCATGGTTAAATGTAGACCGTTTTATCTGCCACGGGAGTTCACTTCCACCATTATAACTGCAGCCTACATTCCCCCGGATGCTGATGCCAAGCTTGCTATGAAAGAACTTCATGCAGCCATCAGTAAACAACAGACTGCTCACCCGGAAGCTGCGTTTATTGTTGCGGGAGATTTTAATCATTCAAACTTAAAGTCAGTTCTCCCCAAATTTCACCAGCATGTTTCCTGTCACACCAGAGGAAACAAAACCTTAGACCATGTTTACACAAACATGGCTGAAGCTTACGTTGCGACCCCCCCCCCCCACCTGGGACAGTCAGATCACCTTTCTTTGTTCCTCACCCCCAAGTATTCACCCCTCATCAATCGTGTGAAGCCATCAGTGAAGACCATCAAAGTTTGGCCTGTGGGGGCAGATTTCACACTCCAGGAAAGGTTTCTACACACAGACTGGAGTACATTTGCTTCTCAGGCCACCAGTGGCTCTCACACGGACATTGACTGCTACACCTCCTCTGTACTGGATTACATCAACATCACCATAGACAGTGTCACAACTCAGAAACAGATCATCACGTACCCAAATCAGAAGCCATGGATGAACAAGGAGGTGCGGCTCCTGTTGAAGGCACGCAATACTGCCTTCAGATCAGGTGATGCACAAGCCTACAGCACATCCAGAGCTAACCTGAAGAGGGGCATCAAAGAAGCCAAGCACTGCTACAAGCTAAAGGTAGAGGAGCACTTTTCCAACTCCGACCCTCGACGCATGTGGCAAGGCATCCAGGCCATCAGTGATTACAAGGCTCCATCTGCTCCACCACTATCACACTCAACACTGGTGTACCACAGGGCTGTGTGCTAAGCCCCTTCCTCTACTCCCTCTTCACCTCCGACTGCAAGCCTGTGAACGGATCTAACTCCATCATCAAGTTTGCGGACGACACTACGGTGATTGGTCTCATCAGCAACAACGATGAGACGGCCTACAGGAAGGAGATCCAGCACCTAGCCACATGGTGCAACAACAATAACCTGCTCCTTAACACCTCCAAGACAAAGGAGCTCATTGTGGACTTCAGGAAAGAGTCAAGAGGCACACATGACACCATCCACATCAATGGGATGGCTGTTGAACGTGTCTCCAGTTTCAAGTTCCTGGGGATCCACATCTCGGAGGACCTGTCCTGGACCACCAACACCTCCAGCCTGGTCAAGAAGGCTCACCAGCGCCTCTTCTTCTTGAGGACCCCGAAGAAGAACCAACTGTCTTCAGCTATCCTGGTGAACTTCTACCACTGTGTAGTAGAGAGCATCCTAACCAACTGTGTCACAGCCTGGTATGGGAGCTGCTCTGTTGCAGAGCGCAAGGCACTGCAGCGGGTGGTGAAAACCGCCCAACGCATCACAGGGACTATACTGCATCATTTGCACTACTGGACTATTATACATATACAGCATAATTTGCACTCCAGTACTATGTACTGAATACTGCAATAACTCATCTACTGCACTGTTTACTTTAACTTAATACCCACTGAGCAAAAGCTCCTTCTTATAGATGTCTTATAGACGTCGCCTGAGGAGCCAGAATGAAAGTTTGTCTGACGTCTTTTTCTGACGTCTTCTGGACGTCCAATGTTGACGTTCATAGACCATCTATAGAAGCTACGAATTTAGTTGAAATGTGGTCATTGTGGACGTATTTTTAACGTCTTATAACATCAACGCAGACTCATTTTAGACATTATTTTAACAAAAATAAATGTTACACTATGCATTATATTAAAACATATTTATGTCATTGAATCAATATCAGTTTTGCACCCGCTATTAATGTTGAAATTTCAACAAACCACCGTTTTTGTGATCAGTGTTTGCTTTAGTTGGGATCTTGATTCTTAAAATTGGCAGCCAATAAAAACATGGCATTAAACCAAGAGTTAAGAGCCCAACTAAAGCAAACACTGATCACAAAAACGGTGGTGTGTTGAAATTTCAACATTAATAGCAAGTGCAAAAGTGATATTGATTCAATGACATAAATATGTTTTAATATAATGCATAGTGTAACACTTATTTTTGTTAAAATGTCTAAAATTAGTCTGTGTTGATGTTATAAAACCTTATTTCGTACCTTCTATAGATGTCATATGGATGTCAACATTGGACGTCCAGAAGACATCAGAAAAAGACGTCAGAAAAACTTTCATTCTGGCTCCTCTATAAGAAGGAGCTTTTGCTCAGTGGGTAGCTGCTGTCCATCATTTATGCACACTTTATATTCATTTGCACTACTGTTCTGCATAGTCTAATTTATATTGTACATATCCATCAGTAAATTTCTGTTTTTAGTAAATAACCATCTGTATATAATGTTCATAGTACATTCCCACTAGTAAATTCTTCATAATTTTTGCTTTATTCTGTATTTATGCACAACTGTATATCCTGCACTTGCTTATTGCACTTCTGGTTAGACCTAAACTACATTTCGTTGCCTTGTACTTGTACATGTGTAATGACGATAAAGTTGAATCTAATCTAATCTAATATAGTTTAGTCAACAAATGTGTCCCTGCCCACTGAGCAAAAGCTCCTTCTTATAGACGTCTTATAGACGTCCCCTGAGGAGCCAGAATGAAAGTTTGTCTGACGTCTTTTTCTGACGTCTTCTGGACGTCCAATGTTGACATTCGTAGACCATCTATAGAAGGTACGAATTTAGTTGAAATGTGGTCATTGTGGACGTATTTTCAACGCATACTCATTTTAGACATTTTAACAAAAATAAGTGTTACACTATGCATTATATTAAAACATATTTATGTCATTGAATCAATATCACTTTTGCACCCGCTATTAATGTTGAAATTTCAACAAACCACCGTTTTTGTGATCAGTGTTTGCTTTAGTTGGGCTTTTGACTCTTAACATTCATCAAGTTAACTTACTTTTTTTCAATGTTTGTAATTGTGTTTCAATAAGAACACTTGTGCATTGATAAGGAAATAAAGGTTTTGAAAAAGATTTGAAGGAGTAGTTTGCTTTATGACAAGTGTTAAACAGTAGTAAGTTTAAGAAACTTCTCTAAATTATACTGAGATTTGATCCATTCATGATTGATGTTGACATAAATGTTTACAAATAAATAAGCACAGAAACAAAATATCAGAAAATATTTACTGACAAACTTAGACATCAATGTTCATCATACAAACCTCAACAATGGTGACAATCATCAAACTAATTCAGATAAACAGATCAACTGCAATGCATGCTGGGAGTCATCAATGAGTTTTTGTACTATGATGTTACCCAGCATGCATTGCAGCATGAAGTTTTCGTTTGTTGATTGTCACCATTGTTGAGTTTCATACACTTATTCTTCATGTGTAATTGATTCTGCAGTGTGACAGGTTTTTAAATCACGTGCTCTGTTTGTCGTCTATAAAACTTCTTTAATCTCTTTAAACTGCATCATAACACAGTGATCACATATTAATAACTAAACACTTAAGAGTTGTTTGAGTGACTTCATAGTGATGAAATCACCAACACTTTCAGATCTCACTGGACCATTGTTTTTTTTTGCCAAAACAAATGTGTACGAACACAAATTGGCAGCCAATAAAAACATGACATTAAACCAAGAGTCAAGAGCCCAACTAAAGCAAACACTGATCACAAAAACGGTGGTTTGTTGAAATTTCAACATTAATAGCGAGTGCAAAAGTGATATTGATTCAATGACATAAATATGTTTTAATATAATGCATAGTGTAACACTTATTTTTGTTAAAATGTCTAAAATGAGTATGCGTTGATGTTATAAGACGTTGAAAATATGTCCACAGCGACCACATTTCAACTAAATTTGTACCTTCTATAGATGTCATATGGATGTCAACATTGGACGTCCAGAAGACGTCAAAAAAAAGACGTCAGAAAAACTTTCATTCTGGCTCCTCAGGGGACGTCTATAAGAAGGAGCTTTTGCTCAGTGGGTGGCAATGCCACATGTTAGCCAAATGTAAAACAAATAAACTAAATTAAAAACTAAATTTGAGCCTAATCTGGCCCTCAGTTCACTTTTATTCTTTTAATGAGTTATTCTAGATCCGCTCCAACCCTGACACTTTCATTTGGCCCACATAACACAAAGTGTCCAGTTTTTATTTTTAGACGTTCTAAGAATGGTCCCAGCTAACAAAAGTCACCATCATGGTGATCAGTGTTTCCTTGAGTTGGGCTCTTCACTCTTGATCATCATACGTTAAATCTTATTGTGTGCAGTGGCTGTGTGCTTTTAAAGTACATTTGTGAAGCCAACGCAAATGAGAATCTAATCTTCTGGGTTTGTTTGTTGGTCATTAGAGTCTCCATCATGTTGATTCACTGATGTCTGTGTTGTTAATTCTGAAATAACATTTTAAGATAAGGCAGTGAAATGTTGATTTCTAAAAAGTTGGATGAAATATGAGTGCAAATAAAACAATCTGTGGCAGAACACAGAAAAACACAGACATCAAGAATCTTTGTATGAACCTCAGTAATGGTGAGAATCAACAAAGGACAATTTAATAATGCAATGCATGCTGGGTAACATCATTGTACAAAACTCATTCATGATTCCCAGCATGCATTGCGGTTGCTCTGAATTTGTCTGTTGATTGTCACCATTGTTGAGATTCATACACATACAGATTTCTGAAATCTTTCTAGACAAATTGCAATTAAACACCCTGATCTTGATCTTAAACTGTTATTTCAGGATTAACAACACAGACATCAGTGAATCAACATGATGGTGAATTTATAACCTCCAAACAGATGCATAAAATTAGATTATTATTTGCATTGACTTCACAAATGTACTTTAAAAGCACACAGCCACTGCACACATAAAATGTAATCTATGAATGTCAAGGGTGAAGAGCCCAACACAAGGAAATACTGATCATGGTGATCCAGAAGACGTCAGAAAACGACGTCAGAAAAACTTTCATTCTGGCTCCTCAGGGGACGTCTATAAGACGTCTATAAGAAGGAGCTTTTGCTCAGTGGGCATGTACTGGGAAGCCGGAAACACCATGTGCCGTGACAGATTCTTCCAGCTTCGGTCACATTTGCATTTGGTCAACAATTTGGAGAGGCCGGCAGAGAACAATGATGTGTTTTATAAGGTACGTCCTCTCTATGATGCCATGCGCAGAAGATGCTTGGAGCTTCCTCTAGAGGAAAACCTTTGTGTTGTTGTAAGCCGTGATGGTAAGGTTGCACTGGTCAAATGGTTTGACAGCAGATCAGTCATCATGGCCTCCAACTTTGTTGGTGTTGGCACAATAGATGAAGTGCAGCGGTGGGATAAAAAGCAGGGAAGATTTTTGAAGGTGTCCCGTCCAGAGGTGGTCAAGCTGTACAATGAAGCAATGGGAGGTGTTGACCTGCTCGATCAACTTGTTAGTATGTACCGCACAGAAATTCGGTCAAGAAAGTGGACTCTGAGAATGATTACACATGCTTTTGATCTAGCTGTGGTCAACAGTTGGATAGAGTACAGGCAGGATGCCAAGAGGGCCAATTACCAGACAAAAGACACCCTGGATCTCCTCCATTTCAAGATGAATGTGGCTCAGTGTCTGGTGAGTGTCCAGAAACCAGTGGCAGCAAAATGTGGAAGACCCAGTATGTCTCCAGAACCACAACCGGATGCCCACAGACCACGAGTTCAGGATGCAAGGCCTCTACCTGAAGTGCAGTATGATATGGTTGACCACATGCAGAATTACGATGAGAAGACAGAGGCCACAAGATGCAAAAGGCCATACTGCACAGGGAAAACACATGTATTCTGTGACAAATGCAACATCCACCTTTGCTTTGTGCCACACAGAAACTGCTTCAAGGCTGCTCATCGCAAATGAGAGAATATATGGGAATATCCAGCAGATGTATTTTTGTTATTTTCCATTTGTTAGTAATTGTGTGATCTCTTATTAGCTTACAATGTTAAAAGTTAGCAATGCGTTTGGAAGTTGCATGATAACTAAATGCAAAATTGATTTCTTGGCGTTACATTGCCCACAATCATCCAACCCATTTAATCCGCCAATCATGGCGTTTTATGTTCATTTAGTCGTGGCATCCATTGTAATGGACATGAAAAATACCAATAAAAACAAGAGTTTTCAAAAATGTTTTCCCCCCTTTATTTCTATGCTGGAAGGGAGTAAAAATCAACTAAGAATTTTTTTTTGCTCAGCAGAAAAAAATCAGGTCTGAAGGGGCTATTCTAACTATTCTCCTTTTCAGGCTAAGTTCAGTGGTCCTTACACTGTGATTAAGTGTCTTTCTAACAGTGATTACTTAATTAACACCCCCCGATAGGCGGAAAAACATACAGGTTTGTCATCTTAAACTATTGAAGCCATATTTTCCATAAATGTTCTCTGTGTCTGTTGGTGTGGTTACTGCTATGTCGCTTAACGATGATTTCACAAACATTTACATTTATGCATTTGGCAGACACTTTTATCCAAAGCGACTTACATTATATTGTACTATACATTTGTACATTTTGTATAGTAAGCAAGTGGGGGTTAGGTGCCTTGCTCAAGGGCACCTCAGCCGTTACCCACCAGCCCTGAAAATCAAACCAGCAACCTTCTGGTCATGAGTCCAACTCTCTAACCACTGGGCCACGACTGCCCACAAACCTTGATTGTGCCCTATATAGTGCAAATCAGAGGTTGCGTAGTTTGTGTTCTGCAAGCAAGATGATTGAAGAGGGTGTGAATGGTCCTTCTCGGGAAATGGTAGAAGGACGTCTTGGAAATATTGAGTTTCTAGCTATTTGGAAGTGCATCTCTCTCATCTGGGCGTTCCCCTTGTGGTCTGGTTAACAAACCCGATGGGACGTACCATTTTGCACTAACAACAGGAAACCTAATGCAGATATCAAATCTGACTGCTAACTGTTACCACGGTGTGATGATTGTGTCGACAACATCGGTTCAGCTCAGTTTGTCAGAAAATTTGATCTGCTGAAAGGGTACTGGCAAGTGCCCTTAACTGATCGGGCCAAGGAGTTGTCTGCTTTTGTGACACCTGACAATTTTTTGCAGTACAAATTCATGCCAGTTGGGGTTCGGAATGCCCCAGCTACGCTGCATTGTGCTTTACGGAGGCTTGGCTGAGCGAAGGCAGCGCCTTGCATTTAGCCGGCTTCCAGCTGTTCAGAGCGGATCGCGACACAGAATTATCGGGGAAAATTCTTCATAACTGCAAGCCGTTTTAGTCCCCATGTGAGTTTTCCTCGTTCATTCTAGTGAGTGTTTAAATCCCTCCGGACACGTGCGTGAGCGCTGCACTGCAACAGCTAGCGGATCAGATTACAGAGACAGAACTGCGGCACCCGGACTCACTTATAATTATCCTCAGAGATTTTAACAAGGCGAATCTCACTTGTATACTGCCAAAATGTAAACAACACATTACATGTCCCACCAGAGACAAAAATACCCTGGACCACTGCTACACCACATTAAAGGATGTATATCACGCTGTCCCTAGTGCTGCTTTCGGGCTTTCCGATCATTGCTTGGTCCACCTTCTCCCAACATACAAGCAGAAACTTAAATCAGCTAAACCTGAATTAAAAACTGCAAAGAGATGGACCACCGAAACAGAGCAGGCCCTTAAAGCCTGTTTTGACTGCACTGATTGGAGTGTTTTTGAAGCTGCTGCAGACGACCTGGACGAGCTCGCAGATATTGTGACATCATATGTGAGTTTTTGTGAGTATTTTTGCATTCCTACCAGGATCTATCAGGCAGACGATACAGAACACTGCAGACTAGAACATCTAGATTCAAGAACAGCTTTTTCTTGCAGGCCATCTCAAACCTGAACAGCTAGTACATCCACCATAACCTCCTAGATGTTAAGTGATATATATATATCAGTGCAATATCTTTACTCTGACACTTTATGTAAATACATATTATCATATTTTCTTGGTCTTAAACATGTACAGTACACAGTTGTAATATACAGTACTTACTAGCCACACTTGCACATAACTAAACTGCACCTTTGTATATTATTATATTTTTATCCATATTTATTTTAAATTATTTTCTATTTCTTGTGTTATGTGTATACTGTGTGTTTAAGAGCTCCTGTAAACTCCTGTAGAACAAATTCCTTGTGTGTGCACACTTGGCGAATAAAGCTTATTCTGATTCTGATCTTGACGATGTGGTCATATATAGTAACACCTGGACGGATCACTTGGTACAAATCAAAGAACTTTTTACTCGTTTTTCTGCTGCTAGTCTTACTATAAACCTAGATAATTGTGAATTTGGGAAAGCCAGAGTCACTTATCTTGGTAAAGTATTGGGGGGTGGACAGGTTCGACCTGTGGAGACAGAAGTAGAAGCTATCTGTGAATTCCCTGTGCCTAGAACCCGACAGGAACTCTGTAGATTTCTGGGTATGGCTGGGTATTATTGAGGCTTTTGCAAAAATTTTGCTACTGTTGTGGTGCTGGTTTACTGATCTTCTCAGTACTAAAGTGGCGTTTGTGTGGTCGAGAAAGTGTCAGGAGGCATTTAACAATGCCAAATTTTAACAACCCTTTTAGTGTTGCAGTGGATGCCATCGAGAGTGGAGCTGGTGCCGTGTTGCTACAGGTGGGTTTAGATGGAGTGGAACACCCGGTATGCTACTTTTCTAAGAAGTTTAATCACCATCAGCAGGCTTATTCTACTGTAGAACGGGAAGCGGTTGCTTTGATTCTTGCTGTTCAATATTTAGAAGTATACCTGGGGTCATCCATAAATCCTATCGTTGTATACACTGATCACAATCCTTTAGTGTTTATTGATAGGATGCGAAATCAAAATCAGCGCATTATTCGCTAGAGTTTAATTCTCCAACTGTATCCTTTACAAATGAGATATATTCCTGGCAAGAACAATATTGTCGCGGATGCTTTGTCCCGTGTGTAGTTCTGTTAGACACGAAGAGTCAGTGTATAAAACTCAACTATGGTGACAATCAACAAAAGAAAACTTCATGCTGCAATGCATGCTGGGTAACATCATAGTACAAAACTCATTGATGACTCCCAGCATGCATTGCAGTTGATTATTTATCTAAAGTAGTTTGATGATTGTATGATGAGTGTTGATGTCTAAGTGTGTGAGCAAATTTTCTGTTTATTTTGTCACAGTGATTTTACCAACCTAAATGTTCACCAGTTACAAAAAACCATAACCTCCATTTTATGGAGACAGATCAGTCTCAATAATAACACATTTACAAAACACAATTCATAAATGTACAGCACAGTTTATATTTTCAAAATCAGATTCATAAATTCAAAACACAATTCATGAATTCAAAACACAATTCATGAATCCACAAACATTTTCCCCAAATGCTTACACGAATATATCTCACAGAAATAAATTAAAAATGTTTTCACAAATATGTATATCAGTAGGTTCTTGAATTAATTTCCAACAAACATTTGTGAATGTTGTAACATGTATTTATGGATTGGTGAATCAAATTTGCAAATCGTCACACGTGTATGGATTGCTTTGAATTTGTGTGTGGTATTTTTGAGACCTTCCTGCCACGGTGAGATTCACACGTAACTTGTTTTGAGGAAAAGGCTGTTTAGCCAATCACATTGAGCTTATAATCCACCAATCAAAACACTACTTCCTGAAGTGACTCAAGAACCTCAATGCTGCACAGTACTGTGCAGTGTGCTTGTCTCAGTCAGTTCATAAACAGAGCGGGACGCTTTCAGCAAGACCACACTTACCAAGTGAGTAAAGTTGACCTTTTATACCTAATTTACCATTTACCAGTCATTCTGTTTAGTTTTAGAAGGAAGAGAATGTAACATAGAATACGTTCATAGTACGTATTAGTGGTGAAACGGATCGTTTCTAGCTCCCCCTCTCTCTTTCTGTCACTCGCTCTCTCCCTCTCTATCGCCAGTATCTCGAGTACAATGACATGATGGGTACAATATGAAAGCGCATCTTCGAGTGTAACTTAAGCCTCTTCGTAAAGGCTAGCTGTAAAGTGGACGTAATTGTAAGCGTCGAGTCAAAGCTCAAATGACGCGATCCAAAAACAACTTTGAACAACCCTCACTCATAACTGAGTAACGCATTTGGGAAGATGAGAGAAAGTCAGTCGAGATACTTACTAGGGTTGTTCCGATACCAGTATCGGAAATACTGCCGATACCACAACTAATTTAGGCATCGGTATCGGCAAGTACTTGAATCCATGAACCGATCCGATACCATTTTCTTAAATATAGACCAAGCTATCAGAAAATAATTCTTCGCTGTCACTGATCAGAGCAGCGAAGAAGAAACGAGAACCCGCTACTAGCAATATGTCCGCTGTTTGGAAATATTTTAAACTTGGTGAACCAGCCAGTAAAACGGCAACATGTCTAATATGCCATTCTGCAATTTCGAAGGGTGGTTTAGTTTTTCACTAAAGAAAAAGATATTAATAAACAATCATACTGTCAGATAATAATAAATATTATTATGACTGTTCACTGTATGTATTTGTTCATGTTTTATTAGGGGATAAGTCTGAAGCACACGATAAAATAATTTTATCACTTCATACAGGGCTAGCAGTATATACCGATACCCGGAGCCCAGGTATCGGAATCGCATCGGAAAGGGAAAAAGGGTATCGGAACATCCCTAATACTTACTCAATGATCGCCATCATAACACTGGTCACATTTATAATCTGCTCTCAATAGAGAGCCAGTTGTCAGCTGTTTACTCTGTTTACACACATCATATTTATTTGTTATACATATAATGCATGCATATTGTATAACACAGAAGATAAATAAGAACTGTTTAATAATCGGTTAGTATTTTTTCAGAATATTTTCACAACTTCAAACTTCTCTAAACTGTCCATATTTTAAAACTATGATGAGCGTTTACATTAGCTGATCCGAAAATGATGTAATCCGTGACCCAAAATCCGTAATGTGATCCGTTGCACCACTACATTAATGTTTCTCATGCCTCTATGGTCATATTTACATCCTAATGCTAACTTAAAAGACGTCCTCATAACCATGCACAGCATGTAAATATCAGTGAATGCAAGCAACAATAAGTATGTTTGGCAGTAGATGCAAAATAAATAAGCCAACTAACTGCAGTCAACAAACATTTTATTTGTTAGTATATTCAGGGAGTAGATGAATGGAAAGTCTTCACAGACACTCATTCAACCTCTTACATGGAGAGAAAGAAGACAAGCAAAGACATAAACATGAAAATAGCCATTTCATTCTTTTAATTTTATACCAATGATGGTAGTAAAACATTCTATAGTAAACATTTGAAGTGGATCAAAGACAACTTTGATGAACCTTTTTGATCCACTTCAAATGTTGACCTACTGTATGTCACCATAAAAAACTGGCACCAGTACAGATAGAGTTACTTAAAAAGTCAAGTTAATGTAGTCACTTAAATTGTCAGTCAAATGTAGCAGAGTGTTACTTGACCATACATTTCTGACTAATTTCAGACAATATTCTAATCTATTCAATTCTTTTTTACAGGCTCATCATCACCCCACCAGCTCCAGTAACTTCACCAGTACACCAGCCCCACTGAGAAACTGCATCACTCTACTACTCTCCAGAAAATTCATCACTCCACTCATAAGCCATCCTGTTAAGAACAAAGACATATACCCGTTAAAAAGTCCCATTTAAGAGTAAAAGTCCCATTTAAGAGTAAAATAAAATATTAATGGGTTAATGTAATTTCAATCTCTTTAACAGAGTACCTGCTTAATAACAATAACGATAACAATAAGACCCACCTCTTCCATGAGCACTTAACTGTCTCATAACTTAACTGTCTCATAATATAAAAAAAATAATAATAATACATTTTTTTTTTTTAAATATATTAAAAAAAAATTCTACCTCTATTTTTCCTTTTCTAATGTTCTCTATATACTTGCTTATACTATCTTGACGTTGTGTTTGAAACCTTGTATTACTAGCACCTCTCGTGAATATTGCTTACTTAGACGAATCGCTTGATGTTTTCCTCAATTGTAAGTCGCTTTGGATAAAAGCGTCTGCCAAATGAATAAATGTAAATGTAAATGTAACGAAAGTAATAGATTAATCTTACTGTACATGTGTATTGTTTATGTTGTATTAATATATTAAATAAATAATAACAATATCCAACACAACTGGAACTTGAGACTGCATGACTGCAGGAAACCCTCTTGCTTTAGACCTTTCTATCACCTCCTAAAGAGAGGGAACAATGTGTCAGAGGTATAATTTGTGTGGTGCAGTTTAAATTCTTCACTGTATCTAATAAGTGCTAAAATATGACTTCAGTTTGTGCTAGTATCTACATATGATTTGTTGTTAGCATAGCTAACTGCAGTTAGAACATATTAATTATCTGGACATCTCTGATCCAGCTGTTCCTAAAGCACAAAATTTCAAAAAGCGTCTCCTGGCGACATGTTGACGTCTTGTGAAGCGAATCAATGGATATTTTCATCAAACTAAGCGTTACTATATTTACTATAGTGTAAGATAATTAATATCACAAAGGATAAGCCTTTAACTAAAGGAAACACTGTTCACCATAATGGTGACCTTAACATAAACTTCTTTTCTGGGTTTTCAGCGGTTGTGCTTGTTAACAGGCAGGTGTTCATCATCAATGATCAATCATCACTTAATGAATCACTTCAACACTGATTCAGTGTTACTTTTAACACCCTACAGTGTGGACACATATACACACATCAGTGTTCATTTAACACTGGCAATTTTGCTGTGTTCTGTGCCTGATCATTTTTAGGTCAATTCTACCTTCTCTGAATAAATTTATTTATATAAATAAATAATTTTATCAAATAGATTATTTGTTATTAAAAGTAATTAAGTAGACCGTTGAACCTTAACTTAATTTTATTTTGTCACAATTTGTATTTATGTTGTCAATTTTATTATGTAACTTTTAAGCAATAAAATTGATTGAAAGTTACTCAATTCTAATTAGTTGTATTTAATTAAAAATATTGCTAATGTATTAGTTTTTACAGTGTCTGGACAAGTATGTGTTGAAAAATCTATTTACCCTAAACTGAAAAACACAAAGTTGCACAACTAGGGGAATTACGGTATTGTGCACTATTGATTTACTGAAATATTTATCAAGACATCTAAACTCAACAGATGTTACCATTTTTAATCTTCCTCTTTGTAACTTTGTCTCCAGTGACCATGGACAAACCGGTTTGCCTCATTGACTCAACATCAGATGGGAAGCTGTGTGTGGAGCAGTCGGCGCTGCAGATCCTGCAGGAGATTGAGCAGCCGGTGGTGGTGGTCGCTGTGGTGGGTCTCTACCGCACCGGGAAGTCCTACCTGATGAACCGTCTCGCTGAGAAACAAACAGGTTAAACCCTCACATGCAGCATTGATAGCAGAATACACTTGAGAGAAACATAGTTTAGTTATGAGTCAATGTGTTTTTATCTGTTTATTTATGTTTGATGGTGTTGCATTTTTTATTTATTTTTGATGGTGTTGGATTATCAGGGTTTGCACTGGGCAGCACAATTGAGTCCAAGACGAAGGGAATTTGGATGTGGTGTTTGCCTCACCCCACTAAAACAGAAACCACTCTGGTGCTGCTGGACACTGAGGGACTTGGAGATGTGGACAAGGTGACACAGCAATGCAATCAAATAACAAGAGACATAAAAACATAACAGAATATTGGGTCTGACCTCACCAAATACTTATTTAACAAGTACATGAATAAAAGACACCAGTTGCATTATATAATAACTGTATTAACTAAACCCATAACTTGTTTTCTTTCACTCGAATCCTATCAACTGTACCAATAATTTGCATAGTATTTGCAGTCACTTTGCGTATCACATGAAAGTATTATTTAAGGTTTAAATAAAAGATTTAACCAGTTTCAGCAAAATAACTCATATATAAATATTAAAGTATAAACTGAGTTTCATGTGAAATGTTACTGTGTTTGGCTCAGTTTGGTCAGGGTGTAAATGCCAACAAACTCCATTTGCAAGAATAAATGATGATGGAGGTTTCCCTTCTTTAAATGAAGTCGTTTGACAAAGAAACATCTTGTTGTTGTGTCTTGTAGTTCATAAACAACATTTGAGCACATCTTTTTTATCTAACCCAATGATTGTTTCTTTGACAGGGGGATTCAAAGCACGACACCAATATCTTCTGTCTGGCTGTGTTACTGAGCAGCACTCTGGTTTACAACAGTCGAGGGACGATTGACAACAAGGCTATTGAGGAACTGCAGTATCCTTCTGACAATCCACATACCTTTCAAATAATTTCTATATATTTTACAAATTTATGCAAACCCAGCGGGCACCTTAATGTTGAAAAGACGTAAAATTGACGTCAAACAACACTTTAATTGACTTTAAATTGATGTAAAAAACAGGTCAAAAATGCAAATCAGACTGACATCAAAAACGCACCTATGTTGAAGTTTTATGTATTCTTTAGTGCTGTTTATGTAAGTGGGTTTTTGTATTAAAATGGCTATCAATATGCATCTTGAGTTGTTTAACAGTTGTTTTGTTTTCATGCCTGAACAAACTGTCAGATATGTTACTGAACTAACAGAGTGCATTAAAGTCAAATCATCAAAAGATGCTGATGATTCAAGCGAGTTTGTGAAGTTCTTTCCTAGATTTATCTGGGCTGTAAGAGACTTTACTCTTGAACTAAAGATTGATGGCAAAGATGCAACAGAGAATGAGTACTTGGAGTTTGCTCTAAAGTTGAAACATGGTAATTAAAAAAACCTAAAAAATCCTTAAAATGATTATCGCTGTGAGCTTGTGTGAGTAGTTTAGGTCAATATATTTGTTAAAAGATCTTTTGTATTACTCAAAGTCATAATTTATGGAGGTGATACTAATAGTTTCACAATATGTGAATTGCGAGGGTCTACAGTATTGGTTCATCTTCTCTAGGTACTGGAAAAAAAGTGATGGAGTACAACCTGCCCAGGGAATGCATCCAGAAATTCTTCCCTTCCAGGACATGCTTCACTTTCCCATTTCCAACTGCCCCAGAGAATGTGTCTCGTCTGGAGAGCTTAGATCCTGCTGACCTTGATCTGAAATTCTTGGAGATCACAGATTGTTTCTGCAAGTTTGTCTTTCAGGACAGCCAAGTGAAAGCACTGAAAGATGGATACACAGTCACTGGCAGGGGTGAGGAAAAAGGCTAAATATATACTATCAACTGTTTATCCAGTGGTGTCAAAAGTATTCACATTCATTACTCAGGTAGAAGTATAGATACAAGGTTTTAAAAATACTTCTGTAGAAGTTGAAGTATCAACTCAAGCTTTTTACTCAAGTAAGTGTAAAAGTACTGGTTTCAAAACTACTTAAAGTGTAAAAGTAATGTAAGGGAAAAAATGCCATTAAGGACAAAAGCTTAGGCCGCGCCACAGCGGCCTATTGTGCACTACCCCACCTCCTTTTTCGAAAGGCCATAGGCTAATGTTATATTAAAATGTTAATTGCAGTTGTGGCCCAGTGGTTAGAGAGTTGGACTCATGATCAGAAGGTTGCTGGTTTGATTCTCAGGGCTGGCGGGTAACGGCTGAGGTGCCATTGAGCAAGACACCTAACCCCCACTTGCTTACTGTACAAATGTATAGTACAATGTAATGTAAGTCGCTTTGGATAAAAGCGTCTGCCAAATGCGTAAATGTAATGTTGAAAAATTTGGGATGCACTAGGCTACCCGTTTTAGCTGCATATATGCCCATTGAAAATGAACGCATTTTAGTACAATGCAAATACATTAAAGAACCATATATCATTTACATTTACATTTACGCATTTGGCAGACGCTTTTATCCAAAGCGACTTACATTACATTGTACTATACATTTGTACATTTTGTATAGTAAGCAAGTGGGGGTTAGGTGTCTTGCTCAAGGGCACCTCAGTCATTACCCACCAGCCCTGAGAATCGAACCAGCAACCTTCTGGTCATGAGTCCAACTCTCTAACCACTGGACCACGACTGCCCCACTGCCCCATATCATACCTCTCAACATTTGGGTCTCAGAATCCGGGAGACCCGCAATGGAGGGGTTGCTGGGGTGTTGTGCAGGGCAAATAGGGCTAACATAACATAACTTTCATTTCAAATTCTTAAATGTATTTCAGAATAAGACACACTGTTTAATGCAGCTCTGCAAGATATCATTTTAATTTAATATTTACATTTTGCAAGAGATCTCAACGTCAGACATTATATAAATGCAGTTTAAAAATGTATGAACAGTTTGTCCCTTTACGCTTCCCGTAGTTTTAACTTTTGTTTATTGATTAGCAGATTCTAGTTTAATTAGACAAACTTCCAAAAATACTTTTAGACCAAGAGCAAAAACAATACATTACGGACAGAAATACTTTAAAAACTACGAAAATTTTACTTCTGCAGATCAAGCACTAGCTGTAACGTAGACTATAGCCTACTGCATCTAACGTTACCCGACTGTCGTCTCTCCAGTGAGCGGACAAACACGGAGTGGAATATGGACCTTAAGCGGTGTAATAAGAGAAAGTTGAGAATCCCCCCTTGTTTACGTGAACACGTTCTGTTTCCCATTGGTCTTGGAGTTTCAAAGAAGAAATAACAGAAAATACGGGAGTTTTATGGGAGAAATAACAAAACAGGAGGGTGGTGGGAGATGGGTGTGAAAAACGGGAGACTCCCGACCGGACAGATATGATGTTGACAGATATGCCATATATGTATATTACTGAGCAAACAACTGATAACAAAATTTCATCTTACCTCAATATGCTTTTTCAAATTAGACGGCAAGTTTTTGAAAGCCATTGCAGCGCATTCGAAAGTTATTTTGTATCATTTCGAAAAATTTAAGGAGTTTCTGAAATTTAAATTACATTTCTAAAAATTAAAGGAGTAGAAGTAAAAAGTCGGCAAAAAAATTATTACTCCAGTAAAGTATAGATACCCAAAATTTCTACTTAAGTAGGGTAACGAAGTATTTGTACTTCATTACTTGACACCTCTGTGTTTATTGTTCAGTCAAGATTCTCTTTTCTTTATCATTGCATTTCTGATTTTCTTTCCTTCTCTTAAGTTTTTGGCAATCTGGCAAAAACATATGTGGACACAATCTCTAGTGGGGCTGTGCCATGTCTGGAGAACGCTGTGATTGCTATGGCAACCATTGAGAATGAGGCTGCAGTGAAGGAAGGGCTTGAGGTGTACAAGAGTGGAATGGAGATACTCAAGACGTCCTTCCCTCTGGAACTGAAGGATGTGTCCTCAGAACACCAACGTCTCAGCAGCATGGCAACACAAACCTTCATGAAACGTTCGTTCAGGGACACTGATGGGAAGTACCTAAAATCTCTAGAGGTAGGTCAGATCTCTTCACAGTACAATGGCATGAAGAAATGTCGCAGTGTGCATAGATTAAATGTCCTCTGATCATTTTATGTTTATAGGAAAACATTAATAATCTCTTTGATGGATACCTAAATCATAATGAGCAAGCTTCAAAGAGAAGATGTGAGGATCTTCTGTCGTCCCTCTCTGCACCAGTGACGGAACAACTCAAGCAAGGGTTCTATACCAAACCTGGTGGCTATGATCTCTTCTGTAAGGACCTGGAGGACATTGTGGAAAAATATAACAGCCAGACCAATAAAGAAATCAAGGTTCTGCCCACATTTTATTTACTACACATCTATGTTCAAAGGAATATGATAGCTTTCATCACTGGTGTCATAATTAGGGCTCAAGCATGTTAGTATTCTTCTTCTTTCTTCTTTCAATGTTTATAGTTGTGTTTCAATAGGAACACTTGTGCATTGATAAAGAAATTATGGTTTTGAAAAGGTTTGTTAGGAATAGTTTGCTCTATGATATATGGTAAGCTTTTTTGTAGTAAGTTTAAGTAAAGTTTTATTGAATAATATTGAGATTTGATCCATTCATGACTGGTATCAACATCCTGGTTCACAAGTAAAAAAGTATAGAGACAAAATGTTTACTGACACACTTAGACATCAACACTCATCATACAAACCTCAACAATGGTGACAATCATCAAACTAATTCAGATAAACAGATCAACTGTAGTGCATGCTGGGAGTCATCATATTAATTGATTCAAAAGTGTGACAGGTTTTTATTTTTATTTTAAATCGTGTGTTCTGTTAGTTGTCCATAACACTGCTTTATTTTATTTAAACTGTATTATAACACAGTGTTCACATATAAATAACATGACACGATCAAGAGTTATTTCAGTGACTTCATAGTGATGAACTAACCATCCCACTGAGCAAAAGCTCCTTCTTATAGACGTCCCCTGAGGAGCCAGAATGAAAGTTTTTCTGACGTCGTTTTCTGACGTCTTCTGGACGTCCAATGTTGACGTTCATCTATAGAAGGTATGAATTTAGTTGAAATGTGGTCGTTGTGGACGTATTTTCAACGTCTTATAACATCAACGCAGACTCATTTTAGACATTTTAACAAAAATAGGTGTTACAATATGCATTATATTAAAACATTTTTATGTCATTGAATCAATATCACTTTTGCACCCGCTATTAATGTTGACATTTCAACAAACCACCATTTTTGTGATCAGTGTTTGCTTTAGTTGGGCTCTTGACTCTTAACATTCATCAAGTTAACTTTCTTTCTTTCAATGTTTGTAATTGTGTTTCAATAAGAACACTTGTGCATTGATAAAGAAATAAAGGTTTTGAAAAAGATTTGAAGGAATAGTTTGCTTTATGACAAGTGTTAGAGAATAATAAGTTAAAAAAAATTTTTTTAATTATACTAAGATTTGATCTATTCATGATTGATGTTGACATTAAGCTTCACAAATAAAAAAAAGTACAGAGACAAAATATCAGAAAATGTTTACTGACAAACTTAGACATCAATGTTCATCATACAAACCTCAACAATGGTGACAATCATCAAACAGATCAACTGCAATGCATGCTGGGAGTCATCAATGAGTTTTTGTACTATGATGTTACCCAGCATGCATTTCAGCATGAAGTTTTCTTTTGTTGATTGTCACCATTGTTGAGTTTCATACACTGATTCTTCATGTTTTATTGATTCAACAGTGTCACAGGTTTTGTAAGTCAAGTGCTCTGTTTGTCGTCTATAAAACATCTTTAATCTCCTTAAACTGCATCATAACACAGTGTTCACATATTAATAACTAAACACTTAAGAGTTGTTTGAGTGACTTCATAGTGATGAAATCACCAACACTTTCTGATCCAACTGGATCATTGTTTTTTTTGCCAAACACAAATTGGCAGCCAATATAAACATGACATTAAACCAAGAGTCAAGAGCCCAACTAAAGCAAACACTGATCACAAAAACGGTGGTTTGTTGAAATTTCAACATTAATAACGGGTGCAAAAGTGATATTGATAAATATGTTTTAATATAATGCATAGTGTAACACTTATTTTTGTTAAAATAATGTCTAAAATAAGTATGCGTTGATGTTATAAGACGTTGAAAATACATCCACAACGACCACATTTCAACTACATTCGTACCTTCTATAGATGGATGTCAACATTGGACGTCCAGAAGACGTCAGAAAAAGACGTCAGAAAAACTTTCATTCTGGCTCCTCAGAGGACGTCTATAAGACGTCTATAAGAAGAAACTTTTGCTCAGTGGGATCACTTTCTGATCCCACTGGACCTTTGTCCTTTTAGCCAAACCAAAGTGTTTGAACACAAATGGATAGCCTTTAAAAACATGACTTCAAAACAAGAGTCAAGAGCCCAACTAAAGCAAACAGTGATCACAAAAATGGTGAAATTTCAACATTAATAGCGGGTGCAAAAGTGATTCAATGAAATTAACATTGACAAATCAATCAGTTTCCAACATTAATTCAATGGTTGCTTGCTATCTGGTATGTACCATCACTAGCACACATTGTTCACCTCACATGAGTTTGGTGACAGTAGCAGATAGTGGTTAAAAGTTATAAGCAATTCAATTGTGTTCTAAATGCTTTTACTTATGTCTGCTTTTCCAAAACTCATCATCAGAAATGTCCACATGTCTTTATATTTGTGCCGCTTGGCCCTGTAATTGCTGCTTGCAGCTATATTTATTCATTGTTTCTGTATGTATGTACTTTAACAGGCTGAAGAGGTCCTAAAGGAGTTTCTGAAGCAGAAGTCTGTGGATTCTAAAGCCATTCTGCAGGCTGACAAAAACCTGACTAAAAAGGACAAAGTGATTAAGGGTGAGACTCATTTAAGTTCTCATATCCCAGTTTTGTATTTTTATACAAGGTTCCTTGTGATGCTGTACGATGAAGTACCTGTAGACATGGACAGCATGATATCGTTAACAATGCAAATTAAAAGTAGCACAAAATGACGAAATTGTTGATGATGAAGTTGTTTCAAGGGTCAAAGAATTGCACCCACTAGTTTAGGGTGGCTATTTATAGCATTATTTGAAACACAAAGAGAATCTGAAAAGCATGATTTTATTTTATTTTGTTAATAAATAAGCAGAGCAACTAGAGAAAGCAGTCCTTCTGAACCAGGAAATCAAAGCTAAAGAGGAGGAGCAGCGGCAACTAGAAGAAAAGATGGAAGCAGATAGAAAAAGTAATGAAGAGATGATGAGACAGATAAAGGAGAAGACGGATGAAGAGATGAAGCTTCAGAAAGAGGAGTTCAATCGTGCCATGGACTGTAAACTGAAGAAACAAGCTGCTCTGCTAGAAAAGGGCTTTAAGCAGAAGGCAGACAGGATGACACAAGAGATTGAAGAGTTCAAGAGACAGAACACTGAAGCGGCGAGTAATAGAAATAGAGAGTTTGCAGAGATGTTAGAGAACTCCAACAAGAGAAATGAGGAATCTATGGCTATGATGATGCAGCAACATAGAGAACAGATGCAAGCCATACAGGCGATGAATGCACGCGCTGGCGTATGTCCCATCTTGTGAAATCCTTAAATTCTGTGATTAACTCATCAGAAGCATGTAACTGCACAAATAAACCGTAAAAAATGTCTTTAGTCATAATAGGAAATATAGGCATATTTTGTGTGCAATGTACATACAAACTGATGTTTACATTTAAATGATTGATGGCGTTGCATGATTTTCTGGCATTAAAATACATCTGGGCATTAAATAAAGACAATTATTTGCAGAAAACAAAATTACCAGCAGCAACAATGCACGCATGCACCGCAGATTTAAGCTCCATCCTCTTACACAACTGAAACAGACAGTGATATAAGAGCAGTGCAGGATTAAACAGTTGTGTAGTGAATCATCTGTGTGATAACTTTATATACACTGTAAAAAATGTCCGTGAAATTAACAGGAAAATTCTGTAGTTTTCACTGAGAAAAACTGTTGTCAGAAGACTTCCGTATAAAATACGGAAAAACTCTGTAAAACCTGTCAGTGAAATTAACAGTGAAATTCTGTCGTTTTTACGGAAAAAAACACATCGCAAGTTGCAAAAGCTGTCAGTGAAATTCTGTCATTTTTATGGAAAAAACCTGTCACACATTGTAAAACCTGTCAGTGAAATTCTGTCGTTTTTTTGGGAAAAAACACGTTGTAAAAGAGTTTTTAACAATCAGTTTTTTCTCTAAAACCTCACCATTAAACAACTCCACAAACACTATTAACACACCCACTTATTACATCACTGTGACTTTATTTCTGTGGTTCATCTACAAAAGTTCTTATTGAGAATGAACACAAGTGTAGATGTTGATGGTTTTGTTGAGTCACCATTATGGTGTTCAGTGTTTGCTTTAGTAGGACTCTTGACTCTTTGCTTTGTTGTGTTAGATTTTCTTAAGCTGCTGTAACTGTGTGATTAAATCACATCTGTTATGGTGAAGAAAGCTAAGAGAAATTGTCATCATGTTATTTGTTATAAGAGTTGTCATCTAATGGTTTATACATTGTTTTAAAATTATTTTATTATGCTCACTGATGTTATGAATGAGACTGACAGAAAGATATTTTGAGGGACTTTACAACACATTATTTACAGAACTAACTGGACTAGCAAATATCAATAATAAACCTATTCATCTCAACAATGGTGACCACAAAAACGACCAAATATGATAAACGCAAGGCATTCTGGGTACCATCAAAGTAGAAAAACTCATTCATGTCTCCCAGGATGCATTGCGGCATGAAGCTTTTCATTTGATAGTCACCACTGTTGAGATTCATACACTGATTCTTGATGTCTGTGTTTAAAATCAAATGCAGATTTTTCCAAACTGCTCAAAAACTTTTTTCAAATAATGGTTGCTGTTTCTCAAATTTAAGCTCATTCACAATGTTATTAAAAAACTTCAAAACATAAAAAAAATTGCTTCATTGAGTAGTTACAATAATGAAAACCAGACTAAAGCTCCTGTTTACATTTTCTTTTGTTTCTATTTACTATGACGATTATGTTTTATAAAACACACCATAGCATAGCAATCAAAACAAAACTTGTTTAACAAATCGCGAGTGAAAAGCCCAACTAAAGTAAACACTGATCACAATAACGGTGACTTTAAACAACATTCATTGATGTTATGCTTAAGTCCCTGTGAAGCAGAAGTTATGATCGTCTTTATTATTCTGACGTATTTCAAAGTTAAATTGAATATTTAATGAGGAAGAATAGTGGGTGTGGCTCATGTTTTCCTCTGTGAATTGATTGGATGAATAAAAACAGGATGTTCCCGTATTTTTACGGTAGTTTACTGGCAACCACAGCTGCCGGTATTTCTCCGTAAAAACTACGGAATGTTTCTTTTCTGACCGTTAAATGGTTTTTTAGTCACCGCTATGCTGAAGAGTGGAGTCTGTGTTTAAGTCAAAGTCAGGCCAGAAGTTTCTGATGTCATACTGCATGTTGTTTTGTTTAAAAATGACTGTTGATTATTATAACGAAATAAACGGAAATATGTGAAGGAAATGTAATTTTTTCACTTTTAAGCATTAGGTGAATGTTTTAATTGTATGTAAAGAAATGCTCTCAATATAAAAGACTCAAATGAAATTAATTCAATCATAGCTTGAAGTTCTTGAACTTCATCACTGTTTACGTGCTTTTCCCGTATTTTTTACGGAATTTTACTGGCAACCACAGCTGCCGGTATTTTTCCGTAAAAACTACGGAACATTTTTTACAGTGTACAGTGAGTCTTAAAGAAGACTTCCATGTGTGGAATCTCGAAAATGTGTAGTGCTGATGCTACGCGCGCACGCGCACACACACACACACACACACACACACACACACACACACACACACACACACACACACACACACACACACACACATATCAGCGGTCATGTCTCGCCATCAGCTGTAGCTCTGTAATAATCTGTGCAAGAATTATCATTGCAGTTACTGACCCTGATATAACCTCATTATAGAGAACAACTATAACCTCATTATCTGTAACTCTGTCACAGAAAGAAATTATTTGCTTATCCAATTTACTTAACTTACTTAAGTTAAATCAACACAACTTTGAAAGATTTGGTCACAACATGATTTTTTATGTTTAGTCACATTGAAAAACACGTTCTTAAAAAATGTGATGAATTTTTTTGCATCATTTTATTATGTTGATCAGTGGTTCTCAAACTATGGTATGCGTAAACCCCGAATGGCGTTGGTTGAATTTAATGTTAAATAATATGCTCTGTTAAAAAAAAACCACTGGAGTGAACTCAAGAGAGACGTGTAAGAGGCACGTAAGCGGGTCACGTAGGGACGTGTATGCCAGGAGGGCATGATTTTTGTGTTTTGTATTTTTGCTATGTATTTATGTGTTGCAACATTTCATTGTGATCACCGAGTTGAAAGAATAGAGATCTGTGTGCGCGTGTGTGTGTGAGAAGAGCCTTATAAAAGCTCCTCAGACCAAGCAGAGACAGTTTTCTAGAACACTCGGCTTTTAAATTGTCTTTGCAAAATAAAAGTATATGTTATTGTTGGCATCAAAACCCAAGCCTCATGAGAATTTTTGTTAACCAAAGAAAAGCTACTACATTAACAAACACAATCACTGAAGAAAATAGCAACAATAAGAAGTCACCATAACTGTGATCAGTATTTCCTTTAGTGGGGCTCTTACCCTTGCGTTCTTTCAAACTTTATTTGCTCTGCTGTAATGTTGTGTTTCTAAAACACTTTTTTAACAGCCAACCAAAAGCTGAATTTTCTTTTTTTGTAAGTGTTGACACATGAATTATTTTGTGCTGAATATAGTGTTTCGGTGATTTATTTATTTTATTTTATCATTCTTAATTTATTCTTGTGTGAAATCAGGGAAAAGATCTTTCAGGCATCAAGAATCATCTCATGAATCTCAACCATGGTGACAAAAGTAAAGTTCAGTAGTATCACTTACTCATGCTGGGAGTCATGGATGAGTTCCGTTCTATGCTGTTACCCAGCATGCATTGCAGCACAAAGCTTTCTTATGTGGATTGTCACCATTGTTGAGATTCATATTTAAAAAAATATCATTAAAAATTAAAAATTATTTATGTGTAATGTTTTTTAATTATTAAATATATTTTCCGTCATAACACTGAACTCTACACAATAAAATGACAGAAGTGCAATTTAAAGTATAAAATTGACTTGAGAGCTATTACACAAGTTCACTACTGTACCATTTACCATCAGTAAACAGCAAAGACAATTCAGCTTTTATAAATGTACTTTAGAAACACAATATTATAGCTGCTCAAAAACACAGAACTCAAGAGTAAGAGCCCCACTAAAGGAAACACTGATCACTGTTCTGGTTTTTGTTCTTATTGTTGATGTTTTCTTCAGTGATTGTGTTTGTTAACAGCAGGTGTTTATCATTAATGATTCAATCATCACATAATTAATCACCTTCATCATCTCATTAACTTTAACTCTGCTTCAGTGTTACTTTAACTCTCTGTAGATTGGACCCATATAAACTCTGAGCAGAGTTCATTTAACTCTGGGGATTTTGCTGTGTACTTATCATTTATTTTTCTGCATCTGTTAAACAGTGGCTATTGGATAATCAAATGTGTCTTCTTGAGTTGAAGTAATATGTGTGTTTTGTTGGTTATGACTATGCTTGTTGGAAAATTATGATTATATGACATGACTATGGTCATTGGCAATTAGATTTATTTTATATTTTATATTTATTTTTTGTAACTGTGGACATTGATATTGAGCTTTAAAGTTTTTGCATTCCATTTGACTTTCACAGAAGAAGAATATGTGAATAACAACCCTAATCAAACAGATGTTAAAGGTTCTTTATAGAACCAAAAGGTTCTTCTATGGCATCAAAGAACCTTTTGAAGTACCTTTATTTTTAAAAGTGTTCTCTGGTTCTGTTCCACGCCTGTGGAATGATCTGCCTGTCGCAAAAAGATCTGCAGATTCTGTAACCATCTTTAAGAATCGACTAAAAACAGATCTCTTGAAAAACACCTGACTCACTAACAGAGATGGGCATGTATTTCAAATACAAAATACTTAACCCTTAACATGCACAGGGCCTGTGGGCGGGCTATCAATTTGGATGTCACCACCATGGTGATCAGTGTTTCCTTGAGTTGGGCTCTTGACTCTTAAGTGTTAGATATCTGTTGTAAATGTGTGCTTTTAAAGTACATGTGTTATAGGGATTCAAGTCAAGTGGTGTTGGATGTTATTTTGTAGTTTGACTAGCTGATCTCAACTGGATTGTTCCTAAAAGAAACAAAATGTCAGGAAGTTTAATTGTATTTTGATGTTCAACAATTTAGAAAACAAGCAGCAAATTTAAACTACAGCAGAGTTTAAAATCAAGGCTTCTGTGCCATTATATCAAGAATATGTATATGAATCTCAACAATGATGACAATCAACAAAAGAAAACTTCATGCTGCAATGCATGCTGGGTAACATCATAGTACAAAACCCATTTATGAATCCCAGCATGCATTGCAGCATGAAGTTTTTGTTGCTGATTGTCACCATTGTTGAGGTTCATACGCTGATTCTTGATATCTGTGTGTGTCTAAACTTAACTGTAGTTTTAATGCATTATGTTTTCACAAGTCTTTTTTAGATTTTAAATTACTATAACATCTTTCTAGGATCAGCACAGATGAGTTCTAGGAGGTTAGTTAGTTTAAAAACCAACATGTGATTAAAGCCTCATTTGCAGCTTCATAAGAACTTTAAAAGCACACAGTTACAAGCATGCCAAACCAAACACTTAAAAGTCAAGAGCCCAACTCAAGGAAACACTGATCACCATGGTGGTGATATTCAAATTGATAACCCACCCACGAGCCCTGTGCATGTTAAGGGTTAAGTATTTTGTATTTGAAATACATGCCCGTCTCTGCTCACTAATACAGAGTTTCTACCCCCCCCCCCCCAAAAACGTTATATTTTTTTACTGCAGGCTGTGAAACAAATTGCCCCTAGGGGAATAATAAACTTGACCTTAACATTTACTATACATTTATTTATATACATTTTATTTAGTCACAGATTGCATTTATTCAATTTTATTGTGTAGCTTTTGAAGAATAAAATTGATTGACATTTACTCAATTCTAAACATAGTATTTAATTAAAAATATGGCTTGTAATCTGTTGCCATAATTGAATTGGGTAGATCTAGTGTATTATTTTATACAGTATACAAACAACTGTATTCTTCATCAACCAACTGCCTGAAACTATGACACATGTCCATTTCTGTATTCATGTTTGAGACACGTATCACTTCTTAACCCTACTTCTTATGTTTTACTGGCCAGACAGAAAAGGCAGAACAGTACCACATTCACATTTCATACGAATCACATTTGCATGCAGGAAAAATGCAAGAATGTCCCTAACAATTTGTTTGGAGAGCTTCAGGCAAATGAATGAGGAAAATAACCGAATTTCCACACAAAAGAATGCAAATATTGAACTTTAACATTTTATGTAAAATCTTCTTATTTGTGTGCATCAGTCCTGGACCTGTGATGACATTATTCAGGATGTACAGATATAGATCTCTGACATGAGAGCTATTGATTTTAATAGGCTATCATCTACAATACAACTTTTTTTCCTTAAAAATTCAGATTTGTCCATCAGACCCAATAGAGATTCACTTGTATTAAACACTGAGCACATAATCACTATGAAAGACTTTATTCATTTTCAACAGTTTGTGTGAGTAAATGGCCAATGTTCAAACAATTATTCAGAAAATACCTTCACTGATGTCTCATCTCATGTTGGATGGTTTATAGTAAACAGACCACATGTCCACAGACCGTCATGACACAGTAATTCTGGATCATTCTGTTATAATGGAAATCTAAGTTGGCTATTGAGACACACTTAGCAACTTGACACAAAAACCTCATCAATGGTAACAAACAATCATGAATGAGTTTTGTACTATACACCCAGCATGCATTGCAGCATGAATTGTTGAGTTTCATGTGTGGATTGTCTCTGTGTGTCTGACTAATGTTGTGTATATATTATGAGAGCACTGTTGGATATTATAATGTTATACTTCTTTTACTGATTCTCATTACTTCGTGATAATTTTCCCACCATATAGACTCTTTGACTTAAAAAAAAGTCAACATTTCAACCTCAGTAAGAGCTTTTGTAGATATGTGACCTACAGTAACTAGCTGGCAAGTAGGTAACGGATAACAGTGCATACTGACACACAATATGCATATAAGACCAAAACACAGGTCAAAAGGACTCAATGAAATAAATAAAATATGAAAATAAGAGAAATATTCAAATGATGGGAGGCGTTAAAGATCAGATGTAATATAATGACATATAAACACAGAGAGAGGAAACAGCAGCAGATTCACCAGAGAAACACACAAGAGCTGAAAAGTAAGAACAATTTCATTCTCATTCCTATTAAAATCATTATTTTCATATGATATGTTTTTAAAACAATGTTTTATAAACATTGTGAATTCATCTTCAAGAACAAGACAGACATGTAACAAACTTTCATTTCACATTTTTTATACATAAAGTAGTTTAGACAATATTTATTGTGGTTATTAAAACTATTTTAAACACGCAGAAGAAATGTAACATTGAGGTTTTTATTGTGTTTCTTCTTCAGAAATGGCTCAGACTCTATATGTCAGTCTTCTTGTCATTGGTGAGTTTGTGTTTCTGGTTTTATGTTTGTTTTATAATGTCATAAGAATTGATTCTGTGTGTTTTAATGAAGACTGAAACTCTTTCTTTCATAGCTTTCTGTTCATTATCTGAATGCATTCAGCGCCGCTATCATTATATAAACATGAAGAAGAACTGGACTGAAGCTCAGAGATACTGTAGAGAGAACTACACAGATCTGGCCACAGTCAACAACATGAATGATATGAAACAACTGATGAACACTGTGAATAACAGTCAGTATGTCTATATTGGACTGAAGAGAACAGGTGTTTATAAATGGAAATGGTCTTTGGGTGATCCTGTCAACTATCTGAACTGGGAAACTAAACCATCAGACAACATAAATAATTGTGCTGTTATGAGAAATGGAACATGGCGTCAGCAGAACTGTGATGATAACATGAGTTTTATCTGCTACAATGGTGAGCGACAGCAAACCTTCACTAAACAAAACATCATCAGAAAACAACAATAATAAACATCACAGTTAAGAGACAGAAATAATATGTGAGTTTATGTTTTACACATCTACTCTTTACAGCAAACAACACATGAGAAACACTGAGTTTAGTTTATTCTCTGAACTTCAGTACAAAACATTTAAAGAGGATGATACACATTAACTCCATAATAATGTTGATGATTTTTGAAGATAGATATCCAAACTGTAAGTGTAGTAAGAATGTGAATGTTTATTTTCTTCAACAGACAGCAATAAAACAAACATCATTGAGACTTTTAATAAAACATGGAGAGAAGCTCTGAGTTTCTGCAGACAGTATCATACTGATCTGATCAGTGTGAGGAACCAGACTGACAATAAACTGAACATCCAGAACATCATTAATAATACTGAGACATCTGTCTGGATTGGTCTGTTCAGAGACTCATGGGATTGGTCAGATAACAGTGACTCCACCTTCAGATACTGGCGGTCTGGAGAACCAAATAATTTTGGTGGTGTTTTAGAAGAATGTACAGAGATCAGAATGAGTGCTCAGGGTCAATGGAATGATGTACCTTGCAGTCACTCTCTCACTTTTGTGTGTCATGAAGGTGAGTTAATAAAAGTCGATGTGTGTGTTTGATGACAGAAGTTTCTTCATTACCCACTGAGCAAAAGCTCCTTCTTATAGACGTCCCCTAAGTTTTTCTGACGTCTTTTTCTGACGTTTGCTTTAGTTGGTCTCTTGACTCTTAGTTTAATGTCATGTTTTTATTGGCTGCCAATTTGTGTTCGTACACATGTTCGTACACAACTGCAATGCATGCTGGGAGTCATCAATGAGTGTAGTACTGTTATGTTACCCAGCATGCATTGCAGCATGAAGTTTTCTTTTGTTGATTGTCACCATTGATGAGATTCATTCAATGATTCTTTAAGTCTAATTGATTCAATAAATGAACAGCTTCCTTTCAAAATCATTTCTTTTTTTAATTGTTTGTGAAACTGCTATAGTTTTAAGAAATAATCACACAATGATAACACAATACAGGCAAGGAGCATTTAAGAGCTTATAGAGTGCTAACGTAACCATTATCATCAACATCATCTCTTGATGTTTAGTCACATTACATGTATCCTTAAACACATAAGCAACTAAAGACAAAACAAAAAAGTCAAGAGATCAACTAATAAAAACACTAAACTCTATTATGGTGACTTTTCTATTGGGCTTGTTTTCGTCAGTGATTGTGTTTGTTAACAGCAGGTTAATTAATATCATCATCATTAATAACTCAATCATCACTTCATTATCTCATTAACTTATTCATGTGTTCATTAGAGAGACATCTAAAATATCCTGAGGCCCGAGTTTGGGAACCTCTGTTCTAGAAGATTAGTTTAAAAACCAACAATATGTGATTAGAGCCTCATTTGCAGCTTCATAAGTAAAGTACTTTAAAAGCATGCCAACACTAACACTTAAAAGTCAAGAGCCCAACTCAAGGAAACACTGATCACCATGGTGGTGACATCCAAATTGATAACCCGCCCACGGGCCCTGTGCATGTTAAGGGTTAAGTATTTTGTATTTGAAATACATGCCCATCTCTGCCCAGAATGCCTTGCGTTTAATTTTTGTGGTCACCATTGTTGAGATGAATAGGTATTGATATCTGCTAGTCTATTTAGTTCTGTAAATCATGTGCTGTAAAATCCTTCAAAATATCATTCTATCAATCTCATTCATAACATCAGTAAACAAAATAAAATCAATTAAAAACAATGAACAAACCAGTAGATGACAACTTCTCTTAGCTCTTTCCACCATAACAGATGTGTTTTGATAACACAGATACAGCAGCTAAAGAAAATCTAACACAATAAAGCAAAGAGTCAAGAGTCCTACTAAAGCAAACACTGAACATCATAATGGTGACTCAACAAAACCATCAACATCTTCACTTGTGTTAATTCTCAATAAGAACTTTTGTAGATGAACCACAGAAATAAAGTCACAGTGATGTAATAAGTGAATGTGTTAATAGTGTTTGTGGAGATGTTTAATGGTGAGTTTTTAGAGAAAAAACTGATTGTTAAAAACTAATTTCATTTTCCAAAAAAACGACACTGACAGGTTTTACAATGTGTGACAGGTTTCAGAATTTCACTGTTAATTTCACCGACAGGTTTTACAGTGTTTTTCTGTATTTTATACGGAAGTCTTCTGACAACAGTTTTTCTCTGTGAAAACTACAGAATTTTCTTGTTAAGTTCACAGACATTTTTTACAGTGTATATAACAAAATATAGACATATATATATTGTACAAAAAAATAAATACAGACACAACAAAAAAAACACAGCAATACAAAACAAAAAAACACACAAACAGAAGACTTTTACCCACTGAGCAAAAGCTCCTTCTTATAGACGTCCCCTGAGGAGCCAGAATGAAAGTTTGTCTGACGTCTTTTGGACGTCCAATGTTGACGTTCATAGACCATCTATAGAAGATACGAATTTAGTTGAAATGTGGTCATTGTGGACGTATTTTCAACGTCTTATAACATCAACACAGACTCATTTGAGACATTTTAACAAAATTAAGTGTTACACTATGCATTATATTAAAACATATTTATGTCATTGAATCAATATCACTTTTGCACTCGCTATTAATGTTGAAATTTCAACAAACCACCGTTTTTGTGATCAGTGTTTGCTTTAGTTGGGATGTTGATTCTTAAAGTTCAACAAATTAACTTTCTTTCTTTCAATGTTTGTAATTGTGTTTCAATAAGAACACTTGTGCATTGATAAAGAAATAAAGGTTTTGAAAAAGATTTGAAGGAGTAGTTTGCTTTATGACAAGTATTAAGCAGTAGTAAGTTTAAGAAACTTCTCTAAATTATACTGAGATTTGATCCATTCATGATTGATGTTGACATAAATGTTCACAAGTAAATAAGTACAGAGACAAAATAACGGGAAATGTTTACTGACAAACTTAGACATCAATGTTCATCATACAAACCTCAACAATGGTGACAATCATCAAACTAATTCAGATAACAGATCAACTGCAATACATGCTGGGAGTCATCAATGAGTTTTTGTACTATGATGTTACCCAGCATGCATTGCAGCATGAAGTTTTCGTTTGTTGATTGTCACCATTGTTGAGTTTCATACACTGATTCTTCATGTGTAATTGATTCAACAGTGTCAGAGGTTTTTAAATCACGTGCTCTGTTTGTCATCTATGAAACTTCTTTAAACTGCATCATAACACAGTGTTCACATATTAATAACTACACACTTAAGAGTTGTTTGTGTGACTTCATATTGATGAAATCACCAACACTTTCTGATCTCACTGGACCATTGTTTTTTTTTGCCAAAACAAATGTGTATGAACACAAATTGGCAGCCAATAAAAACATGATGTTAAACCAAGAGTCAAGAGCCCAACTAAAGCAAACACTGATCACAAAAACGGTGGTTTGTTGACATTTCAACATTAATAGCGAGTGCAAAAGTGATATTGATTCAATGACATAAATATGTTTTAATATAATGCATAGTGTAACACTTATTTTTGTTAAAATAATCTCTAAAATGAGTCTGCGTTGATGTTATAAGATGTTGAAAATACGTCCACAATGATCACATTTCAACTAAATTCGTACCTTCTATAGATGTCCTATGAACGTCAACATTGGACGTCCAGAAGACGTCAGAAAAAGACGTCAGAAAAACTTTCATTCTGGCTCCTCAGGGGACGTCTATAAGACGTCTATAAGAAGGAGCTTTTGCTGAGTGGGTAAGTATTGTCGTTAGTTTGAATCTACACATGTAATTTTTCCTGTTTTACCGTAGGCTACTCACGCACACACACACACTATATATATATTCTTTCTTTTTTATTTAGCGTGCTGTTAATGTCAACGTATTTGATAGGAAATGAACAGTGACACAATACGTTTGTGTAAGTGCTGTAATTGTTTGTGTGATCACTATAGAAAGTTGTGACAGACCCAAATCATCTCTGCTGCATAGTTGCATTTCTCCAGTTGCCAAATATGTTAATATAGTGATTGATTCAATTTCTGGCACTATGGCATTTTTTGCGCCGTCTTGAAGATGTTAGCGTGTCGGTAGATGAACTCTGCACGATCTAACGTGTTACAAGTGTCTTTTTAACTCACTGTCATTTTTGTAGTGCTTTACAATTTGCATTGTATCAAAGTAGCTGTACAAGCTAACCAAAACCAAGAAAATCAAAAGTTAAACACATAAAAACAATTAAAAAAAAAATTGATAAACCTTAAAAGTAATATGGAAATTGTCATCATTACAACACATTTCTTCTAACTTTTCGTGTTTCATTTATTTTCTCTGCTGCTAAAGAAACTTTTAAGATTCTTAAAAGTCCTTTTCATTTCTCCTAAAAGCTCTTTTAAGGGTTAAGATGCTTTATGAAGTACTTTTTTCTTTACTAGGATATTTTCTGTAATTTTAAGGGGAAACGCCCACATTTCTAAGAATTTTCAAAAGTTTATTAATTTAGATTGTTTATTTATATTTGGGATATTTAAAGGAGCTTTACTGTTGTTTATTTAAATGTTTTTGTTTGTGGATTGGAAAATTCTTCTTTGCAGTACATAATAAATACCCTGATTTGGGAGTTTATTTAGTTATTATAAGCAATATTATGCCAAGTTTTATTATGTTGGTCCAAGTTTCATTTTTTTCAGTGCACTGAAATTTTTTTAACTTTGGACAACTTAAAAAAAACTTTAAAAAAAAATTGTTAACTTGTTAAAAGCTATTTTTAAGTTTCCCCAAAGATAAAGTATTTTTTTTGTCCAAAGAAGCATCCATGAAATTTTTCTTTATTTTTTTTCTTCCGTTTTTTTACTTTTATATACAAACAAACCACAACACAAGTTGTCCAAAGTTTCATTTTTCTGTGTGTCATTTCAGATGATGCATTCTCCACCCTGCTGAAAAAAATAGAACCCTGCTCAAAACACAATAGAAAATGTCATGGATTTATTGTGCATAATGGAAATTGTTTTGGTTTAAAATATGCAAACTTAAAAATTATGAGCAATAAGTCTAAAGGGGCAGGGAAAAAAATCTTATTTCGAATTTAGACTGCGGTACCAAATTCAACCGCTAGATGTCAATATCAAGCTTCAGGATGCCTCATTTTACCATCACTAGTCATAACCACAGGCCACAGAGAGAGAGAACTGTGTCAACTGATTCATACAATGAATGTATTGTGCATGCGGCCACTTTTTTTTTAACACATTCACTTATTTAACACATTTTACAGTACACAGTTTATGAGTAACATATTGACCTTTGTATTGTGAGCATCAATGTTAAATCACAAGAACACATTTTATTTTCCACATTTTTAATAGTCTTTGATACTCTGAAGTTTTGTATATTTCAGCTATACAAAAACAAAAGCTGAACTGTAACATTCCAGAAAAAAGAACACAGATTATCTTTACTTACAAAAATGGCTCATTGCTGAGAATCAAAGACCATTAAAAATGCGGAAAATAAAAAGTGTTCTTGTGATTTAATTTGTAAAGCAGACATTTAAACTGTGCTGTGTGTGGTTTCGCATTCTGGAAACTCCCAAAGCTCTTGTATCAGCTTCTATCACATGTTGCAGTTGTTGATTTTGAAAGTGAAACAAACTGCTGTTTGCTCAGTAAGGAATAATCAGACAGATACTGAAAGAACATGGACATCCTTTAACTCACTCCAGGCCAGTTGGCTGAATCTGAAGGAGAAATAGCAGAATATCAGTGATCCACAAGCTGCATACAATAACTTTAAACAATAAGGTAAGTCCTTTTAAACCACCATTATTGTGATCAGTGTTTGCTTTAGTTGGGCTCTTGACTCTCAAAATAGAAACACTTAGAAATTTAGAAAGCCTAATGAAAGATGTGTTTAACACATGTAAATTTGTGGTGGTTTGTTTCTACAATATTAACTGTGATCAAATAATCAATTGTGATGTTTGTAAAATCACTGTGACTAAGTTAGCAGAAAATTTCACTGATACGTTTAGACATCAACGCTCATCATGAAAACCTCAACAATGGTGACTATCATCATACTAATTCAGATAAACAGATCAACTGCAATGCATGCTGGGAGTCATGAATAAGTTTTGTACTACGATGTTACCTAGGATGCATTGCAGCATGAAGTTTTCTTTTGTTTATTGTCACTATTGTTGAGTTTCTTACACTGATTCATATCTTGCTGCAGCGTCAGCTGCCTTTATTTTGTGAATATGTGCAGAGTTGCTTTTTACAAATATGAAATGTTTGTATATGTGTTGAAATGTGTATATTGTTTAGCTTTTGTCTCCATCCATATACATGTGTGGTAAGACTTTATAGGAAATGGGTGAGAAATTAGAAAGCTGTGTAATTTGGTGAATTTCTTTGTCTCCAGTGACCATGGACAACCCGGTTTGCCTCATTGACTCAACATCAGATGGGAAGCTGTGTGTGCAGCAGTCGGCGCTGCAGATCCTGCAGGAGATTGAGCAGCCGGTGGTGGTGGTCGCTGTGGTGGGTCTCTACCGCACCGGGAAGTCCTACCTGATGAACCGTCTCGCTGGGAAACAAACAGGTTAAACCCTCACATCATAGCATAATAAACTTACGAGAAACATCATTTAGTTATGAGTCATTTTGGTTTCATTTTATTTCATTGTTAATGGTGTGGCATTATCAGGGTTTGCACTGGGCAGTACAATTGAGTCCAAGACGAAGGGAATCTGGATGTGGTGTGTGCCTCACCCCACTAAAACAGAAACCACTCTGGTGCTGCTGGATACTGAAGGACTTGGAGATGTGGACAAGGTGTGACTGGTTATATAAATTCATGTGCATGCGATGGACAACCTTACTATAAAAATGACCAAAGGTTTTCACCATACCGATAGCGCAGAAGTCAATATTTGGCCGTGACAGCTGCAACAATAAACTGCTGGTCATCCACACACAGCTATACTTAATGAATATGTTGCGTTTATATTGTGATATAACTTTGCTTCAGTGTTATATCCAAAGGATATGTGCAGTAACCCCCAATTAATCAAAACTAACAATTACAATGCCCTTATTTGTATACAAAGATTAATGAAAACTCATGTATGGTTTTATAAGCCTGCAATGTTCAAACCAAATCTACACCCCTGCAATCCCAGATTATTTTTAAGAGCCCAGACCAGGAACTGTGTTTGTTATGGGTTGTGGTCTAATCAATTCATCATGTCTGTTCTAGGGAGACTCAAAGCATGACACAAAGATTTTTTCTCTGGCTGTCCTTTTGAGTAGCACCATAGTCCTGAACAGCCGAGGAACTATTGACAACAGGGCCATAGAGGAACTGCAGTATCCTTTTGATCATAATCAGATTTTTATTGTTAACTTGTCTTTCTGTAGAAGGTATTTGTGGTCACCATAGAAATATTCATGAGTATTCCATTCATCTGCCTTTTATGATGTTAAATTAGGATTAATAAGGGTAGTCAATTTTGTTTATTTTTAGAGCTCACAGATTATACTTTATAAACTTCATGCATTTAAATGACAATATGATTCAACACTACAGATGTATATTAAACAAATTGGTCCACTGATTGAGATTTTGGTTTTAAATATGGTTCCTGGCACATACCAAATCTCCATTCCTTACCTTGCACTTAACAGATATGTCACTGAGCTAACAGAGTACATCAAGATCAAATCACCTAATGAAGTTGTAGATGATTCAGAGTTCGTGAAGTTCTTCCCCAGTTTTATCTGGGCTGTGAGGGATTTCACTCTGCAGCGAAACATCAATGGCAAAGACGCAACAGATGATGAATATCTAGAGTTCGCTCTGAAACTAAAACTGGGTAACATTAAGAGCCTGTCCTTCTAAAAAATAATTAAATTTGCTTTGATGGTAAAGTTTTAATTTTGTACTTCGTATTTGGTTGTGTCTTAAAGGTACCTCAGTTCAAGTGATGAATTACAACCTGCCAAGAGAGTGCATTCGTAAATATTTTCCATCACGAAAATGTTTCACCTTCCCCTTTCCAACAAACCCAGAGTATGTCTCTTATCTGGAGACACTGGACCCAGCTGAGATTTCAAAACACTTCTTGGAAGTCTCTGATCATTTCAGCCAGTTTATATTTGATCACAGCCAAGTGAAAAATCTAAAAGATGGACACAAGGTCACTGGCAGAGGTAAATCATTGTCTTAAGTCTCTTCATATTTTGGACTGTCAGTTTTATGGCAGTGCTTCATATTTGCATCTTTTATTCATCTTAATAAATAAAGGAATTTTTTTAATTCCTTGTGTTCCCAAAAGTTTTGGGTCATCTTGCAAAAACGTATGCAGACACCATCTCTAGTGGAGCTGTGCCATGTTTGGAGAACGCTGTGATCGCCTTGTCAACGATTGAGAATGAGGCTGCATTACAGGAGGGTCTTGAGGTGTACCAGAGTGGAATGGAGAAACTGAAGAAGTCCTTTTCCCTGGAATTGAATGAAATCACTTCGGAACATCAGTGTTTCAATCTCATGGCAACACAAACCTTCATGAAACGCTCCTTCAGAGATTGTGATGGAAAGTACTTGACATCTTTAGAGGTAGGTGGTATACCAAATTGCAGAAAATATCATTTTAATTCATGTTTTCACATGGAAGTTGTATTTTTAGGGCAACTGTAGTTTGTGATCTAGTAAGAAGAGAGCATGTCCTCCTCCATAAAATGCCCCCATAGGTCAGTTTTGCAAGTAGCTTATTACAACCTATACTTAATATTTAAAAAAAATTGTGCCCTCTAAAAATAGTAAATACCTCACTGCTTTCAGGAACTGTCCCAGAGTCCCTAAAAACTGCAGTTGTCAAGCCTCTACTAAAAAAGAGCAATCTAGACTAAACCTTACTGTCTACACTACAGATCAATTTTAAATCTTCCTTTTATAGGTAAGATCATTGAAAAGGTTGTCTTCAATCAGCTGACCAAATTCCTAAACTCAAATGGCTATCTGGACAACTATCAGTCTGGTTTCCGTCAGCATCATAGCACAGAGACAGTGCTCATGAAGATAACTAATGATATTTGATTAAATTCTGATTCAAGCAAGATATCAGTTCTGGTATTACTAGATCTCAGTGCTGCCTTTGACACGGTAGATCACACCATACTCCTACATAGGCTGAAAAACTGGGTTGGTCATACCTTAAAGGGAGGGGTTACTATGTGAACATAGGTAACCATAAATCTGAGTGGACATCCATGACGTGTGGTGTACCACAGGGCTCAATTCTTGCACCGCTTCTGTTCAATTTGTACATGCTCCCACTTAAATAAAAGACAAAACTGAAGTCATTGTATTTGGTAACAAGAATGAAACTAACAAGGTAAACACATACCTTGACTCAAGAGGTCTAAAGACTCAAAGTAAAGTTAAAAATCTAGGTGTCATTTTAGAGTCTGACCTTAGTTTCAGCAGTCATGTCAAAGCAATAAGCAAATCAGCATACTACCATCTCAGAAATATAGCCAGAATCAGATGTTTTGTCTCAAGCCAAGATTTAGAGAAACTTGTTCATGCTTTCATCACCAGTAGGGTGGATTATTGTTACGGACTTCTTACAGGCCTTCCCAAAAACACCATCAGACAGCTGCAGCTCATACAGAACGCTGCCGCCAGGATTCTGACCAGAACCAATAAATCTGAGCATATTACTCCAATTCTCAGGTCTCTACACTGGCTACCAGTTACTTTTAGAATTGATTTTAAAGTATTATTAACTGTCTACAAATCACTCAATGGCCTAGGACCTAAATAATTATCAGATATGCTTATTGAATATAAACCAAACAGACTTCTCAGATCATTGGGATCAAGTCAGTTAGAGGTAACAAGGGTTCACTCAAAACAAGGCAAGTCAGCGTTTAGCCATTACGCCACTTGTAACTGGAATCTGCTTCCAGAAGACATCAGATGTTTACCAACAATAGCAATTTTTAAATCCAGATTAAAAACACATTTGTTTAGCTGTGCATTTACAACCTGAGTACTGTGCTGCATTTTTATTTCTCTTTTCTTGTTTTTAATCTTTTTATATGTGTAAACATTTTCAATAAATCTTATTTCTGTTTATTTGTCTTTTAAATTGAGTCTTTTTATTTGTGATTTTAAATAATTTGTTATTTTCTGACTCGTCACAAAGGATGCAATCAAGCCTGTTCCTTTAGCCAAAATGTTCTCCGGGTTCTACAGCTGGGTTCTACTTCATCATTCCCAAGGAAGAGTGCGGATACTGCGCCCCATCTTGGATCTGCGCACCCTGAACAAGGCCCTTCACAGGATGCTGTTCAGGATGTTGACGCAGAAGTGCATCCTGACGTCTATTTGTCATCAGGATTGGTTCGTGCCAATTGACCTGAATGACGCGTACTTCCATGTCTCGATTCTCCCTCATCACCGGTCGTTTCTGCAATTTGCTTTAAAGGGTCGGGCATACCAGTACAACGTCCTGCCCTTTGGTCCGGTCCTGTCTCCTTGTGTCTTTACCAAAGTCAAAGAGGCTGCCCTAGCTGCCTTTTCTTGGCACACTCGCTAGATCTGTTGTGTTCGCACAGGGACCTCGTGCTCCGGCACGTAGAACGGTGGGGCCTCCGGGTCAACTGGAAAAAGAGCAAGCTCTCTCCAGCTCCATCTTGATAAGAAACTGGACTCTGTCTGCATGGCAGCGCGCCTTACCAACTAGTGTGCCCAGTGGGTGCTAAATTGTCTGGAGCACTTCAGACAAGAACCAGCGGACCTTTCTTTGAGCAGGTCACGAGGCATGTCATGGTGACGACGGATGCCACCCTGCTTGGTTGGGGTGCTGTGTGCAACAGGCATGCAGTGTTGGGACGGTGGACAGGCCCCCTGCTTGCAATGGCACATGCAAAGAAAAGATTTCAGCCTCTCATTCAGGACAGGCACATGCTGGTCCACCGTGGAGTACATCAATCACCAGGGTGGCATTCACTCATGGCAGATGTCACAACTTGCCCAACGCCTCCTCCTTTGGAGTTAGCAGGTGGTAAAGTCCCTACGAGCCACATACATCCTGGGTGACCTCAACCGGACAGCCAATGGGCTCTCTCGGCAGGTTACGTTCCACAGAGAGTGGTGACTGCCTGGACACCCCCCATTGCCCGCTTTGGTAATAAACACGTTTAGTGCTCAGCTGGCCAAAGGACAAGCAGAAGTATGCCATCCCCCAGTGAGTCTCATTGCACAGGTCCTGTGCAATGTCAGGGAACAGGAGCATCAGGTGCTGCTACTTACACCCTATTGGCCCAACCACACATGGTTCTCAGAGCTGATGCTTCTGATGACGTCCCCCCTGATGAAGGACCTTCTTTCTCAGGGGAAGAGCACGGTGTGGCACCTGAGACCAGACCTGTGGAACCTCCACGTCTGGCTCCTGGGTGGGACGAGACGACCTGGTCATCAGGTTCCTAAGGGGGTGTGAGGAGGTTGACTCCACCTTGAACGCTATTCTAAATACTCCCGTATGAATTATAGGTACTCCACCCATCACTAAGTTAACTACACTGTAACAAATTGTGCTGTAAAATAAAGGGAAACTACTGGCAGTGTGGTTGCCAGCATTTTACAAATTTTTACAGCACCATGCCGTAAAATGAATTTACGGTTTTTACTGTTTAAATAGGTTTTATTTCTCCTTAAATCCCACAAATAAACACTGCACAGTGTCCACACTACAAAGTCAATGAAACAGCCACGTGTTGCAGTGTTAAAAGTAACACTGAATTAGTGTTGAAGTTAATGAGATAATTAAGTAATTAATTAAGGGCTGATTGATCATTAATGATGAACACCTGCTGTTAACAAACACAATCACTGAAAAAAACATGAACAACAAGAAGTCACCCTAATAGTGTTTAGTGTTTCCTTGAGTTGGGCCCTTGACTGGTAAAAATAAAGTTTTTATCCAGCTGTAATATTGTGCTTATAATGTGTCTTTGTTATAGCATACTTCGTTATAATAAAGTTAAATTAAAATCAGCTAAATGATGATGTTGTCAATTGGATGATAGCAACAACAACAACATCCTGAAGAGGATTTTATACCCTTTAGTTTTCCTTTCGACCATGTGATTCAGCAGTGCAGCAATAGCCAATTATTGAGGTTTGTATGAAGAGTGTTGATGTTTAAATGTATCTTAGTAGCGTCATATTTTTTTGGCAAATCATTGTTTCTCTTTTCCAGACTGATTTAAATGATCTGTTATCCTACAGGAGCATTGTTCACATATTATTTAACACACTTTACAATTATAGCTCCATTCCAACTCACCCTTTCAAAGCAATTCTTCCACAAACAGCCAACTATATAACTTCAGCTAAACTCACAAATGTCTTTAAAGCAACACTAGAGAATAACTGTTGAAAGAGAATTAAGATCTCAAAAGTCAAAGCCCTTAACCAAAAGGAAACACTGTTCACCATAATGGTGACATAAAATCAACTGTTCTTGTCTGGGTTTTCTTCAGTGATTGTGTTTGTTAACAGCAGGTGTTCATCATTAATGATCAATCAGCTTTTAATTAATCACTTCATTGTCTCATTAACTTCAACACTGATTCAGTGTTACTTTTAACACCCTATAGTGTGGACACATATAGACACCCATTAGTGTTCATTTAACACTGGCAGATTTGCTGTGTAAAACCACAGATGTATACACACAGCAATAAAATGGCCTGTATGTAAACTGAGGGCTTCAGTCTAAAGGACTTTTAGATTTATGTTTTCTGAAAATACCAGCAATAACATAAGTTACATATTAAACCTTTTCGAAAAGCTGTTAAGGCCAATGATGTGTTTTACAATGTAGGGTTACAGTGAAGGGGATTTTAAGCATCTAATTCGAGTGGCTATAAAATGCGTAAAGTGCTTTGGGTAAATAACTTAAAATGTAAATGTCCTGCTTAATAATTTGATTAAAATGTCCAAAAATTGAGGTATCCTTTCTGTGTTTCTGTGTGCTGTTAGGAAGCCATCAGACATCAGTTTGAGAAGTATCTCTCGGACAACGAAAAGGCTTCTGAGGCAATATGTGAAAGTCTTATGTCGGTTCTCTCTGACCCAATGACAGAAAAAATCAATCAAGGCTTCTATGCCAGAGCAGGAGGTTATGACCTCTTCTGCCGGGACCTGGAGGATATCATCAATGAGTACAATATTCAGGCTTATAATGAAGTCAAGGTCATAAATGTTACATTTTATAGTTATAACCAACAACAATGCTATAATTATGACAATATTGAATTTGATATATATAGCGTTACTATGTTTATCTTCTTGTGTGCCTTTACAGATTGCTGAGGTGTTGGAGAAGTTTTTGCACCAAAAGGCTGCACTTACTACAGCAATTCTGCAGGCTGATGATAAACTAACTGAAAATGAAAGAAGGATTTGTGGTAAAAGCATTGTGTTTTCAAAACTGCATGTTTTACTATAGAAAGGAAATGTCAGATGCTAGTCATGGCCAAGATCATTTTGAGTTCTGCAGTCTTCACTATATGAAGTGACTGTCAAAAGGGCTTTTCTGAGCTCCTCAGACTGTTCAATTTCATCTTTTGTGTTTAATATATGAGTTATATTCATCTTTCAGTCACTAATTTCACTCGTCGACTGCTTCTTTATTGCTTGACTAGAGGAGAAAGAGAGGGCGGTCCTTCTGGAACAAGAAATTAAAGCCCAGGAAAAGAAGCAGCGGCAACTGGAGGAGAAGATGGAGATCGAACAACAGAATAATGAAGAAAGGCTGAGACAGGTCATACAGAAGATGGAAGATGAGATGTTCCTCCAACAGCAGGAAACAAAGCATGCGATGGAGAGTAAGCTAAGGGAGCAGGCTGTCCTGGTGGAGAAGGGCTTTCAGGAGAAAGCTAATAAGATGGCTCAGGAGATAGATGAGTTGAAGAGGAAGAATGGAGAGGTAGAGGAGAGAGCGTCAAGAAGATATGCACAGATGATAGCAAATCAGGAGCAAAGAAACGCACAGAACATGGAAGTGCTGAGGCAGCAGCACCAGCAGCAGATGCAAGCGATTAATAGCAGACCTAGATCTAGATCTGGATGTTGTATACAGTAATATAAGTTTCTAAATTCATAATTAATAGAGTCTGACTTAATGACCTAATGTTTGAAAACATATACAAACAATTTACAGTATATCACACCTGTTTTAAATACTGCTTTTGTGATCATTTATCTAAATTACACAGACTGATTTTGAACTTTATAATGTGAATAAACATTCAGATTCTGATAACAGTAACATTGCCGGCACGTTCTAAATAATTACTTTTTTTTTGTTTAGCTTTGATACTTTTCACATGTAGCCTTTAAAATTCTGGGGCACCATTGACTACCATAGTTTAAAACTTTAAAATTGCTGTTTAACATAACAAAAAAACTATACAATATTTTTTCCTACTGTTTGTAGTCAATGATGCCCTTAAAGGGACACTCCAGTAACCAAAGAGATATCATCCCCCATTTCCTGCCATAGTGGGAAAAAATACTATGAGAATCATTTGAGAATGAGATCTGTTTGGTTACTGACATTCTTCCAAATATCTTCCTTTGTGTTTGCAGAAAATAGAAATTTATATCAGTTTGCAACAATCTAAGGGTGAGTAAATGACAAAATAATTTTCATTTTTGGGTGGAGTTTAATGGCAGAAAGCAATGTGAAGCCATGGCCGTTTGCCCAGATCAAAGAATGAAAGCTCCCAGCTGAATCACAATACAAATACTAATGGTTTCAGTACAAATAACATTATGAACAACAGTTACCAGTTTAGCATTAAAACAATTTAACCATTTAATATATTTGTATTGGTTTCTTATTCAAACACAATTGTGAATTACTGACTTCAATAGGTGACTCTTTGACATAACTTAATCCATGCTTTGCTCTCATAACAGAATGTTAACAGGATGTGTTACATTGTGTTTGTTGTTAAGCAGGATGAGAGTTAAGGACACTTTTAAGTGTTTATTGTTTTGTAATGTTGTAATGTACATGTTGTGTGTATGCTTAAGTAAAAAGTTAATCCAACAAGTCATTTTTTGGAGTGAACTATTAAATTACCCTAAAATCTGTGATGGTTTCTGTTGTTTATTTTAATATGATTCGGCATTGTCTACATCTGCATGTTCTGTAAAATTTGGATTAGACTGACCAAAGTTATGAAAAAATATGCTTCCAACGATAATTAGAAGCTTTAGTTAGGTTACAGTTTAAGTTTTCTTGATTTCATCAGTTTTCTTCCTGTCAATAATGGTCTTGTTTAATGTTTTGTATTTATCCTGTAAAGCACCATTTTCATGTTGTTTGTTCCCTTGTGGGTTTATATTTTCTATACTGTTGAGTTTCCTCTTTTCAATAGTTTTTGTTCCTGTACGAGCTGGTTTTGTCTTCACAACATATGAAAGCTTTTTATTGACACAGTGAATTCTCCCCTCTATAGACCTTTAAACAAATTTGACAGATCAGGTGCTTCCATGAGGTTTATAAAGGCTTTTTGGCAGACAATTAATAGTTATTTACTCTTAAATGCTTTTATCCAAACTAACAAATTTAACACGGTTTATTACATTGTTAGCGTCATGAGTCTCATAAGTAGCATCATGAGGTACTTTTAGATCTTATTTTTTATAACCAGAAGTACTGACAAGCGAGCTTTGGAATTTCCAGTAAAATACTGAGAGAGAGAGAGAGAGAGAGAGAGAGAGAGAGAGAGAGAGAGAGAGAGAGAGAGAGAGAGAGATAAGATGTCTACAAATCTTTCTGGAATGTTACTGTTTAGCTTTTACAACACAGATTAAATATATACACCCTCCTACAATAACCCCAAACAAAACCAAAAGAAAGTTTAACAAACTTAAAAATTGGGTTTGTTTGTAAACAAAGCTGAAAATTATATAAGTAAAATAATTATTAATATAAAAGAGAAAGTATATAAAGAAATAGAAAAAAATCAATGAAGACTTGAGTGAAATATTTAGGGGCAGAGATAAGAAAAGCCATTGTGTTGAGTTTCTTGTATCATGTTGCAGTTGCTGATTTTGAAAAGTAAAACCAAAAGTTAAACAACACATTGCTGTTTGTTCAGTCAGAATAATCAAAGAGAAACTGAGAGAACACACTCCAGACCAGTAAGAATAAGAGGGGCTGGATATTAAAGACTGTCTAAGATATACAGATAATATATACAGCCACAACCAGTACAACCAAGATTTAGCTCCTGAAGTTAAATAAAGGTAAGTTGCATTCCTTTATTCTGTCTTATTATACAGTTTTTGCTATGAATGCTGTACATTTTCTAATAGTTTACAGTCAACAAATTATTATTATTATAATAAAAATGGCAATAGTTTTCTGTGAGATTTATATTTACTAATGATGCCATAGATAATATTATTAGCTCAATATGAAAGTCATTAGTGTGCTTCGATTAATATGTTGTGAATATGTGCGCATTTTACAAGTTTGGACAAGTATGTGTTAAAGAGTCTATTTACACTAAACTGAAAAAACAAAGTTGCACAACTAGGGACATTACGTTACTGTGCACTATTGATTTACTGAAATACTTATCAAGGCATCTTAAACTTAACAGACATCAGCATTTTTAATCTTCCTCTTTGTAACTCCGGTTTGTCTCCAGTGACCATGGACAAACCGGTTTGCCTCATTGACTCAACATCAGATGGAAAGCTGTGTGTTGCGCAGTCGGCGCTGCAGATCCTGCAGGAGATTGAGCAGCCGGTGGTGGTGGTCGCTGTGGTGGGTCTCTACCGCACCGGGAAGTCCTACCTGATGAACCGTCTCGCTGAGAAACAAACAGGTTAAACCCTCACATGCAGCATTGATAGCAGAATACACTTGAGAGAAACATAGTTTAGTTATGAGTCAATGAGTCAATGTGTTTTTATGTTTTTATTGATTTTTGATGGTGTTGGATTATCAGGGTTTGCACTGGGCAGCACAATTGAGTCCAAGACGAAGGGAATTTGGATGTGGTGTGTGCCTCACCCCACTAAAACAGAAACCACTCTGGTGCTGCTGGACACTGAGGGACTTGGAGATGTGGACAAGGTGACACAGCAATGCAATCCAATAACAAGAGATAAAAAAAACCCATAACAGAATATTGGGTCCTGACCTCACCAAATACTTATTTAACAAGTGCATGAATAAAAGACACCAGTTGCATTATATAATAACTGTATTAACCAATACTTGTTTTCTTTCACTCGAATCCTATAAACAGTATCAAAACTTTACATAGTATTTGCATAGAATTTGCACTTTGCATATCACATGAAAGTATTATTTAATGTTTATTAACCAGTTTTAGCAAAAATAACTCAAATATAAATATTTAAGTGTAAGAGTTTTTATGTGAAATATTGTGTTTGGTCAGGGTGTAGCCTACAAACTCCATTTGCAAGAATTTATGATGGAGTTTTTCTTTCTTTAAATGGAGTCGATTGATAAGGAAACATCTTGTAGGTGTGTCTTGTACATCATAAACTTTTTTATCTAACCCAATGATTGTCTCTTTGACAGGGGGATTCAAAGCACGACACCAATATCTTCTGTCTGGCTGTGTTACTGAGCAGCACTCTGGTTTACAACAGTCGAGGGACGATTGACAACAGGGCTATTGAGGAACTGCAGTATCCTTCTGACAATCCACATACCTTTCAAATCATTTCTATATATTTTACAAATTTATGCAAACCCAGCGGGCACCTTAATGTTGAAAAGACATCAAACTGATGTCAAACAACACGTGAATTGATTTAAAATTGACATAAAAAACAGGTAAAAAATGCAAATCAGACTGACATCAAAAACTTAACGTCCATTTGACATGAAACTTTTACATAAAAAACTTGGTCAATGCATGTTGAATTTTTATTTCAACAAACCACTGTTAATGTGATCAGTGTTTACTTTAGTTTTAAAAAAAATTGTAAAGGCTTTTTTCGTCGTCTATCTGTCTTAAAGTACATTTGTTGTGCCAACCAATGTAATATTTGTAATAATTTGAAGTCAAGGTGCCCACTGAGAATACAACATCAGTTTGTAGTCACAGCAAGGAGACATCACTTTTTGGAACTTTAGTGCTGCACATGCATGTAAGAGGGTTTTTGTATTAAAATGTCTGTCAATATGCATCTTGAGTTTTTTTGACAGTTGCTTTGTTTTCATACCTGAACAAACTGTCAGATATGTTACTGAACTAACAGAGTGCATTAAGATTAAATCATCAGGAGATGATGCTGATGAATCAAGCGAGTTTGTGAAGTTCTTCTCTAGATTCATCTGGGCTGTAAGAGACTTTACTCTTGAACTAAAAATCGACAGCAAAGATGCAACAGAGAATGAGTACTTGGAGTTTGCTCTAAAGCTGAAACATGGTAATTCAAAAAACCTAAAAATTCCCTAAAAGTATTATCTCAGTGAGCTTGTGTGAGTAGTTTTAGTCAATATATTTGTTAAAAGATCTTTTGTAAAGTCAAACTCAAAGTCATAATTTATGGAGGTGATACTTACACTGTAAAAAATGTTCCGTAGTTTTTACGGAAAAATACCGGCAGCTGTGGTTGCCAGTAAAATTCCGTCAAAAATACGGGAAAAGAACGTAAACAGTGATGAAGTTCAAGAACTTCAAGCTATGATTGAATTTATTTCATTTCAGTCTTTTATATTGAGAGCATTTCTTTACATACAATTAAAACATTCACCTAATGCTTAAAAGTGAAAAAATTACATTTCCTTCACATATTTCCGTTTATTTCTTTATAATAATTGACAGTCACTTTTAAACAAAACAACATGCAGCATGACATCAGAAACTTCTTGCCTGACTTTGACTTAAACACAGACTCCACTCTTCAGCATAGCGGTGACTAAAAAACCATTTAACGGTCAGAAAAGAAAAATTCCGTAGTTTTTACGGAAAAATACCGGCAGCTGTGGTTGCCAGTAAACTACCGTAAAAATACGGGAACATCCTGTTTTTATTCATCCAATCAATTCACAGAGGAAAACATGAGCCACACCCACTATTCTTCCTCATTAAATATTCAATTTAACTTTGAAATACGTCAGAATAATAAAGACGATCATAACTTCTGCTTCACAGAGACTTAAGCATAACATCAATGAATGTTGTTTAAAGTCACCGTTATTGTGATCAGTGTTTACTTTAGTTGGGCTTTTCACCCGTGATTTGTTAAACAAGTTTTGTTTTGATTGCTATGCTATGATGTGTTTAATAAAACATAATTGTCATAGTAAATAGAAACAAAAGAAAATGTAAACAGGAGCTTTAGTCTGGTTTTCATTATTGTAACTACTCAATGAAGCAATTTTTTTTATGTTTTGAAGTTTTTTAATAACAGGGTGAATGAGCTTAAATTTGAGAAAAAGCAACCATCATTTGAAAAAAGTTTTTGATCAGTTTGGAAAAATCTGCATTTGATTTTAAACACAGACATCAAGAATCAGTGTATGAATCTCAACAGTGGTGACCATCAAATGAAAAGCTTCATGCCGCAATGCATCCTGGGAGACATGAATGAGTTTTTCTACTTTGATGGTACCCAGAATGCCTTGCGTTTATCATATTTGGTCGTTTTTGTGGTCACCATTGTTGAGATGAATAGGTTTATTATTGATATTTGCTAGTCCAGTTAGTTCTGTAAATCATGTGTTGTAAAGTCCCTCTAAATATCTTTCTGTCAGTCTCATTCATAACTCATGACAACTCTTATAACAAATAACATGATAACAATTTCTCTTAGCTTTCTCCACCATAACAGATGTGATTTAATCACACAGTTACAGCAGCTTAAGAAAATCTAACACAACAAAGCAAAGAGTCAAGAGTCCTACTAAAGCAAACACTGAACACCATAATGGTGACTCAACAAAACCATCAACATCTTCACTTGTGTTCATTCTCAATAAGAACTTTTGTAGATGAACCACAGAAATAAAGTCACAGTGATGTAATAAGTGAATGTGTTAATAGTGTTTGTGGAGTTGTTTAATGGTGAGGTTTTAGAGAAAAAACTGATTGTTAAAAACTCTTTCACAACGTGTTTCTTCCAGAAAAAACGACAGAATTTCACTGACAGCTTTTGCAACTTGCGATGTGTTTTTTTTCGTAAAAACGACAGAATTTCACTGTTAATTTCAATGACAGGTTTTACAGTGTTTTTCCGTATTTTATACGGAAGTCTTCTGACAACAGTTTTTCTCAGTGAAAACTACAGAATGTTCCTGTTAATTTCACGGACATTTTTTACAGTGTACAGTTTCACAATATGTGAATTGCGAGGATCTATTCTACAGTATTGGTTCATCTTCTCTAGGTACTGGAAAAAAAGTGATGGAGTACAACCTGCCCAGGGAATGCATCCAGAAATTCTTCCCTTCCAGGACATGCTTCACTTTCCCATTTCCAACTGCCCCAGAGAATGTGTCTCGTCTGGAGATCTTGGATCCTGCTGACCTTGATCTGAAATTCTTGGAGGTCACCGATTGTTTCTGCAAGTTTGTCTTTCAGGACACCCAAGTGAAGACGCTGAAAGATGGATACACAGTCACTGGCAGGGGTGAGGAAAAAGGGAAAATATCTATCAACTGTTTATTGTTCAGTCATGGCCCTCTAGCTTTATCATTGTGTTTCTTGTCATATTTCCTTCTCTAAAGTTTTGGGTAATCTGGCAAAAACATATGTGGACACAATCTCTAGTGGGGCTGTGCCATGTCTGGAGAACGCTGTGATTGCTATGGCAACCATTGAGAATGAGGCTGCAGTGAAGGAGGGGCTTGAGGTGTACAAGAGTGGAATGGAGATACTCAAGACGTCCTTCCCCCTGGAACTGAAGGATGTGTCCTCAGAACACCAACATCTCAGCAGCATGGCAACACAAACCTTCATGAAACGTTCGTTCAAGGACACTGATGGGAAGTACCTAAAATCTCTAGAGGTAGGTCAGATCTCTTCACAGTACAATGGCATGAAGAAATGTCGCAGTGTGCATAGATTAAATCTCCTCTGAATATTTTATGTTTATAGGAAAACATTAATAATCTCTTTGATGGATACCTAAGTCATAATGAGCAAGCTTCAAAGAGAAGATGTGAGGATCTTCTGTCGTCCCTCTCTGCACCAATGACGGAACAACTCAAGCAAGGGTTCTATACCAAACCTGGTGGCTATGATCTCTTCTGTAAGGACCTGGAGGACATTGTGGAGAAATACAAGAGACAGACCAATAAAGAAGTCAAGGTTCTGCCCACATTTTTATTTACTACACGATTATGTTCATATAAAAAAATATGATAGCTTTCAGCACTGTGTCATAATTAGGGGTCAAGCATGTTAATATTCTTCTTCTTCTACTGCTTCTTTTTCTTCTTCTTCCACCATTGCGTCTTGCAGCACATAGAACAGTACATAGGAAAGATATGAAATTTTGCACACACAGCCAACAACAGTCCAAATTTGCACAAACATTTTTTGCTCATAACTTTTGAACCGTAATTTGTAAAAACAAAATGTAATAAAAATTCCAAAAAATGCTTATAACATAAAAAATTTAAAGATTCAAAGATTTGTTATATTTCACCAGACTGTCTGTCCGCCATTTAAAACATATTTTAAACTAATCCTACAAAATTTGTCCAATTTGCATAAAATTAGGTGTATATAATCTGGAGAAAGTCCTGACAAAATGTTATTATAAGCTTTTCTATTGGTCCTATGGTTTTCATATACAGTATTAACAAATTCATAGGTGAGCATACCAAAGTGTCGTATAGCTATACCTCTTAAGGAAACATTTATGTTTTGATACAAAACCTTGTTTACATCACATAAGTTTGGTGACAGCACCACATTGTGATTAAACGTTATAAGCAGTTAAATTGTGTTCTAAATGCTTTTACTTACATCTGCTTCTCTAAAACTCATCATCAGAAATGTCCACAATGTATTTTCATTTGTGCTGTTGAAGGGCTTGGCCCTGTAATTGCTGCTTGCAGCTATATTTATCAGTTATTTCTGTATGTATGTACTTCAACAGGCTGAAGAGATCCTGAAGGAGTTTCTGATGCAGAAGTCTGTGGATTCTAAAGCCATTTTGCAGGCTGACAAAAAACTGACTGAGAAGGAAAAAATGATTAAGGGTGAGTCTCTTATGCTTTTAAGTCCTCATATCTCAGTTTTGTACATTTATACAAGGTTCCTTGTGCTGCGGAACGATGAAGGACCTGTACACATGGACACGATGATACCGTTAACAATGCAAATTAAAAGTAGCACAAAATGACGAAATGGTTGATGATGAAGTTGTTTCAAGGGTCAAAGAATTGCACCCATTAGCTTAGAGTGGCTATTTATGCCATTATTTAAAACAGGATTAATGTGGTCATGACCAGTACTACTATACTTTAATTTAATTAAAATCAGTTATATTTGTAACTATTTGTTTATCTGTAAAGCATGTTTTCATTCTGTTTTGTTAATAAATGACCAGAGCAACAAGAGAAAGCAGTCCTCTTGAACCAGGAAATCAAAGCTAAAGAGGAGGAGCAGCGGCAACTAGAAGAAAAGATGGAAGCAGAGAGACAAAGTAATGAAGAGATGATGAGACAGATGAAGGAGAAGATGGATAAAGAGATGAAGCTTCAGAAAGAGGAGGCTGATCGTGCCATGGACAATAAACTGAAGGAGCAAACTGCTCTGCTGGAAAAGGGTTTTAAGGAGAAGGCAGACAGGATGACACAAGAGATTGAAGAGTTCAAGAGACAGAACACTGAAGCGGCGAGTAATAAAGATAGAGAGTTTGCAGAGATGTTAAAGAACTCCAACAAGAGACATGAGGAGACGATGGCTATGATGATGCAGCAACATAGAGAACAGATGCAAGCCATACAGGAGATGAATAAAGGCTCAGGCGATTGTTGCATCTTGTGAAATTCTTAAATTCTATGATTAACTCATCAGAAGCATGTAACTGCACAAATAAAGTGTAAAAAAAGTCTTTAGTCATAATAGGAAAGTTTAATTTGATTTCACAGGCATATTTTGTGTGCAATGTACATATAAACTACATGTTTATTTGACATTGCTCATTTATATTAAGCAGTAACATGATGTTTAAATTTAAATGATTGATGACATTACATTACATGTGGGCATCAAATAAACACAATTATTTGTGGAAAACAAAATGTGTGTGTGTGTGTGTCACTCACTAGCCCTATCCACTGACAGAATCCAATGGCATGGTTGAAGGTTTCTTGGTGCTTTGACAGAGTCGGCTGTGTAATTGCACATCATTATACATGAAGTAAAATGACAAAATGGAATCAAATGTGTTAAAGGAGGAAAAACATTATTGTAAAGCTTTATTGTATATTTCTAGTACATTGACACTTTACCAGTGTCTATAATTCAAATTCAAAGGAAAACTTGTATTTAAATTTCAATTTTTATAGTTAGGTAGATCTGCTTTTTCTAACTATGCTCCGCATGTATGGACTGAACTTCAGGGTATTGCTACACATTGATTCTGTGCCATCTTTCATTTTTCATAGACAGTGTAAATGGTTTAATTTATGTGCTAGGTGTGCCAAAACATGTTAGCTGGCATGAATATTTGACATAGCAATTGCTTATTAAGCTTAAAATATTAAACGTTTAACCACACAAACGTAATGTTCCACTTCAGAAGTCGTTTAGGCATATTTACACTGCATACTTTTAGTGACCCAAGTCCATTTTTCCCCCATGTAGCGCAGATCGGATCAGACCCAAAAATGTGTACGATTTTGAAATTCTCAAAGTTGTTTCAGGCATTTGTGCCTGCCTTGTAAAGGGAAAGATTGGAAATTCCCCTGTCACTAACAACCACGATCACATGACTTTTTCATGACTATTTTCATTTCTTGACTCTCTTCTTGGGTTTTATTGACCTTTTAAAGATGGCGTGGAAGCAAAATAATCATTGTGTCTGAGTTCCTTGCATATTGTGCCCTTTTTACTTCCTTGGTGGCTTAAGCTTTGGCAGGTACGTATATCTACCTTGGATTGTTTTGTTAAGTGATAAGATGATGTAAAAGATGTAAGATTGTCATCATGACAAATCATATCTGATCTCAGATGTATCATGCTTTATCTCTCCAATATTACCTGTTTATCCTGCTCAAACAGTATCTTCAATCTGTGTCAGTAAAAGAAAACAAAATATAAAGAATAAACAAATGCATATCCCAATAATCTGAATAAAAAGAAAATATGTGAGACTGTGTTTGCTAAACGTATGAATGTATAAGAATGAACAGGCATTTGTTTTTACAGTTGATGCAATTTCCCATACTGACCTCACGATGCGATTTGTTCACATAATTTTTTTACAAAATAAGTTGAGACAAATTAAAAATGAACAAGTGCTCTTTTAATATTTCTCAAATGCAGCACACTTCCTTATAAAATAAAAATATATTTTATGTCAAATAACAAAACTACATTTTAAAACAAATTCCAAATCAAATTAAAATGAATAATACAAAAGTCTTTTTAATATAAACATACTAAGACTTTATCTGTGCTTTTCCTAACTTGGATTTCTTTTTACATTTTTTCAAAGAAATACCAGCGTATCCACATTTACCAAGTTTGCAGTGAACACAGTGACCCCTGCTGTTCAAAACATGTACCGCGTTCAAAAACATTAACACCTCAGCTTAAATCGTCACATATTATAATTGTTTTTAACTGACTCACAGTGAATCGTTACATCCGTACAGTTGATATTTGAGTTGTGATTCCATTGTTTGTCATTTCATTTATTTACGTAGCGCACATAAAGACAACAATGGTTGACGTATAGTGATATGTCAAAGATACACAAAAAAAAAGTAAACATATTAACATGTGTTAAATGCATGGGTAAAAAATGACTTTAAATTAAATTAGAGTTTAATTAGAGTTCTTTTATAATGTAGCCAACACTAAATTTGCTTAGCTTTCAAACCTAAACCATTTTCAGATATGTCACAGAATTGACTGAGTATATTAAGGTCAAATCATCTGATGAAGATGGCTCAGAGTTTGTTAAGTTCTTTCCTAGTTTCATCTGGGTTGTAAGGGACTTTACCCTGGAACATAAAATCAATGGCAAATACGTGACAGAGGACCAATACTTGGACTTTGCCTTTAAGCTAAAACCAGGTACATTTTGCAAAAACTTGAAATCAATAAGAAGACTGTTTAAGCAACACTTTAAATCTCTTTTAAAGGCACCACCAGAACAGTACAAGAGTTCAACCTTCCACGGGAATGTATCCGAAATTATTTTCCATCCCCAAAATGTTTTCCATTCCCAACTATACCAGAGAAAGTGTCTCGTCTGGACAGCTCGGATCCTGCTGACCTTTCTCCAGATTTATAATTAAATTCCAAGCAAATAAAGGAGTCAAGATGAGTAAAGGCAACATTTGACCCAAAACAACACACTCATATCACGCATTAGTTGTCTTAAAGGTCCAGTGTATGAATTTAGTGGCATCTAGAGGTGAGGTTGCAAAATGCAACCAATGGCTCACTCCACCCTCCCTTTCAAAGCACTATGGTGGCTGACACAGGACAAAGATGTCATCACATTTCTGCATTGTTGCAAATAAATTTTATAGAAGCGAGAAACCACTAATTTTCATGTGTTAAATATCTCTTTCTATCAGCTTTATAGATGTTTAAATGTTTGTATCAAGGAAAAAAACTTGAAAATCCAGAGTCAAGAGCCCAACTATAGCAAACACTAATCACAATAATGGTGATTTGTTGAAATTTCAACTTTATCTTGCTGTCTGGGGTGTTGTCCTTTACCTCTTGGCATTGTTTGACTCCTTGGCACTACAGTGGTTTGGTTGGTTTTTTAATCTTTTAATCAGTGTTGCCCAACCACTTCAAACAAAAGTTTTTTAATAAAATATAAACTTCTGTTAATTATCACTAAGATCATTTATACGTTTATAAGTGGTGTCTGTTAATGGTGTTTGTGTTTAATTCTCCTTCTGATGAGATCTTGACACATTTCATGTGCTCATCTGTTATTTACACTTGATGTTTATCTAAAGTTGTAGATGTTTTTTTCTCTGTTTATTTACGTCATACGTCCAACTCATTTTTTGACAAGTTGACCATGTTAAGCACGAGAAGACAGCATGTTTAACGTTGTTAATAAGTCAGAATGCATGAAACACCATTGAATCCCCCCTTTAATCATGAGTATATGATACATTTTACACAGATTTGATTAACATCATAATAAACAAAATAGAAGGTCATTCACAGTGCATTTATATCATGCAAGAAAACACTTCCATTAAGACATATTCAATAGGTAGTGACAAATCATAATTGCCAACATGTATTATCCCAGACAGCAAGCTAACAGGTACAAACCATTGAATCAATGTTAAAAATGTTGATTTGTCAATGTTAATTGTATTGAATCAATATCACTTTTGCACCCAAACAGATTAACTGCAATGCATGGGAGTCATGAATGAGTTTTGTACTATGATGTTACCCAGCATGCATTGCAGCATGAAGTTTTCTTTTGTTGATTGTCACCATTGTTGAGTTTCATACACTGATTCTTCATGTCTAATTGAATCAATGGTGTCTATCTTTTGGAAATCATGTGTTCTGTTAGTTGTTCATAACACTGGTTTAATCTCTTTAAACTGTATTATAACACAACACACTCAAGACAAATCACAAAAATTACAACATTAACAATTTACATTAACAACATTAATAGTGGGTGCAAAAGTGATATTGATTCAGTGCAATCAACATTGACAAATCAACAATTTTTAACATTGATTGAATTATTATTAGTTTGCTGTCTGGGATAAACACGATATGGAATTATGTAGATGAAATATGTTTGATTCAAAGTCATTTTAACAACATTTTGGGAATTTTGATATTAAATGCAGTCCTTTGTACAAAGAGGTCACTGTATTAGTCTCTTCATGGGGAAAATGAACCAATCCCATCTCTGGTGTTAACCCATGACTTCTTTGTGACACTGCCATTGTGACCATTAGTCTTGATTTAGTTGCCTGAAGTTGATGCTTTTAAAGTGTTTAATGTTTTCAATAAAGATCAAACATGCATTTTATTCTGAATATGATGATTTAATATCCACCACCCTCCACCTGGCCTCCACCCTAAACCTTGAGCACAAAACACCTCTTATGCAATTAACTGAAAACTGCTTTTGCAGTATTATTCTGTAATATAATATGATAGTTCATGAAAATTCTTATCGGCAGAACTGATGTTTTCTTATGGTTCTGCAAGTGACAGTGGGACGTCAGTTGGAGGGCTCGGCTCATGTTTAATAATTAATTGACGGCAGAACAGCACTGGTTCATCACCAAGTCCCTAAATCAAGACTAATGGCAGTCGTGGCCCAGTGGTTAGAGAGTTGGACTCATGATCAGAAGGTTGCTGGTTCGATTCTCAGGGCTGGCGGGTAACGGCTGAGGTGTCCTTGAGCAAGGCACCTAACCCCCACTTGCTTACTATACAAAAATGTACAAATGTATAGTACAATGTAATGTAAGTCGCTTTGGATAAAAGCGTCTGCCAAATGCGTAAATGTAAATGTAAATCTAAGTCCCAGTTTGTACTGCCACAGATATATATTCTCGTGTGGCTTCAGCTCTATTTTAAGTTCCTCCTCCACCTCAGTCGCTTCGTCCCAGCTTTTGTTCTCAGTGTCCACATGTGAACCTCCAAATTCTGCTGAAAGAGAGAATTGCAACTTCGTTATTAACCCTGCGAGATCTTCACATTTGATCTCGGCACCTGTCTTCCAGTTATGTGTGATCTCTGTCATCTTCTCCTTTTTGTAACCAACCTTTTTAATTACTTTCATTTGCCATGTGACTGATGTGTCACTGTCATTACTCAAAGTTTTAATGTTATCCCACTTGCCAAAGGCTCTGCCTCTAGTTATCGACAGCCCACCAGGCAGAAAGTTGAGAACATCAGGGTCAACGGAATAGACACCAAAACACTTATCACTATCCAACTCTGGACTTTCGTTGTATTCGACTCCCCACTTTGAGGCTGGCTTCAGGAAGCAGAAGCGATCTGGCATTCCCCAGTAATAAAGACCATCACTGCAGCTGGGATGGAGCTTGTGTTCTCTCATAATTGGGTCCTTACCCAAGTGATATGCTCTCCTATAAGTGCCACTTCTTTGAAAGATGATGTAAAAGTAGCCAGAGGCAGAGAAGTAGTGGTCTCCACCCTGGCAGAAGGTATGAGGGATGGAAACTTCAGCATCACGGTCTGTTGACAGGTCGGTGACTCTTGGGGATAATGTATATCATTCCCAGATAGCAAAATTGTTGCGGCCCAGATTCGGCCCAAATCTGACACGTTCATTTGGCCCACATGTGGCATGGAATGATGGCACTTAGGCAGTCCGCTCCTGTTTTGCCAGATCTGAGCCACAAGCAAACCATGGCAATGCCACACATTAGCCAAATGTACAGCAAATAAACTAAAGTTGACCCTACTCTAGCCACTGCACACAGCCACTGCACACAAAAAGATTTAACCTGTGATGATCAAGAGTGAAGAGCCCAACTCAAGGAAACACTGATCACCATGATGGTGACTTTTGTTAGCTGGGAACGTTATTAGAACATCTAAAAATAAAAACTGGACACTTTGCGTTATGTGGGCCAAATGAAAGTGTCAGGTTTGGAGCGGATCTAGAATAACTCATTAAAAGAATAAAAGTGAACTGAGGGTCAGATTAGGCTCAAATTTAGTTTTTAATTTAGTTTATTTGGTTTACATTTGGCTAACATATGGCATTGCCATGGTTTGCTTGTGGCTCAGATCTGGCCAACAGGAGCGGACCGCCCAAGTGCCATCATTCCATGCCGTATGTGGGCCAAATGAACGTGTCAGTTATGGGCTGAATCTGGGACGCAACAATTTTGCTATCTGGGAACTCAGGCATACAATGTCCAACAGGCCCCAATCTTGACACATTTGATAATAATCCTGGCCTAAACATGTATTTATGTCAGTATTCACATGTAGTCATAGTGCCACCAGCTTGAAACAGGAAATGTGGCAGCTATACATAAATGAGAAAATCCTTCTATAATTCACCTGCATTAATCTTCATTGCCTACCATTCACTGTTTTCCTAAAGCAATAGGGTGGCGGTGACACGAACTGGTCTATCATCCTAATACCAAGAAAAAAATATCTTGGGTCATAACCTGGAAGATATGATAAATATATCAATATTAACCTGCAGTCATTGCCACAAACTGGCAGCAGGAAATCTGGCACATGTAAATAAATGACAAAGACTTCATATAATTTACCTGCATGCATTAGGGATGAGTCACGAATATTTAATGACAGAATATCGAGTAGTGTGTGCGATCCCCCCCCCCCCCAAAAAACCTGTTTTTAGTGCTGATGCGGTTTATAAGAATTTTCGAATAGTTCTTGTCGATCTTCGAATAGTATTTTTGTATAAAATGCCCATCCCTAATATGCATATTGCCGACAGTTTGCTGTTCCTAAAGTCAACAGGTGGCGGTGGAACTGCTGCGATCATCGCTGCTTGCTGTCCCAGATAGCAAGCAACCATTGAATCAATATCATATTAATGTTGAAAAAAAACGATCCAGTGGGATCAGAAAGTGATGGAGCTATCACCCTGAACTCACTCAAATAACGATTAAATGTTTTTTGTTATTAATATGTGAACACTGTGTTTTAATACAGTTTAAAAAGATTGAAACAGTGTTATAGACAACTAACAAAAAAACATGATTTGCATATTGCTTAAAATAAAAAGCAGACTTCTCCCACTAAACCTTTTCAAAACCTTCAGAAAAAGAATTTTATCAATGCACAAGTGTTCCTATTGAAACACAATTATAAACATTGAAAGGAAGAAAAACTTAACTTAATATATTTTCATAAAAACTATGAGTTCATAAATCATAACACATGATTAATCCACAAAAATGTATATAATATTTAAATGCTGTTTAAAAAAACAGGTTTGAAGGCCAGATTTACATGATTTAGCAGACGCTTTTCTCCAATGCCGATTACGAATGACAGCAATACATACATGTAATAAAACTGCTCTAAAAATACAAAGCTAAGCTAGAAAAGAAATAGAATTCTGTATTAGTGAGTCAGGTGTTAGCGATTCTTAAAGATGGCTACAGAATCTGCAGATCTTGTTGCGACAAGCAGATCATTCCACAGACATGGAACAGATCCAGAAAAGGTATGTGATAGGGATTATTTTCTTTTTCAGTTAGTGGGATGGCACCACAAGATGTTGCTCATTGGCAGAGCACAAGGATCTAGAGCAGGAGTAGGCAACTTGGTTTTCAGTTCTGCATTCCAGTCCCTGCAGTCGTCCCTGAGTTTAGCTCCAACTAGATTCAACACACCTGCCTTGAAGTTTTCTAGTTTAGTGTTTCTCAACCCTGCACTGAAAAAATGCAACTTTGAAAAAATTACTTCAATTTGTTACAAGCATTTTTACTAGTTTTTCCTCAAATAATATTTTTGGCTTGGTCAAAATCAAAATGTATCCATTCATGATTCCCAACATGCATTGCAGTTGATCGGTTTATCTGAATTAGTTTAATGATTGTCACCATTGTTGAAGTTTGTATGATGAACATTGATGTCTGAGTGTGTCAAAACACAGTTGCCGATATTTAGTCTCGGCACTTTTTTATTTGTGTACCTTAATGTTAACATCAGTCATGAATGGATCAAATCTTAATATAATTGTAAAGTTTCTTAAAGGTTGTTCCGTGTGAGATAGGAGGAGATCTGGTTAAATATGACCCACTCAAGAGTTTTTGCAATGAAGGGGAGGAGGGAAACCGGTCTGTAGCTTTCTAATAGTGCAGGGTTAAGAGTGGGTTTCTTCAGTAGTGGTGTTATAGGGGCTTCTTTGAAGACTGTGTAAAATGTCCCAGTGGTGAGCGACGAGTGGTCTTTTAAATACAAAATACTAACCCAATCAACACATCCATGTCACAGTGATGTCAAAACAAGCTTTGAGAAAACTCATGATGAGGTCAAAATGTAACCGCACAGCAAACTCACTGTGTGCTCAAACTGTGATCTTCCCAGTCAACACGTGAGGTCACGCAATGATCACAGTGATGTCACACCATTCTCATACTGTAACAGTGAGTAATATGTGATCTCAATGTGAATTTATTTCATTTAGTCACCATTATAGTGATCAGTGTTTGCTTTAACTGGACTCTTCACCCTTAACATTTATACACTAGTTTTTCTTTGCTTGCTGGCATTGTTGGTTTGAGTCACAATTATTACAGCAAAGAACTTGAAGTAAACCCTACATGAGAATGCAGGCTAACTGGTGATAGTGAGTCACAGATCTCATGTTGTATTTATAGACAGTTTATCATATTTATATCATTTCACTCTTTGAGGCTGAGCACTGAGATGTTTGGAAGGGCTACTTAAACCAATATAAAATATAAAGATTGTCAAGAAACATACAGACATCAAGAATCAGCAAAAGCTTTGTGCTGTGATGCATGCTGGGTAACATCATAGTATAAGCCGCATTCATGATTCCCAGCATGCATTGCAGCATTACGCTTCTCAGTGGATTCTTACTGTTATTGAGATACATACACTGATTCTTGATGCATTTGTTTGAGATTCATTTTCTAAATTAATGACAATCTGTGTTTTCAGTAAAAGGAAAAACTTGTTTTTGTTAGATTTATCTTTGAGATAGAAGAGTTCTTGTTTTTAACAATAAATCTGAGCTTGTTGTGGTTTTCATTGCAGTGACAGCTTAAAAAAAGCTTTCCAACCCCAGATGTAAATGATTGAGCTGAAAAAGAGTCCCATGTAGAATTCAAAGTCACAGACGATCTGAGGGAGCACAGGCCACAGCAGCGCAATGAAGAACAGATTCAACATCCTCTGCAAAATCATCTTCAGAAGAGTGCTGAAATATACAACATTGGATTTATAAATGTTGAGTATGAAGTGACTTTCTTAATATGAGATGTAAACAAAATGCATTTGTGATCAAATTACACAACTGCATGTAACCACAGTATAGGTACAGTATCCCTGCTAACAAAAGTTTCTTATAAGAACATTCCTTAGAGGTTTTTTGTGTTTTGAATATGTTTATAAAAACTTTCAAAGGGTCTGTATTTAAAAAAAAAATTTTTATAAATGTTTTAAGAACTTTCCCAGTTATCAAAACATCATCATCATGGTGATCAGTATTTCCTTGAGTTGGGCTCATCATCCTGGACTTTTCATAGTCTTGAATTTTGACGTGCTATTATTGTAGTAAACATTATCCAATTCATCACAAGTTTGTAGCACAAAGACACACATGCCAGTATCACGGTGCAATTGAATTCTTTACTTGTTCCACCCGCACTCATATTTACATATATTAATTTACTGCCCCCTAGTGGGTATACATATGCAAAATCACCACAAATGAAAAGTGTGTGCTTTTAAAGTATATTTGTTATGGTAATGCAAAAGAGAATCTAATCGTATGGTGTTGGTGGACATTAAAATTGCCATCATGTTGATTCACTGGTCTTTGTGTTGATAAAGGTACTCTCCACCCAAAAATGATCATCATTTACTTTGTTTTGATGGACACAGAGAAAGATATTTGGACGAATGCTTGTAACCGAACGATTTTGGGTTACCATTGATAACTGATTTTCAATATTTGGGTGTAGTGTACGGTGCACCTTTCATCCCGAAATACCACTTTAAGATCACGGAGTGGCATTTTGATGTCAGTGTGACATTTGAATGTAAATAAAAAAAAATCTGTTGGTTAATTATTGGTTAATAATTCTCATTGTTGTGACTAAAGTACTTTAAAAACAGAGTCCGAGTACACAGAAAAGTTTGTAACCTAGGAAAGTCGAGGGTGAAGAGCCCAACTCAAGGAAACACTGATCACTATGATGGTGATCATTGAGGCGAACGTTCATAAAACGTTCAAAAACTGGACACTTTGAACGTTTTTAAAATGTTTTCAAAACACAAAAACCTCTAAGGTACATTCTTACAACAAACTTTTGTTAACTGGGATGTAGCGTATGCATAGTAAATGTATGTGAGTACCTCATCTGCTTCCTTCTCCATAGTGTCCAGACCAAAAAGAAATCCAATGTTGTCATTAACATGGCATTAACTATGACAGCCCATGATACCCATGGATGAATGCTCATCCATTTCCATGCAAAGTTGATCAATAACAGATAGGGCAACAGACAGACCTTCACCCGAAACTCCATCCACTGACGCCGGCTTGGCTCCTGCTACATACATATATACATACATACATCTGTTTTCTTATATTTCAGCTGTTGTATGTAATAGGGAGAGATCGCTCCGACACAAACCAGCATGTTTTCAGGAAGGCCATCCTGCACTGCGTTGTTTGTGTGTGCAGGGCAGCAGGTGTGCATGAAGGGTAGAAAGGTGTCTTCATAATCAAACAGGTACAAGTAGAGAAAAGTGAGACGTGGAAATTCTCTCAGACCAAACTGTAGAAACAGGGATTTTCCAAGATTTTTAGCCTTGGGAGGGAAAGAGAACACACCCATGAGTTCGGTGAGTACACCAAAATTGTTCGCAATGAACAAAAATAAAAAATTAACTAACAACAGCACAACAAAAACATGAAAACTAAATAAAAAAGCATTTGTGTATGTTTTGGGAAATGTGAATCCACCTTCTCTTTCCATCACTAAAATTGTTATTGAGATCAAAATTTAGTTTGGGGTAGCAATCCTAAAATTTGTATGGATAAAAATCAATAAAGACCTTGAGATAATACTTTATTTAAAGCCTTCACGTATAATGCTTTAAACATTTTTGTAGTGTAGTATTATTTTGATGATGTGAAAGGTTGTGAAAAATGAATGATAAAGGATTCAAATAATCAGACATGAAGAATCAGTGTATGAATCTCAAAAATGGTGAAAATCAACAACAGAAACCTTCATGCTGCAATGCATGCTGGGAATCATGACTGAGTTTGTACTATGATGTTACCCAGCATGCATTGCAGCATAAAGCTTTTGCTTGTTGACTGCCATTGCTGTTGAGTTTAGTATGATGATTCATGATATCTGGGTGCTTCTCATAAAACTCTTGCGTAGCGTAGCATAACTGCGTAGCGTAGCATATACTGGGTTTAAAGAATCTCTCAAAACATAGAGAATAATTAAAATACAAATGTTAAGGGTGAAGAGTCGAGCTAAAGCAAACACTGATCATCATAATGGTGACTAAATCAAATAAGTTTACATTGTGCTCACACATTGCTCACTGTTACAGTATGAGAATGGTGTGACATCACTGTGATCATTGCATGAACTCATGTGTTGACTGGGTGATGCTCCATAGACTCCATAGCATAGACATACAGTACCAAATACCTATGAATATAAAGTGATACATACCAAGCCTTGGTGGATTATGGATGTATTAAACCCCGATTCACTGATGCTTGGTTCAACCCGGTTCAATAAAAGTAATGACGTTAAAGTGGTATATGAATAATGGCCCATTCCTATTAACTGGGCATTTGTTGGAATGTTTGCCGGTGGTATGCAACATGCCATGAATGTCAGGTGGTGTATCCAAAACTTTTATTTGACTGTGTTCTTTGCATAATGAAATACAATATATCAGAAAAACACAACACACACCTTGTACTCCCAGAGATTCTGTGGCAGTTTGACTTTGAGCACTTTGATTCTTTGGATTTCATCCAGTATGACTTGTCTGTGTGATGGTTTCTCAAACCTGAATGGAGCAGCAGACAGTTCTTCATCTCTAAGATGAGCTAAGAAACTGAGACAGATACAGAAACAGAATTATAACAACAATCAAGTAATGTTATTTCCTTTCTCACTAAAGTTATTTGGAAATGTCATCGAGGGTTAATGTGATAACTTACGTACTTGTGTTTCTGTGTGTGTGATTGGTGCCCACCTGCCATTTATTTGTTCTCTGTTGAACATTTCTCTGTACTGATTGGCCCAGGGACCCAGATGCTTCACCCACAGATTGACATCAGCAGCATTCCACCTATAGATTGGCTTCTGGACCAAGATGTCATAATCAGAATCAGCACTCATCCAGTGATACCGTAGCAACAAAACCTAGAAATAATCACACAAAGCTTATTATGTCCTGTGCACAACCTCAACTCATTTCGTAATTCTGGTTGAGCAGTGTATGTGAAGGAGGGAGTGAAAGTATGCAGGTGAGGAGCTAGTGGTAGTAGCATAAAGGATTTAAATTTGATGCAGAGAGAGCTGCTCACCCCCACACAGATCAATGTCATCGTGATTCCAAAAATAAAGCCGTTTTGTATAGTTTGCTGTAGCAGATCTGATAAAGGTATTTGTTGAGTCAGCATCTGTCCATACTGCTGGAACATCTGGAGAAATCGATGGAACCGTGGATCACTCTGAACAGCTTGTCTCCGTCTGCTTATCTCAGCAGGAAACTTCTTCTCCACTGCATCTCTAACATATAAAGATACACAAATCCTAACCTGAGCACACAGAATATCAGAGATTTCTTTTTAAATCAGCATTTTTGACAGCCTCTTGCCATAATAAAGCTAGGCAATTTTTTCACAAACAGTTTAAAGCTCTAGCTCAGGTGTGTCAATTTCAAAACTCCGGACTTTTGATAACACCTAGGATAACTAAATCCAGCAAAGGGGTAGAGCTTTTTCATATGTAGCACCTACACAGCAAATCTGCCAGTGTTAAATTAACACTAATGCGTGTCTATATGTATCCACACCATAGGGTGTTAAAGGTAACACTGAATCAGTGTTGAAGTTAATGAGATAATGAAGTGATTAATTAAGAGATGATTGATCATTAATGATGAACACATGCTGTTAACAAACACAATCACTGAAAAAAACATGAACAACAAGAAGTCACCCTAATAGTGTTTAGTGTTTCCTTGAGTTGGGCCTTTGACTGGTAAAAATAAAGTTTTTATCCAGCTATAATATTGTGCTTAAAGTGTGTCTTTGTTATATCATACTTTGTTATAATAAAGTTAAATTAAAATCAGCTAAATGATGATGTTGGCAATTGGATGATAGCAACAACAACAACAACATCCTGAAGAGGATTTTGTACCCTTTAGTTTTCCTTTCGACCATGTGATTCAGCAGTGCAGCAAAAGCCAATTATTGAGAAATTGAACAAAAAAAAAAATCGTCTTTACATTCGAACACACTGACATCAAGAATCAACATTTGAAACTCAAAAATGGTGACACTCTTAACTAAAGGAAACACTGTTCACCATAATGATGACATAAAATCAACTGTTCTTGTTTGGGTGTTCATCAGTGATTGTGTTTGTTAACAGCAGGTGTTCATCATTAATGATCAATCATCTCTTAATTAATCAATTCATTATCTCATTAACTTCATCACTGATTCAGTGTTACCTTTAACACCATATAGTGTGGACACATATAGACACCCAGTAGTGTTAATTTAACACTGGCAGATTTGCTGTGTACACTCTGAAATAGTCTTCCTGTTACTGTTCGGGGATCAGACACACTCTCCCAATTCAAGATTAAAGACATATCTTTTCAGCCAAGCGTTCACATAACGCATATTATGCAAAATAAATTCAACATTTATGAACAGAAGCTATGACCCCCTCCCCCACATCAGGATACCCATCCCGAGGTAGGGAGAGATTGTCAACAAGTTAAAAAAATGTTCAACATTAATTGCAGGTGCAAAAGTAATTTTATCTTAAACCTGGACTAGGCATTAGTTAAATTGGGAAATGTAAGTAGTTTTAACAAACATACCTTACTAAAAACATTACTTGTGTTCATTTTGAGACAACACAAAGGCATGGGGAGTACATTGGGTATTTTAAGATTTGTCAGTGCAAGTTTACAGTTTGGACAGCTCTTAAATTTCCAGGAGCGTTAAAGAAGTAACTAGCATTTTGTATTTGAAATACTCCCCATGTCTGATAATACCAAACAGTATTTTGTATTTTTGTATACAGCTCTGTCTATGTAGTACATTTTAATACAGTAATAGGCTTAGTATACAAACAATATCAATATTTTTATTATACTCTGGCATGAGCTTGAAATCCTAGAATCACCCCAGATCAGATGTCAAGCAGATAGCAATGGTTCTCTCACCTGAGAAGAATGTTGACTTTAGGAAATCCTTGCCAAATTTGCCTGCATTCTGGGCATTCTTTCCGTCGTGAAGAGAGCAACCACTGTGCCACACAATGTCGACAGAAACTATGACCACAGTTGAGAGTAGTGGGGTCTACAAGGATTTCATAACAACAGTGGCATGTAAACTCAGGTGGTGGCAAATCCTCATCTGACTCCACTGTGATGCATTCTTCAGTCATCTTGTCAATGTATAAAACTGTATACAAAAGAAAACAAAACAACTGTTTAAAATGTTTCAATGGCATGTTCAGGTTTAGGCAAACCCAAAACAATTTAGCTAAAGCTCTCACTTAACCGAATAGTTCTGTTGTTCACAGTCTATACATCAGTAGATACACAACATAATTTGTGTTTGGTTTTCCAACAAGTTTGTAAGTCACAGTAACAAACAGTTACAAAAACATCAGATTTGTCCACTGCCTCACCTGTGAGCAGAAATATTTTTCTAGGTATATAATTATTAGTGTGAATCTTACTGTCAAAACCGTGGCTGATTTTCAGATATTCGGTCTCATCAGGTACACTGTTGCTGAAATTAAACAGAAACAGAAAGTCTTACTTGTGTACATGACCAAACAAAAACATGCATAGACCGTAATACTGTACTTTCGGTTTTAGTTTTCAGTTTTAAGGTGCTCGATTGCATTCAACAGGCAATGTTTGATAGTTTTTGGTGGGATGAAGATTAGCAGATGTCAGTAAAACTTCAGAACTGAAGCTCTTTTGAGGGAAGGGACTTTCTAGTGTTTAATTAAATACATTATGAGCACAGAGGACACATTTGTCTACCGCATACGTCATCGAGGTTGTCTCATTTCAGTTCGTGGTCTGAGACTGCAGATAGTAGTTGTTGAAGCAAGGTAAATAAAAAAAATAAAAAGTTATTATTACATTTCTATAATTGTGTCAGTGTTTTATTCGCTGATTTTAACTAGATTTCTTGCATTCTTACATTGCTAAAGTTTGAATGGACGTATGTGTATGTTTTTTCAATTACAAGATTAATATGCACAGTGCACAGACATATTATGTAAATAAACTTTTATTCTGGATGCGATTAATCACGATTAATCATTTGACATAATCGATTTTAACAGTGAATCATTACATCCCTACAGTTGATATTTCATGGTGTCATTTCACTTATCGCACTTAAAGACAACAATAGTTGACGTATAGTGTATCGTACAAAGGATATATCAAAGATACACAAGAAAAAAAACACTTCATGTGATATAAACAAAAATTCACATGTGTTAAATGCATGGGTAAACAATGACTTTAATAATTTAATAACTAAAATTGCTTAGCATTCAAACCTAAACCATTAGGTTTAAACCAAGTCACAGAAGAGTTAAGGTCAAATCATTTGATAAAGATGAAGATGGCTCAGAGTTTGTTAAGTTCTTTCATTAAATGTTTGATTAACATTATTTCATGAATAAATTTGATATATTTTAATTACACGTGTAAATGTTTGGCACTGCTTTCAACTGTTTTAAAATATGAATCAGACTCTTGTAGTTGTTGCTAAAGTGTTGTCAATGTTTTGGGTAAGTTTTTTATTTCTTCAAGCTGTCACACTGGCTGAAAAGCACTGATGCAAGATGGGCCAATTTTAATTTTCTAAATCGTCTCTAAATTAAAATGTCACAATCTTTAGATGAGAGTAGCAAATTTCAGTTTTTCCTAAAGTCTTGGGTCAGCTGGTCAAGACATATATAGACACAATCTCCAGTGGTGAAGTTCCATGTCTGGAGAACGCTGTGATTGCTATGGCAACCATTGAGAATGAGGCTGCAGTGAAGGAGGGGTTTGAGGTGTACAAGAGTGGAATGGAGATACTGAAGACGTCCTTCCCCCTGGAACTGAAGGATGTGTTCTCAGAACAACAACATCTCAGCAGAATAGCAACACAAACCTTTATGAAATGTTCCTTTAAGGACAATGAGGGAACATATGTCAAAAGTCTAGATGTGATGCCCAGTAAATAATGTACAATTTCTGTTCAATTGTTTATCAAGGGATGTTCATCTCCATAATGGAGGCCGATGCAATAAGCATCTTGATGCAAAATCCAATGATACGACACATTAAAGATACATACTGTATAACAGCTACCAATGCAATCCAATACGATTTGATTCAAGACATATAAGTATCTCATATACAGGTTTTGAATGACATGAGGGTATTGAGGAAATATGCATACAGCAAATTTAAAAAGAAAAATTAGAGGGTTTTTTGTATTTTTTTTCTATTGGCCATTGAATACACAAATAAATGTCAAAGTAAAACATTTAATATTTTTTCTATGGATATTTTGAGTAATGCTGCAGGAACACACTAAGAACCTCTTCCATGTATACCTGGGCCAAAACTAAGAGGTTTCAAAGAAAAGATGTGAGGATATTTTGTCGTCGGTCTACAAAAACCTTACTATGTAGCTGTGACATGTGCTTGCACACTTAAATGTGTAGAATAGAATTATAACTGTGACCTAGTTTGCATGTGATTTTGGTTAATTAAATCTTCAACACACACAGTGAGTTTGCTGTGCGGTTACATTTTCAAAGTCAAGTCAAAATCAGCTCTATTGTCAATGCTGCCACATGTACAGTACATACAAATGGAGGATTGAAATTGCATTACTGTCATAACCTAGGTGGATACAGATAACATAGAATAAACATATATCAAAAATTATATGAAAAATACAGTTCTATATATACACAATACAACTTTACAAGCAGGGAAGTATAACGAGATAAATGTTCAAACCAGTGAAATGAACAACAAACCAGTGACATAAACAACAGTGCAGAAAATTTTGACCTCATCATGAGTTTTCTCAAAGCTGGTTTTGACATCACCGTGACATGAACTTGACTGGAATGCAGCTGTCTCTTGTTGACAAAAACAGTGGGGAATTTTACAATATAAATTTACTTATATTGTCATTGATATTTTATTGCAATAAATACCAGAAAATATTGTGATAAAGTCCACATCACCCATCCCTACTTGGAAGCCTAAATACTAGATATAAAATACTAGATAAATGCACAGTAGCATTTATCAGATGACAGATGCTTATGATGAGGAAACACAACAAACAAAACAAAACAGGGTTTATCTTTTTTTTTAAACTTTTTTATTATGTCAGAACCCAGGGAAAAAAGAAAAACAAATGTAATAACCATTTGAAGTGCAGTTAGATATGTTAAAAAAACACACAATATAAAACAATTCCTTTACACCATTCATGAATTATTTCAAATCATTATCATCTAAGAAAAACATTAAAAGCCCTCCCTCACACCAAAAATATAAACTATAATTCATTCCACCATCTACTGTTAATCACACAGCAACAACAAAATGTGACTACACAAGATATTCAACATCAATACAGAAGTAAGAAATCAATATAACTGTAGAGTAGAAATGAAAGTAAAATTATCATCTAAAACAGACAAATGAAGAAATGATTTAAATATACCAAAGAATGGATATCTGATTAAGCAATAGTAAAAATAAAAAAGAAGACAATAAAAAGAGATTATAACATAAGTTTGTGTGCTCTTTAATAAAAGACCAAATTCTGCAAATAGTTCTGCTTTCTTGGCATGAGCCGGACCAACAGTCACCCATAAGATAATATCCTTTGCTTTACGCTTTCAAGAATCATAAATCAATCATAATTTCTAAAAACAATGCTCTGTGTTTTACTTAAACTTATTTGTTAAGTAGAGTTGTAATTCTTAAATTGCGACACTGTTGGGGATTTGGTCTGGGGACAAATAACAATAACTCATTGTTAATCCTTCGTTCCGGTGCTTGATGCTCTTAGTCAGATCATCTAGTTTCCTGCTGAAAGTCTTAAAGGCTTCCTTCATTGGTTGCTCCGTGAAGTACATATCTGGATACATGCCTAAGAACCGCTGGGGGAAAAAGAAATTCTTCAGAGAAAAGAACATTTGTCGTCATTTTTACAAGGTAAACTGGTCTTTAAGCTCTGGAAAGTGGACTGTGCTTTTGGAGTTTGACATTGCAAAGTATTTTGTTGTTTCACTTGTTTATTTAAAAGTCTAGAAAACAAATTCTGACATGAATTACTCACGCTCAAGTTTCAATAGCTTTCTGACTCATTTAAACATTAATCAGCATATAATTCAAAGCTTTTTAATGTTATTGCATGATATTTTGAGCCCACAAAGATAGGAGACTGTCAAAGCTGTGGGGGTGTTGGTGTATTATAATTATGTTTGCTTGATAAAGTTCTGAGACTATTCTCCCTTCACCCTAGTTTTCCTTTGCCTGCTGTCATTGTTGGTTTATGAATCACAATTGTTTATAGCAAAGAACTTGAAATAAGCCTTATCTGAGGATACTGGCTAACTGTTGATAGTGATTCACTGATCTCATGTTGAATTTTTAGTATGGTTATCATTTTTACAGAATTTTACTGTTTGAGGCTGAGCAGTGAGATGCTAAAATTTCAAAACCATAACACCATTTATCATTCCCCCAATTCCCTAAACTCTAAACACTACCCCCCTGTTTTGACACATGAGTCAGATTTGTTGAGCTGTCACTGGGAAACACACAAATCCCATAGAGCAGTGCTTCGGCAAATAAGTTTGGCATCGGGCCAAAAAAAACCTTCCCCGCTAGATGGCGGGCCAGAACACGGTCAAAAGATAATTTAAGAAATCGTTAATCTTTTAGAGAAAAAAAGGGAAGCTGAATTTGCTTTGTTATTGTCACACAGTCTTAGATGAACATCAGGTGTTAATAACAGATTAACATTAAATCTAACACGACTTTCACTTTATTTCTGTCATCTAGTTTCCTCTTTTCTCTTTTCCTAGTAGTTAAATTAATACTTTGTAGTGTACATGTGTGTTTGTCACTTCATGACAATTTGCATACCGCTTTGGATTTGCTTGTTGTGGATTTTATTAAATAACTGCATATGGATTCTAACTCTGCTTTTTGAAGTTTTCTTATGTTGGTTGTCACCATTGTTGAGTTTCATACACTGACTCTTTATGTCCAATTGAGTCAGAAGTTAATCATTGGTTTTTTTTTAGTATTTACTTTTAGTTCATATCTTATTTCAGTGTCTTTCACACTATATATGATACATATGTGATTGCACAATATTCACAAATTTGTATCAAACTTCTGAGCAACTATTAAGAAAACCACACAATGATTATAGTCTCCAATCACATGATAGCTTAGTTTTCATTGCCCGAACGAATGCATTTTAATACACTGTCACAAAAAGCCCTCAGTCTTAAACCACAAGAGTCAAGAGCTCAACTAAAGAAAATGCTGATCACAATAATGGTGGTTTGTTGAAAAAGATACATTTTGATTTGAACCAAGACAAAAATATTATTTGAGAAAAACTAATAAAATTGCTTGTAGCAAATTTAAGTAATTATTTAGGTCTGATGAGCTTATTCACATGTGTTTGATTAGGGTTGGAGCTAAACTCTGCAGGACTGCGGCTCTCCAGGACCAATGTTCCCATACCTCTGGGCTAGTGCCATGTCCTCAACAATTTAAAGTGGAGAGTATATACAAATCAGATGTCAAACCTCATTCTTCTGGAACCGACTGAGGCTCCAAACTGTTCCTAGAACCACATTGGAACAAACACGGTCAGGCAAAGTATCCATGATATAATTCAGATCCACTTTCCCCTTTTGTTTGGGAGGCGAAGTGCGCATGGTGGAAGGATTGTTGGGGATCCAGCTATACCAGTCAAACTGCAATGCAGAATTTTTTTGCAGATGTTAGCTCATAAATATCATCTAGAATTTTGCCTATAGCACTATTTTTTGCTCTTACAAATGATCTGGAAGTGTGTTATCTTACCTGTCCAAAGTTGACTGCAGCATGCTGTGCTGAAGCTGTGAATATCACCGCAGTCAGGTACTCAACTAGCTCCTCTCGAGTTTTTAGAGACCGTGGAAACTCTGTAAGCAATGAAAATGTGCTTTTATTTACAATTTCAAAGTTAATTTGATGCACTCAAACATGCATATAGAAAAGTTTAAGAAAAGGCATCCATGATAGCATTTTTTTGTGGCCCAAATCCGGCCCAAACCATAAACCCCATACCCCCATAACTGGCCCACATGCGGCACGGAATGATGGCACTTGGGCGGTCTGCTCCTTTTTGCAAGATTTGAGCCGCAAGCAAGCCAAAGCAATGCCGCATATCAGCCAAAAACAAAACAAATAAAGCAGAGTTGACACAAATATAAGTAACAGTTTTCTTTTTAATTATGTCCTAGATTTAACCCAGACCAACACCTTTCTCTGATCCTGTTTAACAGAATATTGAGTTTTATTATATTTTTAATGAAGTTATGGTTGAGCCAATAGTAATAAAACCTGATGTTAACAAACAGAATCACTGAAGAAATATAACAACAACAGATTTTGTTCCCCACAAACATAAAACACTAACCTGGAATCAACTGCAAAACAGAGATGGGCATGTATTTCAAATACAAAATACTTAACCCTTAACATGCACAGGGCCCGTGGGGCGGGTTACCAGTTTGGATGTCACCACCATTGTGATCAGTGTTTCCTGGAGTGCTTTCCTTGGCATGCTTTTAAAGTACTTTAGTTATGGAGATGTAAATGAGGTTCTAATCACATGTTGTTAGTGTTTAAACTAACCTTCTAAAACTCATCTGTGCTGATCTGAGAAAGATGTTATATTGAATTTATAATATGATGTAATAATATTTTAAAATCTAGTAAGACTTGTGAAAACATGATACATGTTTCATTTTAGACACACACAGATATCAAGAATCAGCGTATGAATCTCAACAATGGTGACAATCAACAACAGAAAACATGCATGCATGCTGAGATTCATAAATGAGTTTTGTACTATGATGTTACCCAGCATGCATTGCAGCATAACGTTTTCTGTTGTCGATTGTCACCATTGTTGAGATTCATACACTGATTCTTGATAGAATGGCACAGAAGTCTTGATTCTAAACTCTGCTGTAGTTTAAATTTGCAGTTTGTTTTCTAAATTATTGAACATCAATATACAATTAAACCATTTTGTTTCTTTTAGTACCAATCCAGATGAGATCCGTTTGTCACACTACAAAATAAAAGCCAACACCACTTGGCTTGAATCATTCTAACACATGTACTTTAAAAGCACACAGTTACAATGCAACACAAATCTAACACTTAAAAGTCAAGAGCCCAACTCAAGGAAACACTGATCACCATGATGGTGAGTTTCAACTAAATTAGCTTCAACAAAACAAAACACACCACCCACGGGCCCTGTGCATGTTAAGGGTTAAGTATTTTGTTCAGATAAAGAAAATGTGTTCAAACAAACAAGAGTAATGTAATGGCAAACAATACTTTAGCATCTAAGTGCAGAAATCAAAGAGCCCAACATTGATCACCATTATGGTGACTTCAAATAAACATTTTCAATAAAAAGATTGTAATGGAGTTTGTGGAGTAATACTCTTCTGTTAAGTGTAATTGTTTTTCTTGTTTATCTTTTCTTCAGTGATTGTGTTTGTTAACAGCAGGTTTTACACCAATGACTCAATCATCAATTTATTTGATCATTGAATTTAAAAAACTCTATTGACAATCTGTCAAACAGGTGCAAATAAAGGTGTTGACCTGGGCTGAATCTAAACCAGAATTAAAATAAACTGTTGCTCATATTTGGGAAATTTCTGCTTTATTTGTTTTTGGCTGATATGCGGCATTGCTTTGGCTTGCTTTTGGACCAAATCTGTCAAACAGGAGTGGACCGTCCAAGTGCCATAATTCCATGCCTTATGTGGGCCAGATGAGGGGGTATGGTGTGGGCTGGATTTGGGCTGCCACAATTTGCTAGTTTGGTTGCTTTCTGGGATGCTTGCACATGACATTCTGTTAAAGTTGAACCTGTACTTACTATCACCCTTGGAATCACACATTCCAGAGACAGAAACATCCTTAACAAATTCTTGAATCTCCACATCTTTTTGAACAGACACATTGCTGTCATAGTAGATCTTGATCACTTCGGAAACAAAACTACAGGAAGATCCATAAGATGACAAATCAAGAATTCATAATAAAAAACCTACATGCCAAACATATTCATAGGCTCAAATATGGACCAACTTGTACTTTTGCACTAGTATACAGAATCTGAACTGTTGTTACCCTTTCACCTACCCATGTATGACCTCCCAGACCTTCATACCATCATCTCTATAATAGTACTTGGGGGCATGTTCCATTCCTCGAGCTTTTATGGCATCAGGGAAACACAAGGACTTGTAGGTTAAAGTCTCCATGGCCCTTTTCATCAATTCCTGAATCCCATCTCCACTTATGCTACTAATCTGAATACAGAAAATTCTGTTAATATTTTGCCTAAATATTTTCAAAAGTTAGCTAGGCTGTAAGCACACATTTAGCATACTGAAGTGAGTTTTTTAGGAAATGCATATTATATTAGAGCAAGCACCGGCTAGCTAAATACAGTGGCTAACAAATTAAACCATTTGTAATTGGATTGACGCTTCAGTCAGACTTATGCTGCCTTCACGTGCTCTCAAAAACGTACTCGGTTATTAACGCAACCTCGGTTCCCTGAGATACGGGAACGAGTACTGCATAGCAGACGCTATGGGAAAAAAACATTTCTCCGAGGACTGAAGGTTTATTAGAATCACGCAGTGAAACTGCACAGTGATTGGTTCGAAAAGTCAAAATTCGAGCCAATGACAGCGGAGCTGCACCATCCAATGGCAATAGAGCCCGCCAGACTGGGCGGGTCTTACGGCTATATAAGCCGACCAATAACCGAGTACGTTCCCTATCGATATTTCACTTTTACTGCGTAGCAGATGCTATGGGGAACCAGTAAAATCCTGCCGTGCTTAGACAAGAACGATAGCAAAGTATGCTATATTGTTCACTTACAATATTGCCAAAGCATTATACATTAAAACAAGTAACTCATTATCACAATGACAACAAACAAACAATAAGGTGGAATTTAAATGAGGTGCTAAGTGAAGAATACAATTTTAAATAAAATGTAAATATAAAATAGACCTCAAAATATAAACAACTGAAGTATATTAAAATTACATTAAAAACGGGCACTTGAAAAGGAAGAGCACTAGCCTTTATGAGTGTGTATATGACAAGATGCTTGTGTGTACACAAAAATGAGCCGGTCCAGATCTGGAATGATTATAGACCAAATCTGGAAAAGAGCTGAACCAGATCTGGCAAATCAACATAAAGGAACCTGCAACTGGTCCGGAGCTGGCCCAGTACATGGTCCGGATGGGGAAAATAGATCCGTGCCAATTTTGGCCCGTTGTGCCAAAAGACACCGGCCCAAGTCCGTTGTGTGGGTCTGGCCAGATCTGGGCCAGATGACTTTTGCTATCTGGGAGGTGTAGGAGTTATGTGAGTGTACACAGAATAAGCCCTGTCTATGCAGGCTATAGGATCTGCCCTGTTGTGGTTTGATGTCTAGTTGTTTGAGGAGAAAGAGATTAAATGTTGTTGCATTAAACGCGTTAAGAATCCGTACAACTGCGGCAGTGGAGGACTATTATTCTGCCGCGCCGAATTGAGGAAGAGCTCATGACGTCACGGTTTGATCTTCAGCTGACCAATCAGCAGAAAAGGGAGTTTCATTTCCGCCCACATGTAGAGATTGAAAATTCAAGCTGTTTATTTGTTTTTCTATTCCTGAACGAAAAACAAGAAATCAAGTTGAATTCTTGTTTTTCGGGGGGGGGTTTTCGAAAAAATGAAAAAACAAAACAGGAGGTGTTTTCTCATTTTTCAACTGTCAGTTTTAAATCAAAAAACAAATGAACGAATGATACACGGATTAGAGGTCCGTGTATAATCAGGGTAGGACCGTGTACGTTTTACTCATTTGATTTTCTATTTGAAACTGAACAAACAGAAACGAGAAAACAGCGCATTTTTCCTTTATCGTTCATAAAAAAAAACGAGAATTCGGCTCGTTTTTTCATTTTTGTATTCAGGATTAAAAAACGGATAAAAGGCTTGAATTCTCGTTTTACACATGTGAACGGTATGAAACGCCCCTTTCCGCTGATTGGTCAACCAATACCATCCCTGACGTCATCAGCTCTTCCTCTTCCGTTTCATTGAACAGAATACGAGTCCTCCGCTGCCATACAGATCTACTTCTGCGCAGCGCAACCCAACGCATTTTTTTTTTTTAGTAAAAAGCATTTTAAATAATACTAATAAAAATTGCTATATTAACCTGCAAATAGTTCATTTGATTTTTACCCAGTAACCTATGCAGTCAGTTACACAATTAATTGTTCTGAGAACATTTTCATTAAGCACATTTAAACCAGTCACGTAGCCAAGAATCACAATGTAGGTGGGCCCAGAGAAAATCAGGTGGGCGGAGCCTAAAATGCATCTAAAATACACAACTTCACCTAAATTCCACCGTTTATTCAGACCATAAGCCTGTACATCATTACAAACAGTGCTAAGAACGATAAGCCACCCATTTTTGAACGCTTTCTGACTCAAAGGAAGTCTGATTTTAGGAAATGTGTGAATAGTATCGCTGTTTATTTGTTTGTTTGTTTCCAGTTGCGTTGCCATCTATGGTGAAGACAGAAAGCGTTCAAAAATACACTAACTTGCGTTTTGGGGAAAAATGAAAGGACCTATGGATTAATTGTCATTTTTCGGCGGATTTCCCCTTTAAGCTCACAATGCTTATGGGAAACACATCTTAGGCTTATTTTGATAGAGATTGGTTAACACTGTTCACCCTTCAAGCTATATCAAGGACATAAATTATGGCTTGCCAGATAAAGATAATATAATCACATATGAACAAAACTGCTTTAGATCCTAAAAATATGCTGTTTATATGTAGATATATTCAACTAGGTGTAAAGGTACCTTGCTGAAGACCCCGGTTTCACTGACGAGATTTTTACGGGCCTCTGTATTGATTGCAATTGTGAAACGGACATGAGGTGCCAGTAACTGTAAGAAACAAACAATCCATTCAAGCATGCGCATTACATTTCGCAAACGTATTCAAATAGCATAACCTCAAATAAGAAAAGTTGTTCCCTTTTGAAGGAAACTGATGTTGCACCACCTAATCATATCAATTATAAGGTTATCACAGAAGAATGTAATCCTTCTAATTTGTTCCTATGATCACCCTCCAAGAAGAGCTCTCTATGGCGGTTTGGGCTTTATTTTTTCGGTTGTTCTTTTTGAGCTCTTATTTTTCACTATAATAGAGGGATGTTGGGCTTCCACTCAATGTAAGAGACATTTGCTGAAGCCCCTCTTACACTTGATCAATGTTAAAACATTCTGGAGTGTTCTCTGTGCGCACCTTCCAAGAACTTTTCTTGAATATAGGACCTCCTCTCACTTTAGGGTGTTTTTATGCTGAAGTCTTGCAGTGGGCTCCCTTTGAGCATTGTTCACCACTATTTTCACTAGGAATTATTTGTCGTCTTGTTTTAAGAATTCTCCTACAGAGAACTGTTTAAAGAGTCATTTTGCTGAGGCCTCTATTCCTTAAAGGTTGTTAAGGGACCTACTCTCTTGAATTTTTGCAGTGACAACTCTTGTACAGAAGGAATCAGGACGTGTGCCACTGCTGGCAGCCGATAAGCCACTCATCACTTGCCCTGCAAGCAAGCTTGCGCCAGCACTTTACGGGCCCCCAGCGGGCTGTCAGCACAGGGTCGTGAAAATTTTCTCACTGGCAAAACGTTGGCCCCTTAGCACTGACTCTGGACTTTCATGAAGTTAATTTTCTTTCAGCGCTAGCAATGGTGTTTAATACAAACACACTACATTGAGAAAGATGTTTGAAACATGTGCATTTGTTGATATTTGCTTCTATAATAATAATTATAATCAAATTAATAATCCACAGAAAAATTAGCTGACATCAACACTCATCATACAATCCTCAACAATGGTCACAATCATCAAACTAATATTTATAGATGAACAGATCAACTGCAATGCATGAAGGGAGCTTCATACATTGATTCTTCATGTACAGTGTTTTAATCTCAAACTGTACGACACATGTATGATTACGTGCTAGTATTAAACTCTTGAGCAATTATTTAGAAAACCACAGAATGATTGTGTGTCTTCAATCACCTGATTCAATTGGATTGTATTTTCATTGCCTTGTCAAAAGCATTTTAACACATTGTCACAACAAATAATAATAGCACAACAGCAAGAGTCAAGAGCACCACTAAAGCAAACACTTATCACAATAATGGTGGTTTGTTGAAATAGATCAATTTTGAGTTGAACTAAGCCAAAAATATAATTTGATAAAAACTAATACAATTTGCTTGTAACAAGTTGATGTAATTTAAAAAGAAGTATTTCTTTGAGGTGTTCCTTTTTCAGTGTATTTGGTTTTGGTAAAAAGTTTTTTTGGATTAATATAAAATTAACATTCAAAGCTTGAACCAAAACAAAAATATAACTTAAGAAAAAGTAAGAAAATTGGAAAATTTGTAAGTGTGTCTATAGTTTAAGTAATTCTTTTAAGTTGGTCCAAAGTTAAAAAAATGTCTGTGCAGGTTCCCTGAGAACAAGCAGCTGCATTGATTTCCCACTGAGCAAAAGCTCCTTCTTATAGACGTCTTACAGACGTCCCCTGAGGAGCAGGAATGAAAGTTTTTCTTACGTCTTTTTCTGACGTCTTCTGGACGTATTTTAAACATCTTATAACATCAACACAGACTCATTTTAGACATTATTTTAACAAAAAAAGTGTTACACTATGCATTATATTAAGACATATTTATGTCATTAAATCAATATCACTTTTGCACTCGCTATTAATGTTGAAATTTCAACAAACCACCGTTTTTGTGATCAGTGTTTGCTTTAGTTGGGCTCTTGACTCTTAGTTTAATGTCGTGTTTTTAATGGCCACCCATTTGTGTTCAAACACACTTGTTTTGGCAAAGAAAACATTGATCCAGTCTGATCATGACCTGTGACACGGCTGAATCAATTAGACATGAAAAATCAGTGTATAAAAACTCAACAATGGTGACAATCAACAAAAGAAACTTCATGCTGCAGTGCATGCTGGGAAACATCATAGCCCAAAACTCATTGATGACTCCCAGCATGCATTGCAGTTGATCTGTTTATCTGAATTAGTTTGGTGATTATCATCATTGTTGAGGTTTGTATGATGAACATTGATGTCTAAGTTTGTCAGTAAATAGTTTCTGATTGGCGGTATGCACCTGATAAGTCACGGTTGCAATCTGCCATAAAACAAATAATAATAATAAGAAAATCATTTTCTGATATTTTGTCTCTGTACTTTTTTTTACTTGTGAACCTTAATGTCAACATTAGTCATGAATGGATCAAATCTTAGTATCATTTAAAGAAGTTTCTTAAACTTATTATTGTTTAACACTTGGCCTAAGGCAAACTAGTCCTACAAATCCTTCTCTTTATTTCTTTATTAATGAACAAGTGTTCTTATTGAAACACAACTACAAACATTGAAAGAAAGAAAATTAACTTAATGAATGTTAAGAGTCAAGAGCCCAACTAAAGCAAACACTGATCACAAAAACGGTGGTTTGTTGAAATGTCAACATTAATAGCGAATGCAAAAGTGATATTGATTCAATGACATTAACATTGACAAATCAATCAGTTTCCAACATTGATTCAATGGTTGCTTGCTATCTGGGAATTGCCATTAAAATAAATATGTTTATATAATGCATAGTGTAACACTTATTTTGTTAAAATGTCTAAAATGAGTCTGCGTTGATGTTATAAGATGTTTAATATACGTCAACAATGATCACATTTCAACTAAATTTGTACCTTCTATAGATGTCCGATGGACGTCAACATTGGACGTCCGAAGACGTCAGAAAAAGACGTTAGAAA